>JADDOH010024746.1:0-13695 GCA_016648135.1 Agrypnia vestita | reverse complement strand
TATAGCTGAACCACCGCTAATGATGATGATGATACTACCGAAACGCCTCCTGACGATTTATAATTGGGACACTGCTAACGATGATGATGTTGATGATACTATCGAAACGTTTCCTGACGATGTATAACTGGGACACTGCTAATGATGATGATGATGATGATGCTATGGGAACGTCTCCTGACGATATATAACTGGAACGCGGCATATGAATAGACAAATAAATACCTAATTAATTAATTAATCATTCAATCAATCAATCAATTAAATAAATAAATAGATGTAAATAAATAAGTTCGGCGTCGAGCACACGAGCCGCCCGATCCCTGGAAGTTCACACACATGCAGAGAAGGGTTAATTTGGCAAATTGATTCGCCCCTATTATGGTCAGTACGGATTCAACATGCAAACACCTGTGGATAAACACATGTAAAGTTTACGGTACAGGGGTTAGCTTTCACTGTCGGCGCTTCTTCCGTCTCTGTCTGGGGTGTCGAACCCGAGACCATTCTTCTTAATCGTGCGCCACCTTTATATATCGTTATAATCTCAAAACGGAAAGAGGATGACATGACTTACCCATCTGCCGCCGATTATATCCATTCCAGTGCATCGTAGTTTCACTTTATGTACCTCACTTTATACCTAAGGATTGCGGACACTTGCCTTGCACGCGCATACGATTCACAGGCCCCTAATTAACTATAGTTCGCGACCTAACCTTTGATCCTGCCATCACGCGTTTTTAAGTTTCCGTAGCTGGGGCTTAGTATCCAGCCTCTGTAACTATACGGTGTATATACTCTAACCAAACCGAAACTAGACATTATTTTCTTTTCTTTAAATTTATATTCCTCGAGATACCGGAATTAGACTCTAGCTCGACAATTGTAAGTATTTATATATCTTAATAATACTGCAACATAGTCCTTATTTCCGTCTTACGTATCCGTACTTCCCGGGTCATCGAGACTAGACTCCAATTCTAATGATCATACTCTAATGATTATACGCACCGATATTTTTCATAAAACCCGTTACCCGTTATTTTCCGATGTTACATATTCTTATATTTATCCGAAATACCGGGATTAAGCTTTGAATCTAGGATTCCATCCATTTATAAGTTTTAACAAACCCATGAAGCAACCACTTGTCCACTTGTTGTTGTTAAAGAATTGATTGCTTCTATAATAAAACCCCACTAGTCTACATCTTTATAAGGTCAATACATATTACTTTTAGGGTCCGCCGATTTAGTTTTATTCTTAATATTATTCTTAATATAAATTTATTATCATCTCCAATATTTGATATCTACTCTCCGGCAAATTTTAATATAGTTTAAATCATTTTAATATAATTTATCATTTTAATATAGCTTAGAAATAACGGGGTTCTGTAATTTCTACAAGTATAAACAACCCCAATCTTACCAAATCCATTTTATGTAGTGAAAGACGCGGGATTTATATTCTTCCTAAAATGTAAAATGAACCCGGTCTAGATGAAACATCCTTATTTAGTTTCAGGACAACGAGGTTTACGCGTTCCACGAGGAATATGATATAACCCGATCTAAACGAAGGTAATTTTATATAATTTTAGGACAGCGGAACTTACAAATTTCATAAAGTATATCGTGAAGCCAATCTAGGCGGAGACACTACGTATATTTTAAACAGAGTAAGAGTTTAAATTTTACCATCAAGTCTAATACACCGCAAGAATGTCCTAGGCATAGTAAACAAAATAGCGGCCAAAACTGTAGTGTTTCTATGTTCATACGTTTTAGCTCAAAACGAATATTATAAGTTTCACATTTATAATACAAGACGCGAATTTCTAAACGAAACACTTTAAAATAGTTCTAATTGAAATCTACATGTTTCATATTTATTAAATGAGGCGCGAATTCAGCTATATATTTTTCACTAGACGTATTTTAAATCCCATAATTTATTCGCTATAATTTTAACGGACTCTTACTATTAAACATAAACAAGAAAAAATTATTAAAATAAACTAAATATTCTTTCAATAACTAAAATAAATCCGGTCTAATCGAAACATTTCATATAACGAAATATTATATGCCTTACAAATGTAAAAATTAAAATGTGTCCTCGCGTATTTAGCAAAAGATAGGTATTTTTATAAGACTTATTTAAAATCGAATTTGTTAGTAACAACCCTTTTATCTTTTAACAATTTCCCGCGTGTTTAGCATAAAATAGGTATCTTTATAACGCACAGCTAGTTTCCGGAGATCCGCCAATACTATTCCTGTATACTTAGTAAAACGAAAATTAACTAAATTTGAACCCTAGCGGTTCCTGAAATTCTGCGAGTATTATTCTGTGAACCTAGTAAGACGATAAAAATAATTAACTTTATAGAACGTAGTGATTTCCGAAGTTCTGATATGCCAAATTAATTACCTTTATAAAATAAAATCAAACCCGTACTCTGAGTTAAAACCCTTTTAACAGGACCTCGCGTATTTAGCATAAGATAGGTATTTTTATAAGACTTATTAACAATTTCCCGCGTGTTTAGCATAAAATAGGTATCTTTATAACGCACAGCTAGTTTCCGGAGATCCGCCAATACTATTCCTGTATACTTAGTAAAACGAAAATTAACTAAATTTGAACCCTAGCGGTTCCTGAAATTCTGCGAGTATTATTCTGTGAACCTAGTAAGACGATAAAAATAATTAACTTTATAGAACGTAGTGATTTCCGAAGTTCTGATATGCCAAATTAATTACCCTTTATAAAATAAAATCAAACCCGTACCCCCCTTTTCTTTTATCGCGAGCAATCAACAATGTCGAAGGGTATAATTACCCGTGCACCACTTTCACTTGAAGCTAAACTATAATTTTCAAACACTGTGACACTATCACTATCACAAGTCGACGGCAACTATCACTCAAAAAAACAACCGACGCGGATTTCGCACCCCCGTAGACGTCCACACCGACTGTCTCAATTCTGACTCCGCGTTACCTCTAATACCCCTCCCAGCAGCCAAAGGTCCTAAGTCGTGTGTTTCCAGGATTTTCAATATCCTACTTTCCTTGATACCCAAATCTTTGTCCCTTAGATTCAGTTTGGCAAAAAAAAACACATTCCCTCTTGGACCTGTCAGTTGACTCCACCTTTTCTGTTGCTGTCTCTACCTATGTTTTGGGGTGGACTCGGTGGCTTCGGACGATTTAAATTCGCTTCGCAAGCGCGATAATTAATTTTTAATATTTAATTTCTAAGTTCAGTCCATATTGTCGTTTGATCAACCGTAACCACAATCTATCGGGTACTCCCCTAATCATAGTTGATTTTTCTTCACTATCTACCATTATCATGTCCCGTTCCCTCGTATTTTCACTCGTCTTTATCGGAAATTTAACGTTTCTTGGCCGCTATATCATAGGATCAATTTCCATATATTCACCACGAGCACACTGCATACCTAGATATAACAATCATTCAAAGGTACTATACCTAATTTTAAATTAATTTTGGGCGATCTTTTCTCGTGGATCACCCAATGAATCCTGTCTTATGCCCGCGGCACCCCGCGCACAGGGACGGATTAGGTCCCTCCGTTGCGGAATTTAAACATAATTTGTAACCATTTATTATTATTTTTATTGGCAGTAAGATTGATCCACAAAATAACTATGTTACATAGACAGTGAATATTCTCGAACAATATAATACTGGAAGAGTACTATTCGCTATAACACAATAAACTATTAATGTAAGTTAAAGTAAATTTTTAAATTCAGTGGAAAATTTTTAAGATCGTTTTGCTTTTAATTTTTCCCAAAACAAAATAAATAAATAAATAAATAAACACACAAATACACACTCACACAAACCCACTATTGGACATGTTTTTTCTTAATTTTTTTTTATCGATTGTATATATGTGTTTTCTTGTAACTGGCCCAAAACTCTGTACATCAATTATTGGTTTCTTTTCAAGATTGATTAATCATATGGCTGTAAGAAAACCAATAAATGAAAATAAATAAAATAAATAAATAAATAAACCTCCAGTGCCGCAGGCAAGGCGTCGGATCAGTTCAGTGCTTATTTATTGCCAAGGTACTGGACGCCTCCGCTGATAACTATATACCACTCACCATGTTCTTAGAGGTGTGTTGAAAGATTGCTAGTATCTGTCGAATCGGTCTCAAGTAGTTGTCTGTACTTGTACGTATATCATTATTACATGCTCTTGCTATATCCGTTCCACTTCACATTATTGTTCCTCCCGTCTTTGAATTTCTATCACACTATGTTCTCCTATGTTTTTGGTACTTATATACTTGCTTTTTACTTGCATTTACTCCTATATATATTTGTTTCATTTATCCATCCATCTATAAGATCCCCATACGCTTTATCCTTTTATTTAATGTGTATATGGGCCGCAAATTCATATTATTTTATTTACAATATTCTTATCTGGATACACTTGTTCCAATTATGTTTTGTGGGTTATTACTACCAAACCCGGTGAAGTCTGAGCTAGAATAGCCAATCGTATACTCGTTATCCGTTCTGATGTGACTACGCTAATGTCGGACAGGTTTGTAGTGATTACATAGTTAATATATTGTATCTATATTTGAGTATATTCTTTTCTTGTCGTGCCATTAATATGCTTACACGTTATCGTTATCTCTTTCCTAACTGTATATACCGTCATTGCGCAATTACCTATCTGTTGTAAAAGCCTGAAGAGCGTTAGTCTACAGATAAATATAATAGAATTATAGTTAACTTTCCTATCCGCCCACGTTATCCGACTCCCGCGAAACGAAAATGAATCATTATTCGCTTCTCGACAGAGCGTTAGTCTACAGATAAATATAATGGAATTATAGTTAACTTTCCTATCTGCCTACGTTATCCGACTCCCGCGAAACGAAAATGAATCATTATTCGCTTCTCGACAGAGCGTTAGTCTACAGATAAATATAATGGAATTATAGTTAACTTTCCTATCTGCCTACGTTATCCGACTCCCGCGAAACGAAAATAAATCATTATCCGCTCAGTTAAGGTCACCCCTCTGGTACATCGTATACGTCTAATCTGTGCTCCGCGGCCAATTTCTTTAAATTATTTATCCCTTATTTAAATTATCTATTTATCATCTCTCGCCATTTCACTGATTAGGACCTGCCTTCCTTTCTTTCGCTTACATTTCGCATCTCTGTTGCACGGGAATACACTCGAGACCACGATTAATGACATTTAAACGGTCTCAAAAATCCAGCAAAAAAGCCCATAATTCAGAAACCTCGTGGAACTGTCAATATCATCGTCACCTTAGAGTAGACGTTAATCGGTTTTTTAACGGCTCAAAACGCAATAACCGCGACCCAAATCTCTGAAATCCGTGTTCAGTATATTTTTATGGGGATCACATGTGGACCGCTCGGACCGCATCGATCGTCAACCATTTGTACCAAACACGGCTTTACCACAAGATTAATATGATTTATAAGAATTGAATAGTAACTGCCCGTAACCTATATCCGATCAATCGCTACTAACTCCCTCCCAATACTAGCGTTTCATCATTCCCGAATTTTTGTAGCCCCAATACTCCGCCAGGTGGGCTTAGCTCAATTTTTCCCGCGTAGCATTTAAATCATCTTAGAGTTCAAAAAAAAATAATAAAAAAAAAAATCTATAGAAACAGGTGATTCATCACAAGCGGAGCATTTCTACGTGTCGCGGCAACGTTGCTACGTTACCCTACTCGCACGGTACCCGAGCGAGCTTACGGCGACATCATGCTTTGCGTCAGTACCACGTGGTAAGTGAGTGAAAAATAAAATGATGTGAGGGCCAACAGCGTTCCTTAATATTGTCTTGCTTGGCTATGGAAGGCCCGATTATTTGTAATAACTGTCAAAAACAGTTGTTGTTATTCGAGAGAAATTGGCAAAAGATCCGTCAGACATTCGAAGATCGCATAGAATATCCATCCTTCTTTCTCTTTGCAGTAAATAATTTCACACCCACCACCTTTTTCTCCTCTTACGTTTCGATAACTCGTTAAAATAAATAGATACGCAGCTGTCATCATAACCTCATCGGGCGACATTTCCGCGACAAGTGATATGTGAATCCCGGTGTGTACACGTCAAATGACCGCGTCATTGTCCCCGAAACATGAGCGTAGATGTTGATGCGACATGCCGCTCGGAATGTTTCGCGATTTGTCCCCTAGTGAATACATGGCTTCAGTTTGTTTCCGGCCGTTTCGGCGTCATGCCGCGAGTGCTGGGTGCGACACCGCAACAGATGACAGCTGACAGATGTGACACGCGAACACAATTGAATGCCGTCTGCCATTTTGAATAAAATATTTGACATATTATGCAATGTCATGCAAAAACCGTAGTTGAAAAAGCTGATCCTTCTAAAGTATAATTTTATAACGTGTATATGAATATATACATATAATATATTTATATAAAATCTTTAACGCGTGCAATATCATATAAAACATTGCTTAAGCAGGAAATAAAAATAAACGCACAAAAGAGCTTTAAAAAATAGTATCCTATAACCGTATAAAAATATGCTTTTCAAACATGCGAATAGTACACTAGCGAAGGGAAAAACTACATTTCAAAATGAAGACTACAACACACACACGTTCACCAGTTTGAAGACTACAAAGTGTACACTACAATTGTAGTAAAAAATACTTGAAGTGAAGTAATTGTAGTACTACGAAATGAAGTGAAGTAATGAAGTAATTGTAGTATTAATGAAGTGAAGTAATGTAATGAAGTAATTGTAGTATTAATGAAGTGAAGTAACGAAATGAAGTAATTGTTCCCCACGGAAACAATTAATAGCAGGTGCGGTCCGCTGAGTTCGCTTCCGAAGCCCCGATGTACTAGCAGGCCGGGAGTGTAGAGCGCAGAAAATTCTCCAAGTCCAGAATCCGTGCCAAGTCGTCGCCTCAGGTGGTAAAACAAGTCCAATAAATCCAAAATCGTAGCCAAGTACTCCTTTTAATTTATCTGCATCGACTTGATTTAGCCAAGCTTTTATCTTTTTTTTAACTCTTCAATCTTTTCAATATTTTTGAAGGTTGGAAGAAGGATGTTGTAGAGTTTTGTTGCAAAATAGATATAGCTTAAGAATGTTCTTAGGTTTTCACGGCCACTCAGAATCTTAAGAAGAAGACTCCGCAGAGATAGCGATCAGACAACAGATGAAACATACACCTGAATAGGTCGGGGACCCATTGCATCGACAAGGCGCCTCCATTCGTCCCTGTCTTGTGCGGATTGTGCGGTCTCTGCCCATTGCAATCCCATCCTTTCCTCACACGGTTTCTGGAGTTGCCTCGCCCAACTGTGTCTGGGGGGGCCCACTGGACGTCTTCCTCAGCTTCGATGTTTTAGGTTTGCCTTTCTCCGTGCTATAAAAGTTTGTGTCAAGCAAACTGTTTTTGCTCGAGATCGCGCTGTTACATTTTTATGACGAATTCATCACCGGCGGGAGCAGTTGACAATATTCACGACTACCCTCTGGCGGGCTCGCACGCGAACTTAAAAATCATAAAGTTCTCAGGAATTTTAATATTGGTTTGGTAATTTTTTTTTTTAAAAGAGTCTTGAATATTGAAGATTTTAAAAGTCAATCTCAAGCCAGAAAAATAGGACATTTTTTTTGTTTCTTACAGCTAAAAGTCATCAACATGTTTCACAGAATGAATATAATCTTAATTAATATAAATTATAGTCTCACAGAGACGAAACTATTTGTATGAGAAACATGTATGGAAGTCGTTTTACAGGATGGCCCAGAGCTTACGACCTGCATGAGCTGGCTTAAGTGTGCACAATGCACTGGCTTAAGTATACACAATGCAACATCAACCATTCAAAGTAAGAACTTTCACTCATTATCAAATTTTTAAAAGTTCTATGTAGGTATGTTTGAAATCTGAAAACCTTTCGTTTATTTGAGGGGAATATGTTAGAGACATCTGTAGTCTTTTCTCATGAACCAGTTTATATAGATTTCGCAGCTGTTAATGATTTCTTTATATTTTAAAGTAAAAAAAAATAGACTTTTTCTTATAAATAGTTTCATCTATGTGAGACTTCTATAATTTATCTTAATTAATTAATAATCATCTCTCTGGGGACAAAATACGGTAACTGTATTCTCAGAACATACATATAAAAATATTATTAGAATATAATTTTATACGATGCATCGTAAGGTCACTATAACCTGAGTAGTTCAATATGCATTGATGCATTGAAGCAATGTCAACAATCCCACCAGTAACTTGATAATTTTATCCTGTTCATTAAGAGTTTATATAAAATAGTAATAAAGCTTTATAAAATAGTAATAAAGCTTTATAAAAGTGTAAATAAGCCGTCTGGTTTGTGTCTTCTGGGGTATTATGTCATGTTTCGGACGTTTCGTTTGTAATTAAACCTACCAAATAGCGACAATGTTTCCGAATGACAGCGGTACATTCCTGAGTTGAGCAATGAAGATGGCCGCTACAGCTTCATACAGCGCTGTTCCATCCATATTGATGGTCGCTCCAATGGGGATAGCAAATCGGGACACGCGGTGATCCAAGCCCATCTTATCGCAACAGCCGATGGTGATAGGCATTGTTGCCGAGCTGTAAGACAATGCGGGTTTAATTAATATGACACAGAGCTAATGTTTTTAGAAACACATTTTATGTATTTTATTGTTATGCATAGTTTGAATAATAATCATGAAAATAAAAATATCAGTAGATAATAAATATATATTGCATTTGATGATAAAGTGTAATGAAAGTTTTTAGTAGTTTATTAAAAACGTGTCAATTATAATAAAGCTCCTAATGAAATATGTCGATAAATTACGTTTATTTGACTGAATATTACAACGTACAACGAAGAAGTTTTCATTTTTTTAGGTTAATTACAAAAATTTCATTAAAATGAAACAATAATGTGATGGAACCATTAAAATATCTCTACTAATGAAAAAGTTATAGGACTTTAAATTTGCACTAAAAAAATTATATTCAAAAATAATTTCGTTACATGCGACAATCCAGCATGTGACATCACTTGACCTAGACGATGCGGCTTGTGTTCGTTTAGTACCTAGTACTGCGAGGATCTCGACTAAATCAAATGATGTCACAGGCACGGCGAGGCCACTATCGTTCCGCAAAATACTTACATATTTCTACAATGTGAACGCCAAATCCATCAATAATAAATAACATAATTGTAGTTCGCATTTCTTCTAATTTTTAATTTATTTTATAAAACAAACTATTATAGCAAAGAATCTAAGAAACTGCATATGTGGAAATATTTGTGAGTTATGTAATATACAAACAAAACATTTTTTTTGTAGTTATGATAAAATTACGATTTCCAACTTTCCGTTTTTTTAAAAATTAATTGCAATTATAAATGAAAAATGAAGAAAATCAAAAAATCATCACTCTTCTATTTATCATGATTACCTGGAAGCTGTTCCAAAAGCAGTAGCCAACACTTGTCCCATCTGCGCCAGGTAGCTGAACGGCAGCTTTCTGGTCGTAATGAAGAAGATGACGGTCAGGGTGCCGAAACCGTGGAGAAACAGTCCAAGGAGCACCGTCAAGAAGTACCAGCCCAGCTGGCCAATCATTTCTCCAAAGCTGGGAGTTTCCAGGAGCTTGGCCATTACCAGGAAGAACACGCCCACGGGTGACATCCTGGAATAAAAGGGTAATAAAGATCAAATGCGGAGTAGCTTGCTGGTCTAGGGTTACGACTCTCGCTGAGTGATCCAGTGGTCGGTGTTTTAAGCCCGATTCCAGGAGAACAGCATTTCAATCCCATTTTCATGGAACTAACATTTGGTATAGTTTGAAAATTGTAAGAATATTGACCTCACATGTTTTTTGTATTTGCATTTTTAATTTTAAATAAATATATACGTATATGGTATACTAAATATATGTGGCGAATGAAGAATAATACGGCATCTTCAAAAGACCTGGCACAATCACATACTGGAGAACTCCCGGATAAGTCCAAGATTTCCATTATTCTTGATGTGATCACAGTTCCTTACGGATCTTTGCATTACCCTTTTTGAACTATTGAGTGTATCGCCTTGATTCTCCGTGTCAACTTATCGATATGATGTCTCAAGAGATATGTGCCACCGTTTTCGATATACGAATTACTCGTTAGTCGAATCGACTAAAGAGCCACAATGTATAATAAATAACAAAAGCCTTCTAGAAATGGATTGTATATAAAGGAATGCTTCTTTCATAGATGACTGAAAAAGCATCTACGCTGGTTTTAATAATGTTTGAGAAGCATTCTGGAGGTATCTTACCAGATGACCCAGTTGGTGATGATCATCATGGCCTCGGACAAGGACGTGAAGAACAGCTGCAGGGGCTGGGCGGCGTGCCTCATCTTGCCGATGGTGATGCCGAACACAACGCTGAACGTGACCAGGCCCAGCACATTGGTGCCATCGGCATACATGTGCGATATTTCATAGTGTGTTAGATCAACTGGCACTGGAAGGTAAATTAATATTTTTTTAATAACGGAAGTAACAAGGATTATTCACAGACAAGGATAACATGAAATAAAGACAGCAAAAAGTAATGTTGAACAAGTAGATCATATAATAATTGAATACATGATTTTAAACGCTTTGTTTGTAATCGATTTTTTAACATCACCCATGAAGTATCAAAATACGAAACAACTGTTTCTACAGCTCTTTGCTTGTGAGTGACATGATTATTAATTTTAATGGAGATAATGACCAAATCATGTGGAAAATTATTAAATAATGTATATATTAATGTATAATGTATATTTTCTAGTAATCCACTTTACGTAAATGTTGAAAGTTTCAGGAAGTTGGAGAATCAATTACAATATTCCACCACAATAAACAAACTGCAGATAAAGACAATATAATAAACGGTAGGTATGTAGTCCCAATTATAATAATTTCATTGTCTGTCCATCCGTCTGTCCATCTGCTGTCCCTATAACTTTGTGTAATGTCCGTAACTTAAGTATAGTAAAATTATTTTTTCTTTATAGTAGTTTTTTTCTCTTTTTTTATTATTTTTTCTTTTTCTTATATAAATAACTAAATACTTATTCCTTAGGAACCGATGTGTAAAAGTACCTATATAAAAACTCTTATTTATAAACTAGTTTTGGGGTCATGTTGCTAATAAGATGGGTAATTGAAGATATTTACCAGAAATATTTTTGGGTTTCGTTAACGTTGTCCTGTACTGGAAGATGGTTGCCTGCATTAGATTTGGAGGGAACACATTTCTGAAAAAAAAAAGAAAAAATTATATTTCATGATTCTGTAATGTACCATATTTGGCTTGTATTAAAGGGAATGAATTATTAGATATAAGTAACTGTAATGATAGTCCAGCGTTTTACAAATAACAAGTCTGAAATATTTAAAAAAATGCATGTTTTGATGTAGAATGTCTCCATAAGTATTAATTAGGTCATGGTTGCTTGAACATTTGTGGACTTGCTCTGTTGTTACACCTTGCATGTGCACGGTTATTTGGAAAACATTAATAACCTCGCAGGATTACATTCCTGCTTTAATTATGAGTCGAAAATGTTCAAGCAACCATGACCTAATACGCGAATATTATGTAGATATGCGACATATAAGTTTGTATTTTTTTTTTGTAAAACGTTGGACTATCATTACAGTTAAACTTATTTTAAATATGAAAAATTCATTCCTTTTAATACAAGTCAAATAAAATAATAAAAACCTTCCAATTCCAATTGGAATTTCTGCAGGGTTTTTATCATTTTATTTGACAAGTATTGAAACAAATTAATTTTTCGTTATCGAAAGAAGTTACTGTAATGATAGTTCAACATTTTGTAAAAAATAAATCAGAAACATTTTCTGACTTATTTTTTACATTTACATTTTTTTAAATGTAAAATTTAAGGCGGTACATTCACTGCGAATGCATATTTCGGCGTTTTTAACGAAAAAGTGGGTTTTTATTATTCATTTATATCAGAATTTATATGATAGATTGCAATTTTTTTAGGGCGATAACTTAGATAGAACCTTGATTCTTATATAAAAGTAAGAAACTGAACATTATTTACAATAAATAAGAAAAATATAGGCATTAATCCACAGACCGCCGCAAAAAAAACGTTTTTAATGTTCCCGGGCGGAGATTCGTTCGTTGAAAATTTGTATGTAACCAATATATGTTTTTTTTATACGCATAAAGTTTACTTAATTATCTAGAATCCGTACGTAGGATATTAAGAAATATTCCATATTAATAAAAATTATAATGTTTCAAAGATGCTAGAAATTTTTACGATTTTGATGCTTTTCAAATATTGTTTATTCATATAAAAAGATGATTTTAAACGATATATTGTATCTACATTCGCACTTCGAGTCTTCATTCACTATTAAAAAGCTACATTTTTTATTAAAAATACGTTAATCTGCAGTGGTGGAATGCGGGTGTGTGGTGTGCCAGCCGGCAGTCCGGAAGCTGGCCCATCATCGGCGGGGCCGGCTGGCTCTTCTCAATACGGCATCGCTGGCACTCAAATTTCACCCGGCGCAATCTGAGCACAAAAAAGTTCTCACGTACATCTGCTACGGTCCTTTCTGTGCCCGGGTGATTCGCGCGCTCATGGTAGTGACGCACCATTAGCCGCGTGTACGGGTGGCCACCGTCTAGTATGACGGGCGCCCGTAGTCCCGGCGGTATCCCTTCTGTCGTGCCCTCAAGTCGCGAGCTCATCCTGATGACGCCATGTGCATCCAAATGGGGCGTCGTGTGGTGCAAGCGACTGGTCCGCGGTACTGATGTTCCATCGCGGAGAGATTTCATCTCAGGCCAAAATGTCTCTGCCTGAGCGTGTAAAATCCAGGCGCGTTCGGCCGCGGCCCACACGTCGGCCGTGATGTCTTGGCGGACGCGTGCGGCGGCCGGGCGGCGACAGTTCGCCGCGAAACGCCGTACCCATGCAGTGGCTCGTAGTAAGCGCGTCCAGGACGAGAAGCGCTGTATGTCTGGTAGCGCTCCCCCCGTGGCCGGCTGCCGGGTCACTAGTACTGTCTCCGGGCGCCTTTCCATCTGAGCCACTTCAGGTGGCGGATGATTCTTTTCCTTCGGCCAGGCTGACTCACCCCTCCTCAGGAAGCTCGGGCCGCTGAACCACATGCCGCCGGCGGTCAAATCCGGCGGCTCTCCGTCCCGCGTGCCAATATCAGCGGGATTATGTCGAGTAGGTACCCATCTCCAGGCCGTGGTGTCCGTCAGCTCGTCGATGTCGCCCAGTCTGTTGGCGACAAATACCGAATATGTACGTGGATCGGTCCTCAGCCAACACAGGACCGTCGTGGAGTCGGTCCAATATACCGTCCTGGAGATGTCGCAGCGGTGCTCCTTCCTGATGGTCTCCGCCAATCGCGCGGCAATGAGCGCCGCCTGTAGTTCCATCCGCGGAATCGAGAGAGGTTTCAATGGTGCTACTTTGCACTTCGCTGAGACGAAGGCTACGTTAATGCCGCCCTCTTCCTCCTCAACGAAGTACGCAATTGCACAGCACGCCTTCTCAG
>JADDOH010024745.1:0-449156 GCA_016648135.1 Agrypnia vestita | reverse complement strand
CGTTTAGTATGGGAGGAACATTAAGCCGATTTTTTTTTATTATAATATATTTATTTAATCAAAGTATGTACCATTGCTATCTATGCACTTTTGCCATCTCATAGGTAGTTCATCGATCCCTTTACTAAAAAAAACCATTCGGACGGGAATCAATAAAATCTTTGAAGGCGGTTTGGACTGCCCCATCGGAGTTGAATTTTTTCCTTTGCAAGAAGTTATCCAAATTTCGAAAAAAATGGTATCTGTTGGGGCAAGGTCCGGAGAGTTCGGTGGATGTCTTAGACATTCCAATTGAAGCTCCTCTAATTTGGTAGCCGTCTGTTGTGCAGTGTGTGGTCTAGCGTTATCATGAAGCATCAGTGGCCTAGAGCGATTAACCAGCCTCGGTTGTTTAGCAGCTAGCTTTTCCATCATGGTTTGCAGTTGCTGACAATAGACATCTGCCGTAATCGTCTGGCCAGATTTAAGACAGCTGTAGTGAACGATACCAGCACTAGTCCACCAAACGCTCACAATAACTTTTTTGGAGTCAATTTTCGCTTGGGGCATGGTTTGGCTGGTTCGGCAGGGTTCAGCCATTGCGATGAGCGCTTCCGATTATCGTACAGGATCCACTTTTCATCACAGGTAATGATTCGATTTAAATCCCTTCATTATTGTGCCGGTTGAGTAATGCAACGCAGCAGTCAACGCGCGTTTGTTGATTTGCTTCACTCAATTCGTGAGGTACCCACTTTCAAGCTTTTTCACCTTACCAATTTGCTTCAAGTGGATTAAAACAGTTTTATCACTAACACCGCAGCCTGCAGCTAACTCGGATGTGGTTTGCGATGGATCCGCTTCCACATAGCCTTCAATTCTTCATTATCAACTTTGGTCTCCGGCCGTCCACGGGGCTTGTTCTGCAGGTCGAAATTTCCAGAATGAAAACGTTGGAACCAAAAACGCACTGTGTTTTCTTTTGCGGCACCGTCGCCATATACATCATTAATCCTTCGAGCCGTTTCTGCAGCACTGGTGCCACGGTGGAACTCGTACTCGTAAATAACGCGATATTTCAAGTTTTTCATTTTGTAAACTGAGTGACGCAAAGAAAAAAACAATTGAGGAAAAACAAATGAATTATAATTTTCAAAACACAAATATATGAGTAAATAGCTGTATAAAAACACAAATAAATGAGTAAATAGGTGTGTAAATTTGGATTTGGAATTCCTAACCAAAGAGAAAATATTTGAGATCAAATTTGCCAGTACGGCAAAACGCCAATTTCATATGTAAGGACCTAATATTTAAAAATCGAAGTATAGATCAAAATATTAAAAAGTTATATATGGAAAATGATAATATAAAGTACCTAATTAACATGAAAATAAATTTAAAAAATAACTATTTGCAAAAAGGACCTAATTATTTATAACATTCAATTAACTATTTACACTCTTTCTTATTTCCAAAATTTATAATTTATCAAATTGTGATTCTGTATAATTTGTATGTAAAATTTGTAAACCCTTATTAATATCAAAATTATAATTTAATATTTGTAATGATTGTGATTATTTTATATAGGAAAACGTGTAGAAATTTTGAAATTAGAGTTAAGGAACACTTAAGGTGTTTAAATAGTAATAATTATTCCGAATTTGCTAACCATCTTTTGGCTATGGATCATTCTTTTGATATTAATAAGGGTTTACAAATTTTACATACAAATAATACGGAATCTCAATTTGATAAATTAGAAATTTTGGAAATAAGAAAGAGTGTAAATAGTAAATTGAATATTATAAATAATCAGGTCCTTTTTGCAAATAGTTATCTTTTAAATTTATTTTCATGTTGATTAGGTACTTTATATTATCATTTTCCATATATAATTTTTTAATATTTTGATCTTTACTTCGATTTTTAAATATTATTTTTGTTATCCTGACGAAGAAGCCATTGGCTTCGAAACATGTTGAATTTTTTTATAATAAATAAGTGGTTTTAACAAAGTTAATTTTTAGCAATTATAATTATGTTACCACAAAATAAATTTGCTACATTTGAAGAAGAAAATGTATGAGTGGTTGAAAAAAAATGTCAACCTGGTGACGATTGAGTAGGACTGGTATGGAAGCGTAGAATAGTCCTGGGTGAGCGGTGGGTACCATTCATAGTCCTATTACTCACTTTTTCTACCGTGGTTGCTATCTGCCGGTGGTGGTTTTCTGGACTGGCGAGTCCTTGTATGTTTGTGATGTATTTTTATTTTCTTCTTTTCACAGTGGAGTGACTTTGCGCTCGATACCGTCTCTATGGTGCAAATTTTTTTATTAATTCTCATTCGATTTATTTTGCTTTAATTCTATTACATTTCACTTACCTTCTTTTTTTCCGTTAAGGCTTCTCCATACTCAACTCATCTTAATCTGTAACCTGCTTATTTTTCTTATACTGATTTTTTATTATTTTACTACAAACATTGTACTTTATTCACCGACTTTATACTTTCACTTAATATTAGGTATTTGCTATATACAAATCTATCACATGTACTTTTAGTCCAATGCTTTCTCCTTTCTACTTTTATTTTGAGTTGTCACCCGTGTATTTTTTAATGTATTGTAATATTCATGTATTGCACACACATATATTATTCTTGCTATACATATATCTATTACATGTACTTTTAGTCCAATACTTTCTCCTTTCTACTTTTATTTTGAGTTGTCACCCGTGTATTTTTTAATGTATTGTAATATTCATGTATTGCACACACATCATATATTATTCTTGCTATACATATATCTATTACATGTACTTTTAGTCCAATGCTTTCTCCTTTCTACTTTTATTTTGAGTTGTCACCCGTGTATTTTTTAATGTATTGTAATATTCATGTATTGCACACACATCATATATTATTCTTGCTATACATATATCTATTACATGTACTTTTAGTCCAATTCTTTCTCCTTTCTACTTTTATTTTGAGTTGTCACCCGTGTATTTTTTAATGTATTGTAATATTCATGTATTGCACACACATCATATATTATTCTTGCTATACATATATCTATTACATGTACTTTTAGTCCAATGCTTTCTCCTTTCTACTTTTATTTTGAGTTGTCACCCGTGTATTTTTTAATGTATTGTAATATTCATGTATTGCATACACATCATATATTATTCTTGCTATACATATATCTATTACATGTACTTTTAGTCCAATGCTTTCTCCTTTCTACGTTGTCACCCATGTATTTTTCAATACTCATTCATGTATTGCATACACTTCATATATTATTATTCCTTTGCATACACTGTATTGATGTATTTTGTCGTATCTTTTATATTGCATTTTATTTTGCTTTACTTATATATACTTATAAGTAAAGTATGTATAAGTAATATACTTTACGTATATTACTTGCTTTACTTAAGTTCTATTACTCACATTCATCCGCGAGTAAAATATGTTAATCTTTTTATAATCAAGTATCTATGTAGACGATTATCTTTTGTGGACAAGAAATACAACAGTCTCAAGATGTATTATAGATGTCTTATAGAAACGAAGCTTTATTTTATATGGAAAGGTAAGGTTTGTTTAATTTTCCAAAGTAAATTGTTGCACTTATCTACAGTTCTAGATAATGTTCTAAAAAATCTTTTCAATGGTGGCAAAAGTTAGTCCTTTAATGTTTCTTTAAGATGTCGCTGGGGGTCATGTCCGGCAAATACGGAGGCTGAGCATCTCAGGGGTGTATTTTTAGCCAGAAGTTTTGAAATCCTTTATACTTTTTTCCCTAAGAAAAAAATTGCCAAGTGTAGGTAACCTTTTCAGCAATAAAGTAATAGTAAAACATTAATAACTTCATAGGACTATATTCCTGCCATGACCATGAGTCAAAAATGTTCAAGCAACCATGATCTAATTTCAATAATTATAGAGATATGCGACATTAAAGTTTGCATTTTTTTTTAATATTTCTGCCTTTTTGTGTAAAAAGTAGGACTATCATTACAGTAACTTTTATCAAATATGAAAAATTCATTCCCGTTAATACAAGTCAAATAAAATAAAATAAAACCCTCGAATTCCAATTGGATTGTAATTTCTGCAGGGTTTTTAAAATTTTATTTAACTTGTATTGAAACCAATGAATAATGTTGTTCAACGTTTTGTAAGAAATAAGTCAGAAATTTTGAAAAAAAAATGCAAACTTTGATATTGCATAACTCCATAAGGTCATGGCTGCTTCATCATTTTCGACTCATTATCGAGGCAGGAATATAGTCCTGCCGGGTTGTTAATGTTTTCCAAATAATCCTGTATATATAAAAATAAAATACTTTGTATAAAACCACTGTTTATCGAACAACCAACGTATACGTTACATCGTTCTGAAGAGCCCCGAAACTGTTGATTATTATTATTCAACTAGCCGTACACTTGTGAAAAATCACGGGAAATAATGATAATGATTAATAACGACCCTTGCGTGACCGCGCAATATCAGCTTCAATTCGTAAACAATTTTTTTCGTAAAAAAAATGTTAAAAAGAAAATTTTCGCCCGAAAACATTGTCCGAAAAAATGTTTTTCGAAAAATAATTACTATAAAACGTTATGGACGTTACACGAAGTTACGAGGACAGATAGACAGACAGACGGACGGGCAGACAGACAACGAAATTATTGGCATTTGGAAACATGATTTCGAATGGGACAGAGTTTTTTTTTTTTTTCATTTCTTTACTTTTACATTTGTTTGAGTTAAATTATACTACGCCTGTCTCACTAGAGAGCTCTGTGTTGAGACAAGCAAAGTTTACAATTGTAACTTATATGTAAGTACATTTATACAAAATAGGTTAAAACAAAAAGTACATTTTGAACACATAAGTTTTAAAAAAAGATTTATAGTCGCCTACACTCAGGCACATGTAAATATACACTAATACAATCGCTTTCTTTCTCTTTCTCTTTCTAATTCCATTATTATTATAGTTATATTAATGAATAATAATTAAGTACCTACTAACATGCAACCAAATTTAAAAGATAACTGTTTGTAAAAAGGACGTGGTTATTTATAATATTCAATTTGCTATAAGTACTTTTTCTTATTTCCAGAATTTATAATTTATCAAACTGTTAATTCTGTAAAAAAAAATTGATAGAAAAAAATATTATTTTTCCTATGAAATCTCGAATTCAGTACATTCTAAATTAGTAATCCTCGCATTCAAAATATTTTTTTCAATGTTTTTGGATAATGCCGCCCTTGCTTTTATACCCTTCATATATACACATATACTACTGAGATTTATTTTAATTATATCGTCGAGATTTATCTCAGCGTGTCTAGTTCCATGAACACGGGCCGTAACGTTTTACGTCGCCAGAGTTGAAGCCCGAGTTCCTGGCTTCAGCAGCCAAACGTGATGGCCTGAAAAGCAATTTCATTTAATACCACGCTACGGCGAACTGCTTAGCTTTATTTTTCTGCTCCAGTTTCTGAATTGGGTTTTTACTATCACTGAAAGTTTAAAGACTTTTGATCGTGCACAGTGCTCATGTCGGGGGGAATACAAGGCGACATTATTTCCGCAATGTACGCTACACTAGATTGTATCTGCCGCGGTATATTTACTTGTTTATTTATTTATCAACTTTTCGCCAGTTGGCAATTTCTCCCGACAAACCACACAATTTAGTGGGACAATTGAAATAGGTTTCCAGAATAGACTAACTAACTAACCATCATGACGTTTCCCCGCAGGGGTAGGCAGAGAGGATTGAAGGCCACACTCTTCTATCCTGGCACACCACTTTTGCTTCGACAACATTCATACATCTTCTCATACAAGTTCTACGATTGTTGCGGCTTTTAACGGGGCCATCCTCAAACACTTGTTGTATCTGATCGTGCCAGGTCTTTCGCGGACGCCCTCTATTTCTGTTGCCTTCAACACCCGTCTCATATATTTTCTTAACCTTCCTTTCCTCGTTCATACGTTCCACATGACCAAACCATCTCAGCACTCCTTTCTTTATTCTATCTACCACGAATAGAATATCCCCAATATTAATAATTTCGAATATGCATCCATAATCGTGACTAGAACCCAATAGCTGATCTCAAAATTAGTATAATAGCTGATTATTATTACTATATCGCATTCGTCATTTATATTAATAATAAATCAAAATATAATATACATACAATTCTCTATGTAGCGATTTCCGTCACCAACGCTACCAAACGACACAGATAATGATGAGTTGTATAAAATGAGGTGCAACGTACGTAACAATGTCCATCGCTAACGCTACCAGGTGGCTGAAATATTAATAACTTACAATATAATAATGAGGTATAAGAAGCAAAAAAAGCATAATTATCTATTTAATTATATCCATCAGTAACATTATCAAGACGCTACGCTACTCTAGATTGCGCTGTTTTACCTGGCGGCCAGAATATGTAGTACAAGTACGTAATTTTTAACAGGTTATAGCTCGTTACAATATTATAGCAATATGTAATATCACAATAACAAAACTCCGTGATAACGTGTAGGAGATGGATAGGGACAAGGAACAAGGAACTTAAACTGCGAGTAGGTTTTGGGAATGGTGAAATTGATTCAATGCCGACTGCACTGGAATGAGGAGCAGAAGAAGTCAGTATTATGAACGGGGATGAATAGTGAAGTACTGTCAGCTAAACGAAGGAGAAGACCATAACTTCGATTTCAGGTTAGTTGACTCATTGAGGTGAGTGAGGATTGAAAATGACATTATAAAGTAGAGATAAAACATATATGTGGGCGAAAGAAACAAACGAATGAGTTCAAAAATGCAGGTTTCCAGGAGTGCCAAAACAAAATTTCAGAATTTCTTTTGTTTACGAAATACCTTTCTAGGCCCTTGTTATTTTTACTCCCTTTATATTAACTCGTGGCGTCTGCTAGTCTTCTAGTCTTCTTGTCTGACGAAAAAACTTTGGATCCATTATAAACCCCTTTTCCGTGATCCAATCGAGCTGAAACTTTTTAAGCAGACTCTTGACGATGATCAAGAAGATCTATCAAATTTTCGTTATAAAATATTAATAAATTTTTGTATTTTACAAATTTTGAATGGTTTCTTCATACAACTTATTAAGTTGTATGAAAATATTTAAACGCGTCTGGTAGACGCGAAACCTGATAATAGTATAATTTTGGATTTTTGAAAAAATTTTATTACTCCCTTTCGTAGCGTCGGCCGACCGAAGCCCAACGCGTAGGTTAAGCAAAAAAAAATGTTTCAACTAGTAAATGAGAAATGGAGTATAATAAAAACTTGTTTTTTATGGGTTACTTTTTTATCTAATTTTGGCACCAGTTGTCTTTTTTTTTTTTGCACAATAGGCTTTCGGGGATAGGGTAGACAATCTGATTAACAAAGTGCGAAACACCGAATCTGAGAACTTGCTGTGGTTGCTGGTGGTTGAAGAGAGCTTGAAAATGGCTTGAAGAGAGCGATGGAGAAGCTCCATCACGATTATATCCCCCCCCCCCTCCTGTTCTAGGCGTATGATTAAGATTTTCCTGGCCCAACAAAAAATTCTCCTGATTTGTCAAGCTCCCAACTCTCCCGACGTGGCTCCGTGTGATTTTTGGCTATTCCCCATGTTGAAAATTCCGGTAAAAGATATCCATATTATTATTATTGATATTCTAAAGCACAGGCAGAAATATTAAATAAAAAATGCATGTTGAGTTTTCTACAAATTTGAAGTAGCTTATCTCCATAACCACTGATATTAGGACAAAGTTGCTCTAACATTTTTTTATTTATATGAATCCATATATACATTGGTTTATATTTTATATTTATCTTTATTATTCTTTTACTGGATATTTACGATTCGTGATTTAGACTTAAACCTATCTTCAATTATTGTGGACTTCTTATGTTACACCGTGTATTTGAAGAAGCGTCTCAAGTTTCTCAAGGTTTTCACGAAAGAAAATACTCGCAAATCTGAATTCCTAGATAAAAAATTGAGTGAAAGTGTCAACAATGGTTTTATGGTGCTCTGGGGCCTGCAGTGCGGTCGGGCCCTAAAGCGGCGTAGCGCGACCAATCGGAAGTCTACATACCCGACAAGCGGGACCAATAACGAATAGTCACCGCAAGACACAGAGATTTTTTTCACAAAAAGATCTGTGCTCTTTGCAAAAAAGGTGTATGTGTGATGATCTATATTTTAGAATATTTCGAGTTTGGTCAAATCTTTCAGAACAGTGCTGGATTTATGTCACAGAGACATTATTAATCAATTAATGTATATTATAGATACCTCACAGAGACGAAGCTGTATTTCTTATGGGAAAGTAGGTATAGAAGTCATTTGGGTGTACATAGGACTTGTGACCTATCTTATGGTTGGCTTAAGTGATCACTTTACACAATGTAACATTCGCCATTTCCACCCATGATAGAATATACCATGCTTACTAATTTTTTGGAAGTTGTATATATGTTCGAATTCATTAAATTCCGTAAATCAATTGTAGATTTTCTCATTAGCGACATTAACGATATTAAAATAATTAGCGACATCTGTGGGGATTTAGGGGAATGAAAATTTGCTTTGTACAGGCCGCATGGAAAGGCGGTTACAACTCATATGTGAAAGCTTGCCACACAATTTGAACATATATAAAACTTCTAAAAAATTAGTAAGCATGGAATATTCTATCATGAGTGGAAATGGCGAATGTTACATTGTGTAAAGTGATCACTTAAGCCAACCATAAGATAGGTCATAAGTCCTATGTACACCCAAATGACTTCTATACCTACTTTCCCATAAGAAATACAGCTTCGTCTCTGTGAGATATCTATAATATACATTAATTGATCTATATTTTAATTTTAAAAATGCGTGGTTAGATAATTAACTAATAATAGAATTAAAATTCTTCAAAATGATTGCATGAATAATGTAAACTTGGAAAGGGTTTAATCTGTGAACGATTTAGGGTCACACTAGACTTGACCTTTAAATTTAATATTCGCATAAATAATATAGTTTATTAGTAATCGAGAGCACTATCAATTAGTAATTTAGAATACTAGACCTCATTCTTCGAATAACTAAAATCTATAATTGTTATCAAATAGCAATTATATACATTTTAAATTCGTAGTAATGGATCGCCGATATGGGCACCACTCTATGACAAATATATTAAAATGACAGAATCCATCTAAAAAAAAATTACTAGAATATTAGTTTATGGAGAAGATATCAAAAATCAATTAGAATCATACCGAGACAGATTGATTCACTTTTATCTAATGTCCTTATTTAATAGAAGAATAATCGCTAATTTAATGATGCTTTAGGGAAAGTTTGAGGTCGTCTGAATGAAAGAGCGATTGGATGTAAGTGTTTTCTTCTCGGAGACAGGCCCTGGAAGCAAGTTAAAATGTACAAGTAAGGAATGTAAATGATAAACAAAGGAATAGATGTTTTGACGCGACACAGGCCTGCTCGATGTTACGGCAGAGGCCCGACTGGTGTGGTGTCGCCATGTTCCTAGCTCGACCCCATTGTTTATTATATGGAGATTTGTATTGTGTTAATATAAACAAAACTCTGGGTCAAGTGATATGTACATGGCACAGGGTTAGGCAGGTACCGCTACAATATTATACAAAATTATAAACGGTTACCTTGATGAACAAAATGTTCGTTGCAAAATTAAAATAACCGTTCCATAATTCATTTAAATTGTTTTGATGCGGATATCGAATACTTCTCTTCATTACCGCAACTCATTATAACGTATAATATTCTTCAATTACAAAACAATATAGGCATATTTGTAAATCAATTCAAAAATTCAAAAAAGTAACACATAAAAACCAAGTTTTTACAATACTCCCTTTATCATTTTCGGGTTTCGTGTCTACCATATGCGTCGGAATCTCCATACAACTTACTGATTTGTATGAAAAACCATTAAAAATTTGAAAAATTCAAAAATTATACTATAATTATTTATTATTTTTGACAAAAGTTTGATCGATCTTCTTGATCGTCGCCACGTCGCCACCTCGCCACTACTTGCAAAGTTTCAGCTCGATTGAATCACGGGAAAAGGGTTAAAAATCGATCCAAAGTTTTTTCGTCAAGCAAGCAGACGCCACGAGTTAATATAAAGGGAGTAAAATTGCAATTTATTGCAATTGACAATACGATCAGATAAAACAACTTCCTTGTACGATTACACCTTTTGTACTACAATAATGTAACTAATATTATATTATTTAGATGACATTATGTTATACAGTCATGCACAAAAAACTGTATGGACATGTCACGTCTGTGTTTGTGTTAAACTACATAAAATAAAATAAAATAAATATTTTTAGACACGGTTTCCCACTGCGCGCTATTTCCATTTGCAGCAATGTAAAAAAAAAGAAAAATCTTGCTACCTTGTACTTTTCTTACTTGCTCGCCACACGCTACACTACACACTCATAAATGAATTCCGAAAGATTACGTTATTTTGGATTTCTTCCTCACACCGCACATTTCTGACCATCGCCTTTTATATCAACCCTATCAAAGTTTCAATTCATGTCTGTTCACAAAGAATAAAGTATACGGGATGCTGAGTCAACATAATAAATCTTCTGAGTAAATATTGTAGCGAAGCGGGAGAAAAGTTCCCATACATTGGTTAAATAATAGCGATCTGTTTGGAAAGTACATTAACACACTAATTTATTGAAAACATTATTATAGAAATGCGGTAATATGGTTCTGTAACTGTTAAATAAAAGTGATCACTTAAGTCATAGCACGTCGAAAGGTCCACGGACTTTTAGCCCAACGACAAATGTCCACGAAAAAAGCTCCACGCAATCAAAGATCCTCAAAAGCTATCAAAATTATTTTTTTAATGAGCTTCAAATCTTCTTCTACACCTTATCCTATTAGGTCGGGGTCCCCTCACCGCATAGGAGGTTCCAACTCTTCCTGTCTTGGCTTCGCTCTCCACGTCAGCCCAATTTAGTTGCAACTTCGCTTCGCAGCAGTCCTCCGACTGCTTCCGCCAGCTCCTCCTAGGACGGCTCCTTGGTCTTACCACCGTAGCTGTGGGATCGGGATCCCCTTGAAATCGACGGTGGTTATAAGCTCGACTGTCAAGATTGTGACAAAGTGTATGCGGGACAAACAGCGTGCACGATTTCAAAGAGGGTTGATGAGCATAAAAGAACATGCAAACTCGGTCATTCGGAAAAATCGGCATTGGCTGAGCGCTTTCCAGATACGGGCCACCATTTTTCGTTTGAGTCGAAAATCTTAGGAAAGCCCAAAAGTCACCACACGCGCCTGGTCAAAGAAGCAATTGAAATATACAAGCACCCGGTAAACATTAATAGGGATGACGGTCTTAAGTTAAAAACCTCGTGGTATCCGGCGCTGCAGGATAAATCATATCGACGATCCGCACAGTCCGACATCCGTTAGTAGATACACAATACACTTCATCAAGACACACACACCCTGCTTTCGACACGGTACTGCAATCCAATACTTAACCTAACACAAATTTGGACACACCCTGACTTCGATACGGTATTGTAAGGCAATACTTAGCCTGTACTTCAACACGCACCCATCACATCAGCCCTGATGATGGACCCTGCAATGGGATGCGAAACGTAGGCCAGAGAAGTTACATATACACCACAGAATATCCCAGAAAACTATACACAGAAGATCCGAGTTATAATTTCTGACTAACGAAAGAATAGTGTATCAATTACGTGGTTGGAAAATTCCGAGAAGTTATTATTTTTAGGCATAATAAGTGTTCTATCTGTTTAACACACAATATCAAACTATTATATTAACTAACCTATCGATGAAGTGAAATATTTATGAAAATTGCGCTGCAAAATTTTTTAAATTATTTTTATTTATTATCCTAAAAATATTTTATATTTTTAAACACTCATTATTTTCGTAAAGTTTATTATATACATTGGAAAGAATTTTCATAAAACGTGTTATTTTTATATTTCTTCAAAAGATAATTTATTCTTAGAAATGCCTCGATTCACGTTTCGATCAACAAACCCAATCCTATTTGTGTTCATTTTATATTTTTGGATAAATCGTTACATATTTGTATCTTTATTTAGCTGTTAAGTTCGCTTTGTCGCATTTATTTCCTATTTGGAGAAATTAATGTCTAAAAGCGACGAAATACGCAATACTAAATCGAAACATCCGTGCTGTTTTCCCGTGGGAAGACCGGATTTAGTGCCTCACGTTCCTGTTCTGTCCTGGATACCTACCCCCCCCCATGTGCTTTGTTATTTGTTACATTTAGGGATGTTTATGTAGACTCTAACTCTATTTATGTCTTGCTTACGTATTATTTTCTTTAGTTAAATAAGCCTAATGTGTTCCTAGTTCCCGTAATTAGACCGAGGCTTAGTTAAGAAAATAAGGAACCTGTATATTCCAAAAGGGAACTAGAGCAGCACCTTACTAACGGTTAGCATGTCTCCGGTACAAATACTAATGATGGTGTTTTAACCGGTGACACACTAAACGTTATTTGAGATTTGTAACTGATTGTCGTTATCTTCGATACAAAACATAAAAAACAGTACCATGCGTATCCGGTTAAAATAACAGTTTGACTTTCTTTATAAATTAATACGACATTATTGATTTTTTGCGACAAATTTTAAACCTTATAAACTTTGTCGCCTTGTATTTCTACTACATTTTCATGACTTATAAGCATATTATATAATCCAGGGCGTCCCGAAGTTGACTGAGCGCCAATTTTTGCCGATTATTTAACTTTTTCACGCAGGGCATTGTTAATGCAATCTAAAAAAATCTATCTCTTTTCAATCCACTATCACCATTAACTTTCATCTGCGTTGCCTATCTTCGTAACATTCGGATTTTTGCACCTAGAACCGATATTAAAAACATATTTTCGTAAAAAATTCCTATTTTAAAATCTTGTCCTGCCTATTGCAAACTCACCCCGTACTGTCGTAGCTACTTTATCTCTACGCAATGCCGTAAGATACCATAACGGAGAACCAAATCATTTATACGAGTACATACTTGAAAACAAATTCTTCTCAAATAAATTATTTTAAATGGACCAAACCTAGGTTGTCATGCGCAAAAAACAAACTATAAATATAGAATCAAACAAAAGATTACAGCGGGATTATAAATTTGCATGGGTTTCTTCTCGGGTTTCGCGGGTACCCTGGCATTTTGCCAAAAAATACAAAACTGGCGTGAGCGAGCTATTACCAGAAGGAAATCAATATCTATGGCGTCTTTTCGTCTATTCAAAACGACTTTTTAAATATAAAAATTCCCTTTACAATCTAAATTAAGAATTCAATATCTTAATATCACACGTTCGAAATTGTTGGGGATGTTAAATTATATTTTTGTAGCCTGAAACCCATTACGTAAGAACATGTGTAAAAGGCTATTTTTAGTCCAAGGGGATCTTTTCTCGTTGGTCTGGATATCTAACGAAAGAATGACATCGACGCAGATTAGTTACATATGTACACACGATTATGTAAGTTATCAACGCACATTAGTAACAGATGTGCACACGATAATACAAACAATCGAAGCAGATTAGTTACAGATGTACACACGATTATTTAAGTTATCGACGCACATTAGTAGCAGATGTACACACGATAATATAAGCAATCGACGCAGGTTAGTTACAGATATACCTCACACGATAATATAATCGACGCAGATTAGTTAGATAATGAACGCTTATTACCTATTATTCATAGTTAATTTAATTATTGAGCATTTATATTTTGTATTATTTTTAATGTATATATAATTGTTTAAGATCCTTTGAATCATATTGGCATATTTATTATAATTACACCCTAATGCACTTCTGATTCATGTAAATTATTTTGTATGTAGTATTTATATTGTCTACAATCTATATTACGATTGCTCTAAAAATTTGCAAGTAGTAAAGTAAATATATATATACAGGATGTCTCATATCTAGTAGCAAAAACTTCGCAGAATTCTTCATTCAGTTTTGAATAGATAATATTGTTAACGGTGAAATGTCGACAGTTACGGAGATATACGACATTAAAGTTTGCATTTATTTTCAATATTTTTTACTTATTTTCAGTAAAACGTTGGACTGTCACTACCGTAACCCATACGGAATATTAAAAATTACAAGTGAAATAAAATTATTAAAACTTTGTTGAAAATTGAAAAATATATATATGTTAAGATTTTTGTCATTTTGTTTGATTTGCATTAAAGCGAATGAATTTTTAATTTTTAAGTTATTGTAGTGATACTTCAACATTTTACACAAAGTAAATCTGAAATATTAAAAAAAAATGCTAACTTTGATGTCGCTTATCTCTGTGACTGTCTACATATCACCCAAAGTGTAAAGAATATTTTATATTCAAAATTGAACGAAGAAAAGCCCCCCCCCCGCGAAGTTTAGTTTTTTTTACTAGCTACGAGACTCACTAGATAATATTTAATGTGTAGAATATTATACACGTTATTTATTATTGGAGTCACTTTAAAAATAATATATTTAGTATTTCTACACTCAAAATAATCTATTTTTGTATTTTAAAACAATCTGCATTTCGCCATTTCTTATTTATGGCCACTGCTAGCTGTCATTCCCGTCAATATGTCAATCCTTTTACCGAAATTGTTAACGTTTTCGCCATATTGTTTTAGTGAAACTGCGTTCGTATTTTTATGAAAAAATGTATTTATATTACGGAAATACAATAGACGTCGGAATGCACGGCGAAAATTGTCAAATATAACCTCAAAAACAACGCCTAAGTAGGAATGTCAACTGGCAGGTGCGCATAGTGAGTACATAAGCATGACATTAACGTAAATATATATTTTGGAAAAAGGATCGAAATGAAATACTTATGTAACAGAATATTTTGATATGTTTAAATCTGAGTACCTATATGATAATACTAGCTGTGACCCGTCAAAAATGACGGTAATTTTACATGTCGGTTCCTAAAGAAAAAAATTAAAAAAGGAAAGAATAGAAAAAATAATAAAAAAATAAAATTTATAATATAAAGAAGTTATTGACGGTACACGAAGTTACGACGGACGGACGGACAGATATGAAATTTTATCATTGGGATTTATAATCGGACAGGAATATTACGATATTTGGGGTACAAAAGAAAAGGCATCAATATCCATAAAAATTAAATGCAATAATCGAGGATTACTCATTTATAATGTACCAAATTCGATATTTTTTAGGAAATGCTTTTGGAGGGGATATATATATTAAAACTAGAATTCAGTACATTTTGTATTAGTAATTCTCAGTAAGCGCATTCAAAACATTTTTTTTAATTTTTTGGATATTGCTGCCTTCGCTTTTGGACTATCATTACAGTACTTTATATCGAGTATGAAAAATTAATTTCTCTAAAACAAGTCAACTAAAATAATAAAAACCTTCCAATTACAATTGGAAAAAATCTGCAGGGTTTTTAACATTTTATTAACTCGTACTGAAACGAATAAATTTGATACAATCGATGTAAGTTACTATTATGATAGTCCAACGTTTATCAAAAAAAAGGTGAAAAATATTTTAATAAATGCAATGTTAAATGCGCATAACTCCATATTTATTAGGTCATGGATGCTTGAACATTTTCGACTCATAATCAAGGCAGGAATCCACTTGTAAAGTATTAAAGACTAGCTCTATTACACCCTGTATAAGATTCGGAAAATTAATTTCCACGAAAAATTGGAAGATAAGTATGAATTAATGATATTATGGTGAATCAACCCGACTACGATCGGGGTACTTGAATGCTTTAGCACAGTGGTTCCCAAAGTTGAGAGGACTGCGACCCACCAAAAAAAAAAATCGATTTTCGGGACCCACCTCCTGTCTTACATTTTCCCAATACATATTGTAACTATGCAAAAGACTGTTCAATTAACAAAAAGAAAATCGTCATAATATAGTCGAATTTTTTCATTACGAAAAATATTAATATGCGATATTTTAATGGGAAGGATACATTTGTTGCCTATTTCTTGTCTTTTTTCTATTTTAGTCACTTTTAATTGCAGTGAATTCGATACGTCAAATTTATTTTCGTATTTAGTCTTATTAGAAACCATTGCAGAAAATTTTACTTCACGTAAGTATGTGGTAGTGAAGGGGTGGAGGACTTCCATGGCTTCGTCAGGCAAGCAGGGATAAGTGCCAGTAATTAAAAGCCAAAATTTTGCTAATTGCTTGCGATTAAAAGTATTTTTCAGCGATATCTTCCGATAAATCAATAAGCTCTTCAGTTGCTTTTGTTGACATTTCTATTGGTATGTTGTCTTGAAATACAAATCCAGTTTATCCTGTCGAACTTTTTCATCTCTTCTTCGAAGTAGGCGTTAAAGTTATTTGTCAACTCTGTTAAATGAGTAAGAATTGCAGACACTACATTGATATCTGGTTGCAATTCGTTTTATATAATAAACTCGACATGACCCGGACGAGACGTGTTGCGCGGTGTTGTGACTGCGACCCGCCTAATATCCGCGCACGACCCTCCAGTGGGTCGCGACCCATAGTTTGGGAAACACTGCTCTAGCACAATGAACGTACTATGTATACTAATAAACGCCGATGTACGCTAACGACCCGTGTGAACGCAACTAGCAGCCAAAGCCAATGCTTCCTTTTGAGCCCCGGAGCTGTCAACAGCTTTTACAACAATCAACAACGGACGATTTATCAACAACGAACGTTTACTGTTTCACGAACCTCGACATCGGGATTGGTTGCTATTCTTCATCTCAACCTTCTATTAAATCACATATCCCACACTTACCTCCTTCAACAGCAGTACGACATCATCTTATTTCTTGCACCTCCTTACGTCCGTCTCTACTCCAGAAAATAGCTATACAAAGTGAAATAAGTATACAAATAGAAAATAGTATTTGAATGAATGAATAACTGGTCAGAGAGGGTATTGCGTAAGTTTAAAGACTTATTAGCTAGTCACAGGTGTAGCCAGAAATGTAACAATACGCAACGCAATTTGAAAAAAACTAGAGTAGAAATCTTTTAATTTATGAAAGACAATCTAATTAGTATGTGTAAGCCGTGCGTACGATGCACATTGTTTCGTTGTGTTGGTGTTTACTAGTATAGACATCAACACAATGAAACATCTTTAGGGATTTATAATTCGAAGTCGTGCCCAAAATTGGAAGAATCTTTTCCATGGATAAGCTTTGCTGTAGATAGATTTTTTGCCGCATTCGTGCGGTATGCTGTCTATAAAATACCTAGTTTCCAACAACTAATAGCGTATACTTTACGCTTCTCATTAGGAGTGGTTTTTAAACCAGTTACAATCTAGTCGTATTTGAGATTAGTATTTAAGTAACAGTTTTTTTCAGTCATTCAGTTACCAATCATCGATGCAATCAGATACAAATCTTAAATAACTGTACCATGTGTAACCGGTTAAAATGACGGTGTGACCATCACTACTTTTCACTATTGTGGACTGTCCACGTATTCTCTTCGTACAAGATCATTTTAATGACAAATATGACCTAGCGTCATTTTTTGGAGAAAAAAATCTAAATTAAATATTCATCTGGCAGAAAATTATGAAATATTAAAATCTGAATAATACGTTTAATTTTTGTGATAGGAATATTAAGAGATTTATCTTTTATTTAGGTTTTTTTTTTCAAAATATATGCTTAGGAAAAATTCATGCTTCTTGTTCTCAATGCACGGCCCTGTTAGATAGGCAATGTTTACAATTCAAAGAAAGAAAAGAAAAATATCGTCCAAGCTTCAAATAATAATTTATTCTGGTAAGTTAGTTGGAAGTGTCTTTGCAGTTTCATTTTTATCTATCTTAATTCAATCGATTAATAACTTGGCAAACATAACACTTATAATTGTAGCTAAGATAGACGAAAACGAAATATTTTTCACTTGAATAATTGTAATAATATATAATAAAGGTAATAGTGTTTTTTTACAAAATGTATTCTAGTTATATGAGCATCCGTTGAAGATAGTTTGAAATATATAACCTTGTTGTAGAATAGAATTCCCTCGGACTCGCCCAAGTTATAACGAGAAGTTAACGTCGCAGCTTGCTCGACATGAAACGAATTCCACATCGCATCGATTATGGGGAGACCACCTTGAAATCATATGTAAATGTTTGTTTTTTGCCACCACAAAAGTTCACCTCCAAAAATGTATCTAACTGTTCTATAGGGAATTTTAAATAAGCCGACGCGAAGGGTTTTTCGTCCGCGATCCGATAAACCTTTTATTTTACTTTAATCTGACTAACTTTTTATATCACACCACTCCATTAAATGATTTTTCTCTTAGATTAAATTAAATCAAACGAATATCTTTCGTTATACGTTAAACTACGGCAAAAATGTCTAATATATTTCGAAGACAGATTTGTGTAATAAAATCAGTAATAGGATTAATTTTATTTGTTCGTTTTTTTCCCTAAAATGGTGATTAATCAAAAAAAAAATTGATGTTGATGATAATTTCATCAAGAATGGACGTGTTTTAATTACATATAAATTTTTCAAAAGTTTTCTTTACAAATTACTATAAAATAATTTATATAAACTTTAATCTTTCTCTTTGTAAAACATCTTCATGCATTATAAGTTTCAAATCAAATAAATAAAAAATAAAAAAAATGAACAAAAAACATATTAAAAAATATTGATTATATTAAAGTATATTATCTACTTCTTTTGTATGAGTAATCCCACCAACTTGGTATTACACAACACCCTGAGGATGGTAAGGTTTTACCGAAACATGTTGGTGGAATTACTCATATAAAAGAAGTAGATAATATACAAATAATATTATCAATATTTTTTTTAAATGTCAATCTACAATGTTGCTAAAACAATTGAAAAAATAAAAAACATATTAAATTTGTACCACGTATTTATTGTAATTAATGCACTCTAATGATAGAATATATTTAAACCTATGTAAATTATACCTATAACTAAATATGCTATGTACTTATGCAAGAAAATGGAAAAGAAATGTGCCGATAAGCTGTTTAAGGCTTGGCACGATCTATAATAATGGAAAATATGTATAAATTTAATAATATTTTTTTAAAATCGTTTTTAACAATGCCACTCCATTAGCAGATGATCGCAAATGATGCATTTCATTAATTATCAAAATGATCATTAGAACATTTAGTAGTCTATAGTAAATATGGAATAAGAAACAGTGTCATATGTGTGAGTGAAGTGCGCGTAGTACTCACTAAAAATTAGATGTATGAAAAATTTACTTGCCAACTACATAAAACTCATAAAGAAAAAGATAGAGCGAATACGGCTTCAGTATGAAAATATTTAATTCAATACGACTGTCTTACTGATTCAAGAAACAAAGTAAAATAGGAAAAGTTGTTTTGGTTATGATGTTGTATACAGAAACAGTTGAAGATTTGAAGTTGTATACAATTAAAATCCCTAGCCCCTAGCCGCAGTCACGGATTACGTATAAAATTTTAAATCGGATTTTCATAAAATATTAATTATTTAATTAATATGTGGGGATGCGTGCGTTCTGTTCCTTCGTCAGTATTTCTCAAATGTACAAAGGTAGGGCTCCACCCACGTTTGCAGTTACCAATGAAGATATTGAAGATAATGGGGTCACCACCCCGTTTCAGGAAAGACAGGAATTCGTCTTCAATCGCGATGTGTTTGAAGTGATTTACTTTAAATAAAAGCGGACAATTTTACAGTTACAATTTACAAATAGGTAATAATGCAATTAATTCAGGACAGAGCCTCCGGCCTACGCCGGGGGTAGTTGAGAGACTGACATATCGGCTATGAGCCGCACTGTGATTTATGCTGTTCTCGAACAAAGAACTTTCTTGAAGTCTGCACGCGTTCTGTATTCCTGCTGATGTCGATTGAGAGTTCATCTACCTGGTGTTGAAATCTTTGGCGTTTCATACTGCTGCCTTTATGGTCGAGTGTTAACCTTACGAGTGTGCACATTCCTGCTTGCATTTGCTCTACGCTTGCATTTCGCGTAATGAATGCCCGCTCCCAGTCTAAGCATTCTATGATGGTCACGGAGTGGCATAACCCTTGCGTCTGTTTGCTGCAGAGGTGATTCCTGCCTCGTGTTTATACTATATATTGCTTAGTTTGGGGTGGCTATTTTATATGTGACTACTACAAGGATTTTGTTTCCCTTTAGTAATGCACAGCTTTTTTGCTTGTATGCGCTGCACACCACTGCGTAATAGGGTGGATTCAATGAAATGCATAAAAAAGGTTCAAACACCTCGTGTTACCTCGATGAACGAATCTCTAATACAATAATGATTAGAGTTAATATATTTAACCTTAAAATAAAAACTTTAGATTGTTTTAAAAGACATACAAAATACCCAGTTATATCGAGTTTTATCGAAAAAAGACAAATTTTAATGAAAACAAACCTTTAAAACGAGCTTACAGTGTTAGCACATAATACATAAACGATTTGAACCAATTATAAGAATTATGTGGAAGGATTTACAGAAAAAATCTATCAATCAAAAATATACTGTCGCTGTGTAGAAAACTATTTTTTACAACATTTAATTGAAGTATTTTATTAATCGTTTTCACTTTCAGTGCGCCTATCGTGTTACTTAGTATTGAAACTTACTGAACATACATTTATCAAATCAATGTTTGTTTTGAAATATATATTACGAAGTGTCTGCTAGAAAATAAAGAACTAATAAAATCGTTTTCATGTGTTAAAACTTTCACGCATTGCCAAGAATTTTCTTTGACAAGTCCGTCGTTTAATTTTATTTCGTGTGTTGTCTCATTTATTTTCTGTGTATTTTTTTTATCGATATATTTTTAGTGTCGTTTTGTTATCGATCGAACACACTTAAATATTTAGTAGAATATTTACTCACAGGCTTGAAGGTTAAGAGATTATCCTCATACCAGATAATATAGTATACAAACACATTTTTCATATTTTCAGATTTGTGTTTTCTGGGGTATTATGCCGTGTTATTACGACCTTTCCGGCCGACGTTACGGATGCCATTGCAGTTTATTGCACACATTAGCCCTGATGATGAACACTGCAATGGGAGTGGCCGTGAAAACCTAAGAACATTCTTAACATTTTTCATAGTACGGACACTCATACTAAAAATGAAATGGGTAATGTCATTAGGTAACACGGGATAAGTTAAAGTAATATTTTTAATATATAATATCATTTATTTATATAATTAATCAAGGTACATTCGAAGCCGCAAATATCCATAACAACGCATTTATTTATAAGTTATTTATTTTAAATATGAGATCTATTATAGGTATGTGTTGTTTGAAGTGATCGAATCAAAATTTTATTATTTTATGCTTGAACATTATATATATATATATATATACAGGGTTATTTGTAAAACATTAATAACCTCGGAGGGCTATATTCCTGTCTTGATTATGAGTCGAAAATGTTCAAGCTTATTTGTTTTAAAACAAGTTAAATAAAATGATAAAAACCCTGAAAAAATTCCAATTGGAATGTTTTCCAATTGGAATTCGAAGATTTTTATTTTTTTATTTGGCTTATATTAAAGGGAATGAATTTTTCATATTCGATATAAGTTACTGTAATGATAGTCCAACGTTTTACAAAAAATAAGTCAGAAATATTGAAAAAAAAATGCAAACTTTGACGTCGCATATCTCCTTAACTATTGATATTAGGTCATAATAGCTGGAACATTTTCGACTCATAACTAAGGCAGGAATATAGCCCTACGAGGTTATTAATGTTTTACAAATAACCCTGTATATATAAATATATATATTTGTTACGTGATAGGATTTTCCTTAGAAGCGTAAATATGTATGGCAGGAGATTACCTTTATGAATCGCCGTTTGGTAATATTGAGTACAAACAATTAAGCACAGGTAATATTTACAGAAAATATTCGGCAATTGTCATTTGCTTGGCTCTACCAAATTTAATCTTTTAAGATCCTCCAATAATATGGATTTGTTAGTAAGTCAACATAAACGATATATATGCTGTTGGCTGCATCCAAAAAATTCCCCTGCTTTAATGTGGAGGCTAAAATTTCGAATCCATGCAAAAGTGAATTTATAAATCTTTCATTTAAGAAAGATAATCGAATTAGTATGTATAAGCCGTGCATACGATGTACATTGTTTCTTTGTGTTGGTGCTTACGGGTATGAACACAAACATAACGAAGCAATGTGCCTCATACGCATGGCTTACACATACTGATTCGATTGTCTTTCTTAAATGGAAAGAGGTCGTCCATGGATCCCATAGTACATGTTCTTAAGCGCGAATCGCTTGGTATTTCTGCCACCAAATCAAATAATATTGTGATTAATATTCATAAACGCCGAGATCTTTTGCTATGTAAATGATTATCAGACAGAAACTTATTAAAGCTTTTAAGACCTGTGTATTGACTATAAAAAGCAGACATTAACCAGACGGTTCAGAAATAAAGTAAATGTGGCACATCTTTGGGTCAATTTAAGAAAATGAAAATGAAATAGCATAGGCCAGTATCTATGCCTTACATGGGAAATCAGAGGGGAAAAGGTTGCCTGGAAGAACCCCCAAAATATGGAGAGATACCTGAGATCCCACATCACAAACTGTGCACAACAGTTCCTTCAGCTAGTATAAGAAGAAGGACCGTATCTATGCAAAAATAGTTAGACTTCGGTAGTTGGCTCATCTAGATAGGGTTAGCGAATAGCGAACACCGATGTCACTGCTAAACACTGAACTACCAGGCTACATGAGGTTAGAAAGACCTAAGCTAAGTTGGAAAGATCCAAACAGATATCATTGTAATGAAACTCTCGAGGAGGCCAAATTAAGAGAAAAATTTATTTAAAATTAAAACACTGACTAATTATCGTACAAATATTAAGAAATAAAAAGTAATTACTATAAACAAATAAAAATTCAAACCAAATATCTAAACTACAATTTTTGTTCAGAATTGTATGTTGCACCTAAATGACGATCTTACCATCACGCCGTTTCTCCGCGGGATCAGGCAGAGAAGATAGAGCGCCACACTTTTCTGTCCCGACACACAAGACTCGCTTCATCCTCATTCATACATCGTCGAATGCATGCTCCTAACAGGAATATCTTCTGGTATGTAGTTAACCTGGTCATGCCTCTTCTTAAACCACCTATTCAACCTTTTTTTTAAATTCTATTCACTATCTTTTGTTACAAATGTATACAAATTATGCATGTTTCGTTTAGAACACTCTGTGAGTGAACATTAATACTAATTGCGGGGTAAGAAAACAACCCCAACGGAACTCGAGACAGAGAAAATTTGTTCGGTACTTAAAACTTACCGATAAATTGTCAACAATTACAGTAATTACTGTGGCCTTAGATAAATATTTCGCTGGAATTGTAGGTTTTGACGTTATATAAAAGGGTGTATATTTATTTAATTCCTTTTACTGTCTGATAATTCTGTACATAGGGTATGTTACAGACGGCATTCAATAAGGTCTCCAGAGAGACATTAAACTCTTACGTTGTGTTGTTGCCGCAATCGTGGAAATGTAATTGCAGGCTACAATCCACAAATCCCAAAACAGCTCATTAAGATAAATCGTAATAGTAATACTATTATACAATAAGAAAAGTGTTATTTTTTTATGTGTATACAATGCATAGCCTTTTACAATTAAAAACATAAAACATAATATGCATTGTGTTTTTAATTGTGAAAGGCTTTGCGAGGGTAGAAAGCCAAAAGGTCGTTTGTGATTATTTCGAACTCTACAGGAAAGCAAAAGAATGTGTTGTCAATCTAATTTTGTCAATATATCTTTTATTATTAAAAGATTTCAATGTACGTTTTGGATTTACAAATATTTAAATCGTTTAATAATAAAAGAAACATTGACAAAATCAGATTGACAGAACTTTATTTTGCTTTCTTGTAAAGTTCGAAATAATCACTAACATTTGGTCATTTGGCTTTCTACCCTCGATATGTACATAAGTGATAGCAACGACATGAAAAAAAATCATGTTAATGGAGTAAAAAGGAGAAATTAAAACAATATTTAAATAATTACAAAATTAGAGCTATAATTATTTTATTTATTTTCATTTTATTTTAAATGTGACACTAACAGGATAATAGGTGCAAAATATTTTTTTTTTTAAAATGCATAACTTAATTCACACTCAACCCAATATCCCAATTATAAGTACCTTCGACCTGCATACGTCTCTTTTCCTTGAGAAAAGCTAAGAAGACATATCTCTGATATTTGAAAGATGTGTCTAAACCTCTTTCAATGAGGCCTATTTTATAAGATGCCTTGTTTGAATTTTAATTTAAACAACAACACTATTTGAGGTGATTTTCCAGGTTATTTGCATCAAATTTCTAATCAATTCTGCCTAAATATATCGGCAATGAAGGTTTATAAAATTATATTATCTGCTCCAAGATCATGTTGAGAATTTTTTAATTTGTACCAGTTGTGGGAATTATCAACCATGCTAGATTTTTCACCCCTATAAGAAGATAGAGGGTTGGGTGTGATGACGTGAGGATGGGAAGATTAGGGGTGGCCTGTTGAGATGGCAAGCTTAGTCCAAGCCTTGAATAGTCCTGAACTGTTGAAATAAGGAAACATAAAAGATTTCAAGTCTTTCCAAAGCGCGATGAACAATCTTCAGAAAGTTAGTGAAAGAAATACTTTTTTTTTAACTTAGTATTAAAAGTATAACGAGTAAAGGTACTTCGAAACACCTCAAACGAATGCTTGCGCCATTTGAGAGTACCTACATAAGTGCAGGGTTCTCTTTGAGCATTCATTGTAATGCCTTTTCAGCGATTTCCTTTGATAAATCAAAGCTCGGGGTGGAAAAAGGTGTATAAACATCTCGACGTGTCATTCAGGTATTCATTTTATAAAATTTCTTTCAAAAAATACCAAGATAAAATTTGTTTACAAAAAAATTCGTAGGTATTTTTAATAATATTACAAATAAAGCTTTGCGATAAAAATAGGTGAATGTCAATAAAATTAAACACAGAAAAAGACTCATTTTATCGTTTTATCCCCATCCCCAATAATGATAATTTCGAATGTCCATGTGTAACCGTAACATAATAAGAAACATAATACATATGTTAGTGATAAAGATCGCCAGCAACTAAAAAAAATCGTGTTGTGTAAGATAAATACAGAAAATGACACATTTACATTTATTACTAAAACAGAGAATAGCTATATCGAATCATGCTCGACAGCATTACTAACATTAAATTTATGCGATTGAAGACTTACATAAAACATTTCTATAATACTGTATGTAGTACCTGTAAGTCTCTAATTTTTGCAGAGTGGCGAATTATGTTCCGGATTGGTAATGATACTATACAGAAGATAAGAATAATGTTAAGTAGGTAATTTATATTATTCATTTTCCATATATAACTTTTTAATATTCTAATTATCTTTACTTCGATTTTTAAAATTTTATTTTTGTTATCCTGACGATGAAGCCATTAGCTTCAAAACATGTTGAATTTTTTCAATAATAAAAAAGTGGTGTAAACAAAGTTTAATTCTATAAATTATTACTATATATTCATTAATTACACCTAAATGTTTCGGAAAAACCTTACCATCATCAGGGTGTTTTGTAAATGTCAAAATATCAAAATAAATCAATCTTGTTTTTTGGTTTTCTAATTTATTTATTTCTAAGTATTTTAAAACAAATATCAATGAATTGGGATAACAGAGGTGTGAAGATAGATGGCACATATTTAAGTCACCTAAGATTTGTTGACGCCATAGTAATTGTAAGTAATAATATCAAAGAACTAAGAATAATGTTAAAAGAACTACATGAAGCTTCAAGCAAAGTTGGTCTTAAGATGAATATAAAGAAAACAAAAATATTGAGTCCAGAGAACAAAGTCATCACTATCAATGATAATAATGTTGAAATAGCAGATGAATATACATACCTAGGATACAATATAAAAATGAACAAAGATAACCAAACAGCAGAATTGCCAAGACGAATAGGAATGAGCTGGGCTGCTTTTGGCAAACTAAAACATATCTTCGAGAACAAAGAGATCCCAATTAGCCTAAAAAGAATAGCCTTTGAATCATGCATATTGCCAGTGATGACGTATAGAGTAGACTATGGCCCTTACAAAGAAAATTGTAGAAGGGCTCAAATGCACACAACGATCCATGGAGAGATCCATGCTTGGAGTAAGCCTAAGAGATAGAATTAGAAATGAAGAAATTAGGCGCAGAACTAGAGTAGTGGATATCATGGATCGTGTAGCGAAGCTAAAATGGCAATGGGCAGAACGTGTTGCAAGGCATGCTACAAGATGGCCTCCCAGAGTTCTAAAATGGAGACCTTGGGAGAATGAAAGAGGCACGGAAGACCTCAAAAGAGATGGGTCGATGATATAGCCGCTGTAGGGAGAAAGAATGGCTACATAATTGTAGCCAAACAACAAGGAAGGATGGAAAGGGAAGGAAGAGGCCTTTATCCAGCAGTGGAGAGACGAAAGCTGAAGAAGAAGAAGAAGACGAAAATAAATAATAAAATATATTTTTTTAAATGTCAATCTCAAAGTTGCTCAACCAATTGAAAAAATTATTTATTTAATTTTCGAACATTGACATTAGCAAGTGTTACTTTGTCGAAACGTCGGCTCAAGTTTCAGTAACGCGATCTAATCCAAAAAACACATATATTCCACATTAGTAGGTACATATAATTTACTTTTTTAATTTTTCTACTTCTTTGTTCATCCCCTTTCATTTGTGCTTTTTAAATGTTTCAAAATAAAAAATGTTAGGAAATTAATACCCGCATCAATAAATGAATTACATAAGCTTTTTACTATCCATAGAACTCTTAAAATTTCTTATTTTCAACTCTCGAATGCTCTCTTTAAAGTTTTCCTTTGTAAAACGATGACTAGAATAATTGTATGGCCGCCATGCTCTCTAAAACGACCCCTTTTATCAGGAATTTTCTTCAAAATGGCTACGTTGACGACGTTTCAAAAAGTTATGGAGATATTAAACTTTTATTTCGGCACTAATGTGCGCAGCAACTTCTTTATAGGAATTGATATTATACGCATTCGCCGGGTTTATGTAAGTGAAGCAGTAATGTAGACACTTCTATGGTGGTAATGTCGCGGAATGTGGTAGCGACAGGACGGTATAACGCAATTAAATTAGACAAAATAATATAACTCGAATCTTTTATGTCTGAAACTGTACTTAGGGAGTGAAATTTCAGTATGCAACGAAATGCGCGTGTGTGTGTTATTTAATACAAATCTATTTTAAATTTTATTTCCGCCATCTGGGCAAATATTCCCGATGGTTTTTTATCCTCGATAGATTTTGCCGCTGCGCTTAATGACGTCCATCTTTTTGCCGACGTAGAACAGGAATCTATAATCTGCGAATATCTCTTTAGTTGTCAGTTCTTGCGGCTGTTTCGTTTCGCGCTTCCTCACTTTCAAATGTTTCGTTGTACTTTGGCGATTGTGCTGTGAGAAGTGATGCGTTGTTTATTTATACACGCCAAATAATTATAACTTCCAACGAACGTATATATAGCTACAAAATGAATTTTTAAATATTATATACCCCACTTACTGGGAAAAATTCATTTCTCGATGCCTTTTTTCATCCTTCATTTTGGTATAGATACATCCTCGTTCAGATGAGTTGCTCTCATTTCTGAAATCAGGTATTTTCAATTTTTACTCCCTTTCTTTTAAATCGTAGCGTCTGCTTGTCTACCGAAAAAACTGTGGATCGATTTTTAACCCTTTTCCCGTGATCCAATGATTTGCAGGCAGACTCGTGGCGACGATAAAAATGATCTAACAATTTTCGTTTAAAAAAAATATTTGTAGTATAATTTTGGATTTTTCGAAATTTTAACGGAATTTCAAATTGAAAACCATACAAATGAGAAAGGAGCCCGACGCGTAGAGAAGGCGTGAAACCTGTTTCAACTAGTCTGACTCGAGCCATGGGTCCTATCAGACGGTTTCGCCGACGCCGTGCCCCCCTATACCAATTATTACGTTTTCAATTTTCTATAAGTTTTAAGGATAATAATATTCATGGAATAGATTTTCCACATGAACTTAAAGCATGATTAATATGTTGACGGAATATCAAACTGGAAACAATACAAATGAGAAAGGGAGTATAATAAAAACTTGGTTTTTATGGGTTAGTTTTTTTTTCATTCCATCTAGTTGCAATGCATTCATCCTTCATTTTGACACCCTTCCACGTCTACTGCTGCCCAAAGTTACACCTAGCTTTGCTAGGTTACCACTCGTAGCACATATTTTGGTCGAAATGTTGAAAAAACCTTTACCGCTGTCGAGGCACACTCGATAGTGCTCTTGACTTTAGATTCTCTATTTGGAAGTTTGGACACGAATCATTCTCTAATAAGTACTGTTCCGCTCAGCCGTATTGGTGGTCTCCCGATTAGTCTGGTTTTTTTCTCCTGTCGGCCGGCTGTGAACCCTAAAACCAGAATACACCCAAAATATGTCTGTGTTAAAATTTTGACTCTCGCGTGAATCAAAACCCATTCGTTCCGGTGCAAATATAGAAAAAAATTGGTTTGCGGTATTAGTAGTGCGAAAAAGCCCTTTCCGATCAAACAGAAAACCAATCTAAAAAAATACAATTAATGGAAATATTCGATCTTATTTTATGTATTGCTTGCCAAATACCTATATGTTCTACTGTTTGACTTTACCCAAATGCTTTTTTAAACTAAATGGTCAGTAAAATCAATATCTACACGGTTTAAATATACCAATATATATTTAAAAATAATGCTTAATTTAAATTGTTTCAAATATCATAGAACTATTTTATGAAAATTGTAGCATCGCAATAAATGTGCTTTTTTCATTGAATACGAATATTATGAAAACACATTTACAAGTTCATGAATAAATTATACTTCATTTTTACAGTTGCGATTGTATACAGTTCCTTGATAAATAAAATCAAACCAAATTATAATATATATTACACGTTATTTCACTCAATTTTTTTTTTTCAAGAATTTTCATAATTCGTCGTCATCTTATTAATCAGCTGTTTTTATATCCCCTCCCTAGATAAGAGCCTTCCCAAGTGGTGTCAAATATTATTTGCTACGAATTTCCTCATAGTTTGATGATTTCAATCAGTCCAGTGGGCGGCCTGTTAGCCTCTTGATTTCCCTCGGGTATCACTGGATGACTGCGTTCGTCCAACGATTGTCTGATGCGATGCTACCTATTTAATAGGGTTTAGTTATGAAGGAACTATGTTTAAACAATCGCAGCTTCACAAACAAAACGTAACTTGTATAATTGATGAATAGAGGTTGTAGAGATTATTGATGAGTTTCATTAAATTTGGTGAAAAACATAAATTTAGTTAGAGTTAAATTATAATTTTACTACTCGAGTTTCTAGAATATCAGAATTTCCCATCGACATATGAAGTATTAAACTAACTACATTCAAACATAGAAATTATAATTACACAGATTAGGTTGAAATACAAATAATAAATTGATAAGGCACTGATAAAATAAGCCAGAGAGAATGGTATGAAGGTGGTTGTAACGGAAATATTGAGGGAAGCAGAGACGACTCAATAAATGTAATATTGTTAAGCAAATTAAAATCCAAATTAAAATTTATATTAATTTCTAAACATTCAAAACTAATCATTTTATTCCCTTTACGCGCGACGAGATGAAAAAAATTTAATGTTACATTAATGAAAATAATGATCATTGTCCATGATGTGGTTCGCGAATTCAGAAAATTACTTCTATTATAGGAAATTAAATTAAATTAGTCGAGGGTGGAAAGCCAAAAGGGCGCTAGTGTATTTCGAACTTAGGAGAGCAAATGAAAGTTCTATCAACGTGATTAAGTCAATGTTTCTTTTATTATTAAACGATTGCCATATGTGTTTTGGATTGACAAATATGGAAATAGTTTAATAATAAAAGAAACGTCAACAAAATCAGATTGACAGAATTTTCTTTTGCTCTCCTGTAAAGTTCTAAATAATCACTAACCCCCTTTTGGCTTTCCACTCTCGATATTACTAATTAAACAACGATGCTCTTTTGCTGTAATATTGAGATTTCTAGAAGTTTTACCGATGTACAATTTCCGCACAAAGTTTTGAAATTTAAAGTTTTAATTAACAATCATAATTTCCGTACCTAATTTTCTTCCTCTTCTTTTGTTTAAATCCTTGATCTTATTGACAGGACAGTCACGGTCTTGTAACAAGGACGTCCAGCTCTCCATCTTTTTGGTAGTTTTTGCCCCTCTGGAATCCCGCGCACCACGGCTCTGGGAAGTCTTGTCTGGTCCATTCTCTCGACATGGTCCCTCCAGAAACGCCTTCTCTGCCTGCTACATCGTACAAGTTTTGTATGTAGCAGGTTCTATGGATTTCCGCATTGGGTACTATGTTTCTGAGGGTCTTGCCCGCAATGGATCTTGGGGTCTTCATCTCGGTAGTTCTGAGAAGGTGTTTAGTTCTCACCGTGTCCGCTCTTGCTTCGTATCTAATCAATTAATCATATCATTTATATTCCCACCTAATCCATACAAAAATCTATATTTGAATGTAGTCAGCTTAATACTTCACCTGTCGATGAGAGATTTTGATACTCTCGTAAAAAAATGAAATGAAAATATTGTTTAAGTAACTTAGAGATAACATTGTGTCACGAGCTCTTTGCTGTGAGAGGCAAATGAAACATTAAAAACTTTTAAATATTACACAGAGTTACTGGACATGAATTTAATCGGAGCACCGTTGTTTCCACACTTATTGTTTCTAGAATATTTCATACAGGTCACTAATTCACGTCACCAGAATCATTCCTGTACTTTTTGTGTACTGCAAGATCCTTTCGCTCAATTTCGCGCGTAAGTACTCATTCGCGCCGTATGTCTGTCGCTTGTTTTTGGTCCTTGGCAACTCGCATGGTTTGCTTTTGTCTGTGTAATCTCAGAAACGCCATAATAACTCTTTATACATAAATGTCAGAGTTCGCGATGCAACGAGAATGTTCGAGTAATTTCTCCATATTTCTCGTGTTTGTGGGAATTGTTAATTCGATTCTGATTCGAGATTCATGTGGGCGTTTCGAGAGGCTTCGATAATGCGCAGTTACCATTGTCTTAGACTCTCGAGACAATATTTAAAGCCAATTTTGTGAAAACATGACCTTAACATTAAATTGCAAAATTATGTTGTATTAAATTAAACGTAAAATATTATAAAAATGGGTGTAAAGTCTTAGCGCCATTTACAGTGCACCAGGCTTTACAACCTGTATGAGCTGGTTTAAGTGATCACTTTACTTAAAGCAACATTCACCAATTCCATCTTAGTACATCCTCGCATTATCAAATTTTGAAAGTTCTATATATATTTTCGAAACAAGAACCTTTAATATTTTACTATTATCTCTGCTAGAAAAATATGTTGATTTTTTTCTCATTAACAAGTTAATATACAAAGCTTTCGTAACTAGTAATGATACGTCTGTATTTTTTTAAAGTGGAGTTTTTGAAGCAATATTCCTTTTAACGTGTACATGATATTTTTTCGAATTATTAAACATATCTACTAGAATACGCCTGAACATCAATATTTTCAATTATTAACTCCTATCATGTATTTATTTACGTCTTTTGAGTACTGACTCATCTCACATGTTTTCAAAAATTGTTCTTTTAGAAAAATGCGAAATTTTCCTGAAAGAATAATTTCTTATCTCACACAACATTTTCTATATTATTTTTCTCGGAATCTTTTTCTAGAAACCTTTGTATCACAATGTTTTTACTACCCACAAAGATGTTGCAAATTAAATTACCTGCAAATACGGCGTGCTCCACTCGGAAGAAAAAACAGGAAACACTAAATATTCAACGACCGTAACAATGGAATTCAGTTTCTTCCGTCTATCGCTATTAAAAACAATTGAAATCATTTTACTAGAATATTTTATTACATTTAGTCGTAACGTTGGCAGACGTACGATAATGGTCGCTAAGTGAGGAGTGACTATACGTATTATAAAATTAATCCTACGCCAAGGACTGTTGCGTATCCCGTCATATTATAATTCGTTGACCTTAGAGGGTTGTGTATACACTATATACCTGCTAGGCAATATTATATCACACGTAAGCTAATTTATATTATAACTTTTAATTTTATTTCCTAATATTTTTCTAATTTCTCAACCCTCAAAAGTGTATTTTGTAACATGCTAGTTGCCTTATTGTCATAAAATGTTTATGCATTATACTTTGACGTCACACTGGGACTATCTATCAGGATCTTTGATGACCTGGTGATAAACTATATTTAAAAAAAATTAAATATAGCGAATGCTCATAAAACGGTCTTGGTAATGACATATCGGTCCTACTCGTGCGTCGCCAGGTTGACAATTTTTTCTCTAATGGTCATCTCCGTGCTGAGTCGTGAAAAATGCTGCTCAGCAAGGAGAGTCCTGCAAAAATCCAATCACTGTTCCTCACTCATAAAAACAACTCTATTAGCACTACACAGAAGAAGAGATAATCACGTAAACACATAGGTATTTTATTTTACTCAGACTGATACTGTTACATAAGATGTTTTACTTTCACAGCCCGAAAAAATGATTCGCTTCATTACGCCGTATATATGTATCTAATATTTCCATTCGGCTGATTTTTGTGGATACTTCCATAGGCGTCAGTCACCATACATGAAAAAATTTCTCATACTTCATTCCTGAAATATTCCAGTATCTCGCAAAATATTGTGGAGCCAATTTTATTTACTATTCTATAATATCACACACATTCTGCTTTATCTCAATAAAGAATGCCGGGTTCGTTTACCGATAGTAACAAAACATTTTTTCAGTATTTAGATTTTTATCCTGCGGCACCCTTGTAAGAGATTTATCTCAATTCTTTTAACTAAGCGGCCCTCGTAGCCCAGTGGGCACGACACTGGCTTCTCACGCAGAGGTTGAGGATTCGATTTCCGGTGAGGTCACAATAAGTCTATGCGATTTACTCAAGTTTGGGTGTTTTTGTGATGGAACCTTCAGTAATTGGGCCCCTTGGCCTATTGAGACGTTTAAAAAAAGAAGAAAAATTGTACAATTTTTAAATAATCAAATTTCAAATTCATTAGTTAAAAAATCCCAAATGTCACTTAACCACCTTTCTATACTAAAAATTGATTTAAAAAATACATACTAAAGAATAAGGATATGGATATATTTTTTAAATAGGGTATTTATTTATATACTGATTTGTAATGATTGTGATTATTTTTATATAGGAAAAACGTGTAGAAATTTTGAAGTTAAGTTAAGGAACACTTGAGTTGTTTAAGTAGCGATAATTATTCCGAATTTTTTAACCATTTTTTGGATATGGATCGTTCTTTTGATATTAATAATTAATAATGATTTACAAATTTTACCTACAAATTATACAGAATCACAGTTTGATAAATTAGAAATTTTTGAAATAAGAAAAAGTGTTAATAGTAAATTGAATATTATAAATAACCATGTCCTTCTTTCCTGCTATAAAAGTAGACACAACATGTCTTTATTGCCTTTAAGAAAAAGTACCTACCCAAGTAGTGGTCACGATCTCTTTTCTATGATATTGGTAACTGTCAAAGTGTCGTGAAATTAATTGCGTTAATTAGGAATGCTTAAAATGTTAATATCGTTAATTTTAATTTAATAACGTTAATATAAAAAATTATTATTATTACAATGCAAACGTGATATTTCATCAGTATAATGCTTTTAGTTAAACACTTGATCATTTTGTGGATGATGTTTAAATCAATTTGTCAAGACTATTTGATACCTGAACTAATATTACTTAATTTTATGTTCTTTCGTGTTAAACGACCTGCCTTGTAAAGTAATAAATTATATTTTCAACATTAAAAAATTACTCTGATAAAAAAACCAGCCGCAACCGCGCAGTCATCAACATTGAACACGAAGCAGCTATAAAAATAACTAGCCAAACAACATTCTTATAACTTTCTGCTAATATTTACTAGTATATTACATCATAAAAAAACATTCGCTTATCTTTGAAACACATACCTAAAATAAATATTACTTTTTCTATCCTACACACAAGCTAAAAAAAACTGTATAACCTATCTCTGAAACCATCTTTAAGAGTGTTCAAATAAATACATGGATTGGCAAAAAAGCTCTCTGAAATACTTTTATGAAAAACCCTAGCGAGGCTGTGGAATAATTTATATATTCATAAGACAAGTAAGAAAAAATGTTAAAACACGGCCACAATATGATTTTATTGAATTGTTACCGATCGGTCTTATTTATTGAAATTGAAAGTTTCGAGACGTGAGTAGAATTTTCAAAGCCATTTTTTTACTTTTATACGCCAAATCATTTACGCGACTGAAAATTTATGCGTCCGTCATTTTGTACGCCAAGCATTTTATGATGGTATACTTTATACGGTAACGATAACGCACGTTGTAGCCACCTATAAACCATTTTGAAAGAGATTTTTAAATTAAAACATATTTCATAATATGACTTTCATGTTTTCATAAAACTTTAATTTAGCGTAACGTAACTGAAACTACCATAAAAGTCTCCCCATAAGATTCTTATACGCCAAATTGTATAAAAAAAGTCAAGATAAAATATTGTATTTTTCACTATTTCACATTTGTTGTACGTATGCTATATGTTAAATATCAAATGTTAGTTCCGAACATTGATATTCCGTTCATCAATTGCACTATGCAGATTCATTGAAATATTTTAACATTTTAAGTTTAAAAAACAGACGCACAACTTTTGACATTTTTAACTTGTATAAGATCTGTCGAAACCAATTTAATTTTCCACTCCTATTAGCACTTATAAACATCCATGTCCCAGCAACAGCTACTAGAACACAATGCTTCTTCCACATCCCTGTTGCTCGTACCAACTCCGGATTACGCTCACCCATATTGGGAATGTGCCGAGTCTACAACGATTTGTTCACCAACATTGACATCTATGTGTCTCTATACTACCTAAGATCACAAGTAAACATAATTCTGCGTCGCAACATTGAATTAATAATTAAGTATTGATTCAATACTGCGATGCAAGGTATAAATAAAGTTAGACTTACCTTAATATGTTATATTTTTATTGTTATTTACTTTATTACGTTTTATTCACTACTATTACTACTTATGTCTTTTATTTTAATTTTCTTATATTAATATTATCTATTACTTCAAAATTATTTTTATGTGAAATGTGTTAGGATATAAGTTAATGAGTGCATTACCATCTATTTACACTCTCATACATTTATGCATATCATTTTCTTATATCTGTTAATATTTTCAAACAAATAAATAAATAAATTGGTTGAATTTAAATCACAAAGCAGAATAAAATATGGTAATTTAATGTCTTTCGCTTGTCTAATTTTCAGAATAATGAGGTTTTTGCGCATATGTCAAGTGTCTCTATCGAACTGAATGTTGTGTTTGAAGGTTTGAGTTTTTATATAAATCTCGCGTCGATCTCTGAGACATCATTATCTTCAGATCAAAATCTCGACAGTACTGATATTTCTTCTACTTCTAGAGCTTGTTCGGTTATCGAACATTGGGGATCATTTTGTTGATCATTATTTGTTTGCGTAGCCCTAATAGTCGAATTGTGGTTTTCCAGAACCTTTGCCATAGGCTTTTTATTTAGGTATTGAAACAAACGGATATCTTATAAGAACCGTATGGACGTATGGAGATTCGATTCTCGACATTTTGCTGGAGTCATATCACAACGTCTTCAGGAGAGTGTCCTGTCGTCGCGGGGGTCAAGGACTCTCCCGAATCGTAAATCAATCTCAACATATCTATATGTCAATGACCGTAATATATTTATTAAGATAAATTATAGAAGTCTTACAGAGTCGAAGTTCTTATACGGGAAACCTTTGTGGAAGTCTTCACGGGGTGGTCCAGGGCTTATGACCTGTACTAGGTGGCCTGAGTAATCACTTTACACTCTACAATGTTCATCAATTCCACCGCATGAACATCCACACATTATCATTTTTTTAAAGTTGTATAATATATCGTCCCATTAGCGGTAAAACTCACAAAGTGATATTGGAGTCGTTTTGAGATAATGACGTTTAAGCATTCGAAATGTGATATTAAAATTATTGAAAATATTAAAATTATAATTTTTTCCATTAAATAACTATAAATAGATATAGAATATTCACTTACTGATTTTACCTGAAATAGGGATGGAAAAAATATGAATGTTTGTATTCATAACTCAATTTGGCCAATATTGCGGTTATTGAGTTTTACCTCTAAAGGGACGATATGTTCTAAATCAGTTTCTTTCATATATTTAAATTGACCTATAGTCCTTACCATGACATAGTATAAATACCTACATTAATTTCGCAGCTGGTAATGATACACCACTATATTTCAAAATTAAACGTCGCATTATATAAAGTGATTTTTAAGCCAGCTCATACAGGTCATAGGCCCTGGGCCACCCTACAAAACTTTATATAAGTTTCCTATATAAATAGCTTCATCTGTATGAGACTTCTATAATTTATCTTAATTAATAATTATCCTGTGGACAAAATCCAGTAAATGAGTTCTCAGAACATACGTATAAAAATATTGACCGTAATATAATTCATCAATAAATTTTTAAGCCATCAAAGCAATTTTGCTTTGAATTATGATTCTGAATGTGCCAATTTTATATTTATTTTAAATTTCGCATCCAAATCGTCGCCCTTCCAATCCAGCCTATTTTTAGAAGCCGTCGGCTAATTTATCTCAACTAAATCTCCGAGACTTACCTCGTCGTGTGTCGTCCCGTGCACAGGGGCCAATGCATCTTTTGATGTTACCTGGGTTTTGTTAATCCTTGCGGAGTTCTTTAAGTTCTTCTCATGCAGCAGAGCCGCATCACACGGCCGCTGAACCCGGTCGGACGATCGCTCCCCCTGCTGCGAATAATGAACTCCTCGGTTCTTTGTCTGCCCCAAGAATCCTGGTTAATAGCCCTTCACCATTCGGGATTTCGCTGAAGTTTGATATTTTTAGTCAACTTAAAATAACTTTGTTTTAACCCTTTGCGGATTATTTTTTGTTGCCAAGCAGTCTCAGAACGGGCGCCTCTTCTCCATGAAGGAATAATTAACTTATATATTTTTTTTTGATTCTGTAATTAATTGATACGTGAATGAGTAAAAATAAAGAGAAATTACAGTTGAAATATTATTAAAATTTTACATACAAGAAAGCAATCAAAATAACAATCACAAAGACAGTGCACATTTTAAAATAACTCGGCAAATAATATGTACACAAAAAATTAATGGTATAAAACATTATATTCAGAATATTTTTAGCTTGTTCAAATTTTTCAAGAACACATTACTGGATTTTATCCATTTTATCATTAATCTATATGTATATACCTAAATATTAAAGATTTCTCATAGAGACAAAACTTTTTATATGGATAAACAGTTATGGAAGTCTATTGGGTTTTAAAAGATTAAAATTGAAATAATTTTAAGGCGTATTCTAGTGTACATGTCAATATTCATATTTCAAATGGATTTGATACATGTCTTTAATGAAATGTATCAATTTTCTCAGCGTTTTAAAATCATGAAAAAACGTAAAAATTTCTTGCAAATTTATAACATTACAACTTTATTTGTATTGAATATCTCTTAATTTCCTTAGTACGGATTCTAGATAATGAAGTACATTTTATACGTGTAAAAAACATAATATGCGTACATATAAATATTCATTAAAAATTAGCGCCGCCTACGTCACTAAAACGGTTTTTGGCCGCGGCCTGTCGATTAATGCTTATATTTTATTTGGATTAATATTATATACATAAACAAAGAACATTGTGATGTCCGCTAACCATGGACTTCATTTATACGACTGTATCTGGAACATGTGTATATAGCATTGAGCGTGAAACCAACAAAACATGATCAGGTGAACGTCGCTGTCCGAAGTCTTGTGTAAATAAAGGATTCCAATAAGGCAAAGGTCAAAGTTTCTTACTTACTAAAGGTCAACAAACCTCTAGTGTTAGACTATAATGAAATATACAGATAAGATGCATGTGGCTGAGTTAAAGGATCTTCTTCTTCTTCTTCCTTAGCCTGTTTCTCTCCACTGCTGAATGTAGGCCTCTTCCATTTTCTTCCACTCATCTCTGTTTTTCCCCCTTTGCATCCAGGTTCTTCCTGCTTGCTGGACTATGTCATCAGACCACCTTTTGGGAGGTCTTCCGACGCTTCTATTTTTTCTCCAGGGCCTCCATTGTAGGATTCTGGGTGCCCATCTAGTATCCTCCTGTCGAGCCATATGTCCAGCCCACTACCAATTTAGTTTTGCAATACAGTCCATAATATCGGCAACTTTTGTTCGGCGTCTTATTTCTTCATTTCTGATTTTATCTCGAAGGCTTACGCCGATCATCTGCCTTTCCATGGCCCGCTGTGTACATTTTAATTTTTGTATGCTTCTTTCTGTAAGTGTTGCTGTTTCTAGTCCATATGTCAACATCGGTAGGATACATGTATCGAACATTTTTCTTTTCAGGCATATTGGGATTTCTTTATTTTCAAACAAGTGTTTCAGTTTACCAAATGCTGCCCAGCCCAGACCTATTCTTCTTGGTATTTCTGCTGTTTGGTTTTCTTTCCCCAGCTTTATCTTATGACCAAGGTACACATATTCGTCAACTGTTTCTATTTCCCAATAGTTAAAGGATCAGTATGTTTAAATTCTTGTGAATCGATCAATCTTGCAGAATCAAAATGTTTAGATTCTTCTGGGACAGCTTCTAGGATGATCGAATGAAGCGAATGAAACAAACAGTCGTTTGACGTTTCAGCTTTGAAAACCGTTCATTGTACTAATTGATTCACAAAGTATTTATTTTATTAATTGAAATTGGCAATGATTCAATTTAAAAATATTTTTAACCATTATAAAATACAGTGTGTTTTTTTAGAGGCGGACAACTTTTAATTAATGAAAAATGTTTCATATTCATATTTCAAACGGATTTGATACATGTCTTTAATGAAATGTAACAATTTTCTCAGCGTTTTAAAATCATGAAAAAATGTTAAAAATTTCTTGCAAATTTAAAACATTATAACTTTATTTATATTGAATATTTCTTAATTTCCTTAGTACGGATTCTAGATAATGAAGTACATTTTATACGTGTAAAAAACATAATATGCGTACATATAAATATTCATTAAAAATTAGCGCCGCCTACGTCACTAAAACGGTTTTTGGCCGCGGCCTGTCGATTAATGCTTATATTTTATTTGGATTAATATTATATACATAAACAAAGAATATTGTGATGTCCGCTAACCATGGACTTCATATATACGACTGTATCTGGAACATGTGTATATAGCATTGAGGGTGAAGCCAACAAAGCATGTTCAGGTGAACGTCGCTGTCCGAAGTCTTGTGTAAATAAAGGATTCCAATAAGGCAAAGGTCAAAGTTTCTTACTTACTAAAGGTCAACAAACCTCTAGTGTTAGACTATAATGAAATATACAGATTAGATGCATGTGGCTGAGTTAAAGGATCAGTATGTTTAAGTTCTTGTGAATCGATCAATCTTGTAGAATCAAAATGTTTAGATTCTTCTGGGACAGCTTCTAGGATGATCGAATGAAGCGAATGAAACAAACAGTCGTTTGACGTTTCAGCTTTGAAAACCATTCATTGTACTAATTAATTCACAAAGTATTTATTTTATTAATTGAAATTTGCAATGATTCAATTTAAAAATATTTTTAACCATTATTAAATAAAGGGTATTTTTTTAGAGGCGGACAACTTTTAATTAATGAAAAATGTTTCATATTCATATTTCAAACGGATTTGATACATGTCTTTAATGAAATGTACCAATTTTCTCAGCGTTTTAAAATCATGAAAAAATGTTAAAAATTTCTTGCAAATTTAAAACATTTTAACTTTATTTACATTGAATATTTCTTAATTTCCTTAGTACGGATTCTAGATAATGAAGTACACTTTATAGTGTAAAAAACATAATATACGTACATATAAATATTCATTAAAAATTAGCGCCGCCTACGTCACTAAAACGGTTTTTGTCCGCGGCCTGTCGATTAATGCTTATATTTTATTAATTACTGTAAATAATGTCCAGTTTATTACTTTTATGTAATAACAAAGGTTCTATCTAAATTATTGCTCTAAAAAAATTGCAGTCTATAGTATGCATTCTGATACAAACGAATAATAAAAACCCACATTTTCGTAAAAAAAAAAAGTCGAAATATGCATTTGCAGTGAAGTATCGCCTTAAAGCAGTCATATCCAAAAATGTGGACTAGCGATCGAGTATACATAAAATATCTTTTAAAGAATTTAAAAAACTAAACAAAAGTTTATTTAATTTTTTCTGTGGCAAATAATTATTATCATTTTACACCTATATAGAAATTAATGTAATTACAGTAAATTCTTTATTACGCGTTGCAAGGCCTCATGTTTCTTTCGGAGCAATCCTAACTTTGCTTAATAAAATACGGGGCGAAGGGGTGATTAAAGAGCACTATACTGGCATGCCAGTATTTTATTAACTTTATAAAGTTAATAATTTCACATTCACGAGGAACGTCAACCCTGTAGGACAGGTATTGGCTGGTGGAATGTCTGCATATGTCATTTAACAACCCATAATCCGACAGGCTATGACCTGACAAACTTCGCACTGCGAGATGAGCACCACCCCGATATATTAGATTATCCAATTTATGTTTGATCTTAACATTCGAGGGAAGGCAGGCTCCGCGGCTGGGGGTCGGGGTGTTAAGTGTCCGACGGCCCCCGCGAGGGAGGTTGCTAAATATTAAAAGCTCGCGAATACTCCTGAAAGCTTCCACGCCTTCCAGGATTTCATGTTGGCACATTATGATGATATTAAATATATTAGCACTTAGCAGCGTCATTTTGTACGAAGACAATGTTAATTCAATGACGGTTTAGATTTCCCTTTGATGTTCTTATTTATTACAGCTTCTGTGTACTCAGAGTGGGCCAAAAGTTACTTTATCGTTTGAAGATTTTTTCTTATAATTTTTTGCATATTTTTACTTCCTTTCTTTTAACTCGGAGCGTCTGCTTGTCTGCTTGTCTGCTTGTATGCTTGTATACCGAAAAACTTTGGATCAATTTGTGACGATATGACGTGGTGAATGATTTAACAAATTTTCGTTTAAAAAAAATTAATAATTATAGTATGATTTTGGATTTTGCGAATTTTTTTACTACTCCCCTTCGTAGCATCGCCCGGCTCGAGCCTGACGCGTGGGGTAGGAACGAAATATGTTTCAACTAGAAAATATTAAAGGGAGTATAATAAAAATTTGGTTTTTAAGATTTAATTTAAAAAATTTTTATACATTTATTTTTATTTAATATTACGTATAGTTTTATTAATTTTTTTTCTAGTCCATTTAAACTATCAGAATACATAAATTTTATCTCTTTACCTCTCCAAAAAGAGACTAACTCTTGTGCTTGGAGAGGGTAAACACATATACTCGCAGTGAAAACATATCCATTGTAGAGATTTATAACAAGCCCGTCTTATAGTATCTGGTTTACCTGGTTTATTTTAGAACCATCAACACTCTTTCTTTCTTGCATCATTCATTTGATTTCCTAATCTATATTTAATCCTATTCATTGTACTGCAATATTCAGACATCTCTTTATCACATCAGTATTAGTATCAGGTCTCCACCATGTGTACCATGTGTGTTTTACCTTAATTTACTAATAGAATTTGAAAAAATATAAAAAAAAATCTATAAATATATTTCATAATCCATTTCATCTAGGCAGTCGTATTTTTAATAGATAATCACTACGTTACTTCATTTCGTTTTCGTCACTTAATTTTTTACTCAATAAAGGTGCGTATTTCTTTTGGTCATGCAAAACCAATTCCTGATTTCTCCCTCAAAGTAAAGCAATTATCAGAAAAAATGAATATTTTAAATTTTACAGGCACATAATCCTCTATACAGGGTTATTTGGAAAACATTAATTACTTTTTTTAAATTTATTTATTTATCATTTTTCTTATTTTTATATATCAGATCCGCAACTTATATCGATTACGGAAAATTCATTATTTTCAATACAAGTTAAATAAAATGATAAAAACCCTGCAGAAATTCCAATTGGAATGTTTTCCAATTCAAGGAATGAATTTTTCTTATTCGATATAACTTACTGTAATGATAGTCCAACGTGTTACAAAAAATAAATCAGAAATAATTGTAAAAAATGCAAACTTAAATGTCGAGTATCTCTATGACTATTGATATTTATTTGATCATGGCTGCTTGAACATTATCGATTGTCTTATACAGGAATATAGTCCTGCGAGTTTAATAATGATTTCCAAATAACCCTGTATACTGAAAATAAAACCACTCACGTTATCTTTTGAAGATTTTTTATGAAACGTCTCCTACGGCTTTTTTAGATATAACACATCATTAAGAGCCTTTGCCGATATAAATGGATTTATAAACTCTACACACATTCTACGACTCTGAATTCAATTAAACTGCCTACAGAATACACAACTTTGTGCAATAATATTCCTTGTATTCTTCTAATACTTACTCACTTCTTTTATATTTTCTACATTTCTTACGCGAGGTCACCCCTACGCCGACGAGCAAAGGTAGTACTAGTCTCTTACCTTTCATCCTATTCGACCCATACATATTTACATGATTCTATACAAAATACCTCTCCTCCTAACAGAATATACCTCAGAATAATGTACTGCCTTATTAGATTTTAAACGTGCGAAGGCTTTACCAAAACCTTGTACACAACTAATGATTTTAATAAAATTCTATACCAGAATGATTTTTCTAGATATCCTGAAAATGAGGGTTTGTTATTAGACTATTATACCTTCAGAAACTTTATTGCATTTATGAATGTAATAATCAATAAAACCTATTTCTTAATTTTGAGAATATAATTTATTATCAAACGGACGGAAACGATGGCCAATTTGAATTTAACCTAATCAAACCAAAAATAAATATTAGGTCCTTACATATGAAATTGGCGTTTAATATGGGAGGACATAAAGCCGATTTTTTTTAATTATAATATATTTATTTAATCAAAGTATGTACCATTGATATCTATGCACTTTTGCCATCTCATAGGTAGTTCATCGATCCCTTTACTAAAAAAACCATTCGGACGGGAAACAATAAAATCTTTGAAGGCGGTTTGGACTGCCCCATCGGAGTTGAATTTTTTCCTTTGCAAGAAGTTATCCAAATTTCGAAAAAAATGGTAATCTGTTGGGGCAAGGTCCGGAGAGTACGGTGGATGTCTTAGACATTCCAATTGAAGCTCCTCTAATTTGGTAGCCGTCTGTTGTGCAGTGTGTGGTCTAGCGTTATCATGAAGCAGCAGTGGCCTAGAGCGATTAACCAGCCTCGGTTGTTTAGCAGCTAGCTTTTCCATCATGGTTTGCAGTTGCTGACAATAGACATCTGCCGTAATCGTCTGGCCAGATTTAAGAAAGCTGTAGTGAACGACACCAGCACTAGTCCACCAAACGCTCACAAGTAACTTTTTTGGAGTCAATTTTCGCTTGGGGCATGGTTTGGCTGGTTCGGCAGGGTTCAGCCATTGCGATGAGCGCTTCCGATTATCGTACAGGATCCACTTTTCATCACAGGTAATGATTCGATTAAAATCCCTTCATTATTGTGCCGGTTGAGTAATGCAACGCAGCAGTCAACGCGCGTTTGTTGATTTGCTTCACTCAATTCGTGAGGTACCCACCTTTCAAGCTTTTTCACCTTACCAATTTGCTTCAAGTGGATTAAAACAGTTTTATCACTAACACCGCAGCCTGCAGCTAACTCGGATGTGGTTTGCGATGGATCCGCTTCCACAATAGCCTTCAATTCTTCATTATCAACTTTGGTCTCCGGCCGTCCACGGGGCTTGTTCTGCAGGTCGAAATTTCCAGAACGAAAACGTTGGAACCAAAAACGCACTGTGTTTTCTTTTGCGGCACCGTCGCCATACACATCATTAATCCTTCGAGCCGGTTTTGCAGCACTGGTGCCACGGTGGAACTCGTACTCGTAAATAACGCGATATTTCAAGTTTTTCATTTTGTAAACTGAGTGACGCAAAGAAAAAAACAATTGAGGAAAAAACAAATGAATTATAATTTTCAAAACACAAATACATGAGTAAATAGCTGTATAAATTTGGATTTGGAATTCCTAACCAAAGAGAAGATATATGAGATCAAATTTGCCAGTACGGCAAAACGCCAATTTCATATGTAAGGACCTAATATGAACTGGCAATCTTTACGTATTTTAATAAAGATGGGTAAGGTTCATACTTACCTACTAACACAGCGAGCACCAAATTTCACGGCCAAAGGCCGACTGACGACCGTGTCAAGTAACTGCACTGCAACAGCATAAAAATTGTAACAACACAAGCAAAAATTTTAAATTGAAAATTGGGATTGAAAGTTGTAATTTGTATTTAACAAATAGGCACATCGAAAATTTTCCTTTAAATAATTACAGAAGTTCCTATACGAGCTTTATATTCTGACTGATAATGAAGGCGATATTGGTATAACAGGCAAAAAAAACTATCTTTAAATATATAAAATATGTTAAACTAGCTGTAACCCGTCAAAAATGACGGTACTTTTATATGTAGGTTAAAAAAAGAGAAAAAAATGGAAAAGTTTTTACACTAGGTATACCGAAGTCACGACGCCGGCGGCGCCGACGGACGGACGGACAGACGGGCGGACGAACGGGCGGACAACGAAATTATTAAAATTGGGATTTCATGGAATTCTAAATATATTACAAATTAGACAATGAATATAGTAAATATTGTGTATTTGAGAAGTATGTTTAGTAGAGACGGCAAGGCTGAGATTGATATCGAAAGGCGAGTAACTGCGGGAAACAAAGTTAATGGTGCACTAAATGCAATTATGACCAATAAGAATCTGTCAAAGGAAGCAAGACTAGCGGTACATAATGGCGTTCTAGTGCCAACCCTTATGTATGGAAGTGAAGCCTGGAATTGGCAAAAGAGGAATGAAAGTAGACTGAATGCGGTGGAAATGCGGTCACTTAGACGCTTGTGTGGAAAATCTTTGGTCGATAGAGTGAGGAATGAACAAATTAGAAGTGAAAGCAATGCTGGCTGTAGTGTGGTAGATAGAATAAAGAAAGGAGTTCTGAGATGGTTTGGTCATGTGGAACGTATGAACGAGGAAAAGATGGTTAAGAAAATATATGAGGCGAGTGTTGAAGGCAACAGGAATAGAGGGAGCCCGCGAAAGACCTGGCACGATCAGGTACTACAAGTATTTGAGGATGGCCCTGTTAAAAGCCGCAACCACCGTAAAACGTGTATGAGAAGATGTATGAACGTGGCCGAAGCAAAAGTGGTGTGCCAGGATAGAAAAGTGTGGCGTTCAATCCTCTCTGCCTACCCCTGCGGGGAAACGGCGTGATGGTTAGTTAGTTAGTTAGTTAGCTAATTTAGCAAGAACTAATAAATCAAAATATAAAAGCAGGAAATGATCACTGGACGTGTGTTCGCAGCATGATCGATAGAATTAAGGAATGGTTGCTAAAATGTTTTTTTCATATTTATTTATTTATTTATTTATTTATTTATTTATTATACACGCTTTGAGTTGGAATTTTACACGATGTTAAACATAAAGTATTCAAATAGCATAGCTATATATGTACAAAATCAGGTAATTACAAGAAATGAAAGAATATTAGCAAGATAAATACAATAAATAATAGATTATGTATATAGACAAACTATAAAATAGAAGATAATTAGATTTGTCTAATATGTGTACAGTGTTCGAGCTTTAAATATATCAACAGAGCTTAATTGCCTTGGCGATACAATCTTTGTACAGGCAAATTATAAAACATACGAACGAGGAAAGTAATGGCAAAAAAATATTTGATAGTTGTATTGGAAGACAATAGGAATAAAAGGCATGCATAAAGGATCTAGTTTGATGAGGTTAACCAAATATTGGAAATCAGCCCTGTTAAAAACAACCGAAGACTATTCACGATAAGATAAGGTGTTCTATCCTCTCTATTTCCTATAAATTTATTACTCAGACCATTTACTCATTTAAATACGAATTGTTATAAATGATCGCAGTTGTTTTTACCGAGCAAATCCTCAGAAAATAACTACATTTATTAAGTAGAGAAAATTAGAAATGTCTTACATTCAAATATACGACCCCAATTATCTCCTCCGTTCTTGGAACTTGGAGCGCTATCAGCATTAAGGCATCACCTGCTCTGGTGACGTCAGAAGGCAACCACCTGCCCCTAAATATTGCTTCACCTCCAGGGTGCGTGTGAAGGGCAGATTGTGCAAAGTTTCCAACATTAAATTACAGATGATTTATTCAACTCAACACGAACTGCGTACCTATCGATACCCTCAACACCAGCTTATATTGGCTTATACCCTCACTAAACAAAATTATTGCGCGGGAGTGATTTTTGACTTCTTATTTGTAGAAAATTACTGTTAGGTTGAATTATTAACATGACAATTACTTCATAGAGTAACATGATTATTTAAATTATTTCAATAAACATGCTAAATGATGCCGATATGTTCGAAAGGCGGGAGGGACTTTTTTTCACTGTTGGAAATTTGGAAAGTATAGGTGAAATATTAGGAAATATGTTGTTATTAATTAGTATTTTTTTTCGAAATAGAAAGCCAAACATATACCGTCGAAAAGATTTTGCAAGTAGCTAAAATTTAGGGAGAATCTTCTTCGATCAATTTTAAGTAGAAAATATTCGTTACATTTTGTGTAAAATTTCTTTTACAATATTTCTAACTTTTTTCTGTAAAACGTTGTACTATCAAAATAAATATATAATAGTGACTTATAATGAATATTAAAATACATTCACTTTAATATTAGTCAATTTTTATCATTTTTCTTAAAATGTCGCGATACACGAGGATAAAATACAATTAGTATTAAAAAATTGGGCACGAATGCGAAGAGCATAAAATTTTAAATACAATGACACTAACCACATTTTTTCATGTGAATATAGATTATGTAGTTTGATTTTTATAAATTTTAAATCCATTTAAAAAGCGTTATAGAACAAATCGTTCGTATAGCTTTATGTTAATCTTGAATGGGATATTTGCAGTTCCTTGAAGGCCTTTATTACCTGCCTCCACAGCGTCAAAGGCTTCAGCGATGGTCTTTTTACGTTCAAACCCTGCACACCTGTGAGGAATAATCGAATCACCGACCTCGAAAGAAGCGGAAACAAAATGGCTGTGACAGGAAGCTCGCTCCTCGCCTTCCCGCCCCCCGCCCACAAAAAGATTCCATTTCTCTCGGCAATTTTCGTTTCAACTTTCCGGAACTTCGGAGGCTTTGTGTTGGAAGTTTATGACCGTCATTTCTGCGAAATTAATTGCTGGCTAACATTTTCTGAAATCTAAAATTGAGATATTTTTTCGGTAAAACTTAGATTTTTTTGTGATGTCTTGGATCGTGTAGCATGGGTTTCTCATCACACTGCACGATGGTTTGCTGGCCACGAGATTATTCTCATATAGAGAGTATTCCAGAGACAGTGTTAACAATCCCGTCTTGACCCCTAATAATAGTTCATTTCAATGTCTCCCACAGCCCATGATCCCGTGAAATATTCTATAAAGTAAGTTCAAATATTATTTTAAAAATTTGTAGAAATCATTTTATATCCTAATCCCTATCCTATCCTTAATTACTAGCTCTGCCCGCAGCTTCGCCCGCGTGGAATTCTGTTTGAGAATAGGTATAAGAGTATCAGTGAAAAATCAATATAATCTAAACTACTCGTTCAAACTATGTTGTGTACAAGGCAACTTTTATCTACATGGAATTTTCCTGACGTTAAGTAAATTAATTTTAATAAGAATTTATCATTTTACCCACTTAAATTACCCATGTATATATATATATATATATATATATATATATCTTTGCGGAAATTTTATAGGCTTTTTAAGCTCTGTAAGTTTTCTGCAGAAAGCATTCGTTTACCCTTAGGGGAGCGTTCGTAAGAAATGCATTCGCTCGACCGTTTTTTTGTCGACTTACATTGCAAAATTGGTCTCCACGAAAGGTCCCTTTATTTCAAAAAGATATTGTACAGCGTATATCCACCCTAAAGGTCCATTTTAAATATTGGTGAAAGAATTTTTGAAATCGGATGAGTAGTTTCGGAGATTACACCCTACATCTCAACTTACCAAATTTACGTATTTATAATATTAGTATACCTAGATTCCGCTAGAGTTCTGACATTCAATAGACGTCTTGACATTTGACATGACACAAAAACGTCACGCGTACGTAAATGAGTACATCACGTCTGTTTTGAGTGTTAACCATCGCCATTATAACACCCTTAAACCACCCTTAAAGCAGTATACTACATATTTATTATTAGATATATCATTATTCTTTGTGACATTTGCACCCTAATATTTAAACCTCTTACGAGCATTTACGCGTTTGATCTCTTGTGGTGAATAGCGGTGATGTTGATTTCGTGTAGAATATTCCAATACAATTAATTATCATAGCTTCTCAAATGAATTTGAATGATGGATATCTGCCATTCTACGTGGATTGGATGGATACTGTCAGAATAATCAATTACATGTGTTGTATAAACTGGATATATGTACGTAGTATGTCCGAACATGTTACAGATAAACAGAATTTGATTAATTGTCAGTTCGACACTGACATCGAATTGTACGTCAAATTAAGATGTACAATCTCGACTGCAAGCCATTAAACAGATTTCAACAACGTTTGCTTATGCTCGTGTGTATTGCAAAAAAAATATTTAAAAGTTAATATCTTAACCAAAATTAATAATTATTTTGCGGACGGAGAATACGGACAATATATCACCAGGTAAATAATTAAAATTGTTTTATTTTATTTTTTAATGTACAGATTATTGAAAGATTATTAATGACCACGATAGATATACAGTTCTGATGACTTTAAAATAAAATATAAAAATATTTTAGTTGTAGCATGTTTCATAATGCACTTATTTTATTGTATAAAATAAAATTAAACTCTTTATTATGAATTAACAAGTTATACTTACGAGATTTAAATTACCAATTCACAAGCATAATATGTAGAGTGCATGGGTTCCAAAGATTATTTATTTATTTGTTTAAGCATACACCGTGAGTACAGAATTATATACTTTTACATTTCATTTGTTTAATTTTTCGGTAATTCCTACCTAATGTAGTAATGTTTTATTGAATGCGTTCTAAATTTTTCAATTTTATTTTTGTTTTTTGTTTTTATTGTATATTTTGAAGAGCATTAAGACAATCGTCTGACAATGGGAGCAAAAGTCACAACTTTTTTTCACTCGCATTTTGTCAACCTTGCATCTATAATTTGATACCTTTCCATACAAAAATGGAATATGTGCAAGAGAAACTATGAGAAAAAATGGCGAATTTTGCTCGCATTGCTAGACAATTGCAAAATGCCTTAACAGTTTGAAAACGAAGGCATAAAGAGAAAAAAAAAATTATTGAAAATTTGTCGTCAAATCTATAATGAATCCTCATTGCTTAATAGATAATGTGCAATAATCAAAAAATGCAAAATTAGTGTTGCAGAAATAGGGTTAGAAAGCATTATACCTACATTAGAAAATAAGAATAAAGTAAACACAGAAATAACTAACAAAGCATACCATATGAAAAAAATATAGATGTTTACAATATACACATATATATTACAGACAAAAAATATACTTTTACTAATATATGTATATTATGTATTCACTAACTATGAGCTTTAGTTGCATTTCGTGTATACTTTCACTAGATAATGTATGATTCAACTAGTAAGCGTGTGAACTTGCCGACCCGAACTGATCACGTCGTGAACATGCAAGATCTGTCAAAATTTGAGATGATGTATGTCAGATAGTAATAACACGCCACAATAAATGTTGCCAGTGTAAAATAATGCTTGGAATTGCAATTTCGTCACTCGAAACAATTACACGTATTGAAAATCGATAAAATTTTATTCTATATATTCATAGGCTTCTTTTAATTCAAAAAATATTTTATATTCAATGAAAAGAGTATTGGCATTTTAATTACCTATATTAATTAATTAATGTAGGTAATTAAAAAGATAATTTTTACTACTTTGTTATGTTTTATATCTCCTTTAACATTGCCTTTAACATGATTTATTAAAGTTTATTTATTTATTTTACTATCGCATCTCCAGTGTACCGTACGTTAGATGGACATTGTGAATCTCTTGAAAGGCATCGAATCATCTTTATAAAGATTTAAGTAAAATGAAACAAAAGTGTGAAAGGATCATTAAAATATCTCTACAAATGAAAAAGTTATGGGACTTTAAAGTTGCTATGCAAAAATTAATTTCGTTTCATGCGGCGCGAGCTGTCCAGCGAGTGACGTCACTTAACCTAGACGGCGCGGCTCGTATGCGCTTGGTGCATGTGGTGCGAAGATCTGGACTAGGTCAAATGACGTCACAGGCGGCACGGGCCACAGTCGTCCCTTGTTAAAATACGTTTACTTAAGTAATGTATTTCTCAGTCATTTATTGACAGATTTCAAAAATAAAAAAATCTATATTTTAATTTCATTATGCTACTAAATATAGTATTATCAACATCATTGCACAGTGGGTAATTCAAGAATAAATGTCACGTCACATGCCGATGACGCGGTACCGTTAACGGAGAGGTCGCCTCCCTCTACACCAGTGTTCCTTAACCTTTCTGTTACTACCCGGGTACCTGGGTACCAATTTTCGATAACAAATTTAAATAATTTTATTCATGAACGCCATCATCCATTTGAATCTTCGTTATTTAAATTATTTGAAAGGAAGGGAAATAAAGGGAAGAAGGACATTGCTATGAGAAGTAGTGACATTCTAAAAAAGCTATTTAACCACTGTTTAAATATCAATTTTTGAGGTACGAAGCAAAAATAACGTATGCAGGAACCTTCATCCAGGTTGAGTACCCGGGTACCTTGGGTAACAAGTAGTATGAGAAATTCCTGGTAGTAACATAGCGGTCCATATATGTATGGGAGTCCGAAGTCTCATCTCTGGATCACTTAACAATATAAATCAATGAAAATCAAAACAGAAACAGATTACAAGTGGAATCCAATATGAGATTACAATTTAGTAGTAACATCAACCCGAATATCACTAATTTAGTTGCAGAAAAAACCAACACCAACCTTCACATTAATTAACCGTTAATTTATGTGAATTTTGGTGTTGCTTTTTTGCGAGTTAATTATTGACGTATTTTTTAAAAAAAAAAAAATTTTGTGTTTGTAGTACCTGCTCAAATTAATGATAAGAAATTTATTGCTGTTTTTTTTTATTAAGGGGTCCTTGAAAATTGTGCTTGATTTCCTAGGAGTCCGTGGCTGAAAAAGATTAGGAAACGCTGCTCTACACTATGCTCGAACAACGTGCAAGTCAGCATGATATTGTAGTACTAAGAAAATAAATGTGTTTTCAAACTGATGGATTGCATAATGAGAAATGCGCTCACTATAGCTCGTAGATTAAAAATATGCGCGTAGATGCAAAGGCTATTTATTTAAGTAAAACTTAAGGTAATACCCGAAAAATAAATATTTTTATTTATAAATAATTGTAGACGCTCGAGAATTATAATAAATAACTAGCTTTACACTAGTGAAAAGTCACGGGACATAATAATTGCAAGATTTTGAATCTGAAATTTCGTGAGTATAAAACCATTTGCTTTTTTAAATTGACATTATTCGCTTTGTTCTTATATTATCAACCTTGGAATTAATTTACTTATTTACACTTTTGTTTGTTCATATATGTATATACTTTTTACTTAATTTACTTTACTTATATTTGTATTCTTATTTACTTTATTTCTTATTTACTTTATATACTTTTTACTCTAAATTACTTTACTTTATTTTTCTTTTATTCTTCTAATTACGTAACCATGAAGTTAAATATTTAAATGGAGTGTCAATGAATGGAATGGCTACTTACCTCAGAACAGGTATTTTTATGTACCTAGCGAGGTAGGTAACGATAAAGGCCTGCATACAAAAAAAATTATATTGTATTTGTTGCTTTCTTATTCATAAACTCTGTAAATATTCTTAACATTAATTATGTTGATGCAAGCTGTTATAAAAGTTATTGAGCTAATGAACGCCGATTTATCGGCACTGAAACTGAAACTGAAACCTAAAACTAAATATAAGAGATTGCGTGTCACACTCTAATTATCGAAAGTTGTTATTCCAGCAAGTTACGGACGTTACGGACCGAGAGAGAATTTTTTTTTTTTAATTTTCAAAACTTTTTGGTGGGACATTATACATAATTAAATAGATAAAATAATAAAATCTTTATTTTTTCACCACTTTATTTTCGTATTTGTACCAACCGGGTTTCGCGACAACCGTAGCTTCATCAGAGTATATATGTATAACTAATACGAAATATAAATTATAATATTCAAGAGCGCATTCTTATTGTGAAGTTGCAATTTTTTCAGAACAAAGTTATGTGAAATTTAAAACCAAATTTATTATCAATTATAAAGACATACAGAAAAATCAAATCAAAAAAAAAATATTTGGCTGCTACCGAATAAATTAAAAATGAATTAACGATTGATTCTAGCGTCCCCTAGCGGCAGTTACACAAAGTAATGTGTGCCTACCGTACCAGAAAAAGTGTATTGCTCTAAAAATGCATACTATGTGTTAATCAATTAATAAATGAGACTTACATATAAGGTCGATATATTCACGAAAATGTAGGAGGCCGCTACAGTGTAGTTGGATAACGCCCCTGCCTTGGATAGGAGGAGATCCGTGGTTCGAATCCCGGTAGCAGTCAAATATTTTTACGTTAATTTGATGTCTTTCTGATTGATTAATAAATTTGGTTTTTAATTTCACAGAACTTTGCTCTGAAAAAATGGCAACTTCACAATAAGAATGTGTTCTTAAATATGTGTGTGTGTTGTATCAAATGTGTCCAAAAATTAAAAATAAATTAACGAATTAACACAGTTTGAGTAGCTTGTTGGTCTTGTGCTTGGGATTCTCGCCTCGTGATCCAAAGGTCGCTGGTTCGAATCTCACTCCAGACCAGCAAGTTAGTCCTTTTTTCATAGCACAAGCGTTTCGTTTAATTTGAAAATAATAAGAATATTGATGTGACACGTTTGCGTGTTAGCATCTCTATTTTTTAAAAAAAATTAACGGTTAATTCTGGCGTCCCCTAGCGGCAGTTACACAAAGTAATTTGTGCCTATTGTACCAGAAAAAGGGGATTGCTCTAACAATTGATAATATATGTTAATCAATTAATAAATGAGACTTACAGATAAGGTAGGCCGCTATAGCATAATTGGAAAACGCCCCTGCCCCGGATAGGTGATTCGAATCCTAGTAGCAGCCAAATATTCTTACGTTTGTTTGAATTCTCTGTATGTCTTTCTAATTGATTAATAAATTTGGTACCAAATATAAGTACATAAACTATGGGCTTATACAGAGTTATTTACTCACAGGACTATATTCCTGTCTTGATTATGAGTCGAAAATATTCAAGCAGTCATGACCTAATATCAATAGTTATGGAGATATGCGACATCAAAGCTTGCATTTTTTTTTTCCAGTATTTCTGACTCATTTTTTGTAAAACGTTAAACTATCATTACAGTAGCTTATATCGAATACGAAAAATTCATTCACTTTAATACAAGTCAAATAAAAAAATAAAAACCTTCGAATTCCAATTGGAAAACATTCCAATTGGAAAATGTCAGGGTTTTAATCATTTTATTTAACTTGTATTGAAACGAATGAATTTTTCATAATCGATATGTGTTACTATAATGTTAGTCAAACGTTTTACAAAAAATAAGTCAGAAATATTGAAAACAAAAATGCAAACTTTGATGCCGCATATCTCCATAACTATTGATATTAGGTCATATTAGCTTGAACATTTGCGACCCTTAATCAAGGCAGAAATATAATCCTGCGAGGTTATTAATGTTTTACAAATAATCCTGTACACTAATTACAAAGTAAAAACGTACATACTTTTATTGTAGAATTACATATTATTCATTTACTTTTTTACAAAAATTTGTTCATCCATGCGGCCCTTCACGGTGAATCTGTACAATACATAAATAAATTTATTCATAAAGCCGAGATGGAAACTAATATTATATCATCTTTCATCTCGGTACCAATGCCATTGTCATCTTAAGAAATCCCGTCATGCATAACCTAATTCCGAAATTCCAAGAAATGCCCCAAATTATTAGCCGCCTGATTAGATTTTTGTACGGTTGCTCTATTGAATTCCAAATTTCTGAAGAATTCTTCCGAAATTTGGAATTCAATTCAATGAAATTCGTGTCACCAATGAAGAAAGAATTCATAAATTTGTCCTACCGTTTATAGAAGAGAGGGCAGCGATTGCCAGACTTACGTTACAGTATTAAGCGTGAATATTTTCTGTGGATGTACCAAAGATAGACAGGTAAGAAGGTTTAAATACGTTGATATTTGAGTTAGTAGGATTTTTGTAGATGACAGGCAATACACTCACAAAAATGCGTATATAAAACGATAAAATATAATGTAATATTGTTAAATAGTGGCCAGAATAAAATATTTAAAATTCACATTTTTTATTATAATATAAATGACAAGATTATTTATAGAATTTCAAAGCATCTTGGCTGATGAAATGACACGTGAAAAGCGTCCGACAACGATTAAGCAATTATATGCCAGAGACATGAAAAAATAGACATTTTTATACAAAATACAGCAGGATTTATTTGAACTGTTTTAATTATAATTTTTTTTTATTTAATACGTAATACCATAATAATAAGTACAAAAACACTACATATTAAACACATATGGAAATAAAAACAAATGTTTTTTGAGTTCTATCTTTTTAATTTTCTGAGACGCGTTTCGCCTTATGAGGGCATTATCAATCTTAATATGTTACATTCAAAAACTTGTATTTATATTAACAGTATTAGAAAGAGATGCTTTATAATTTTAAGATTTAATTAAGGTTTTGGATTTTACACGATTCTAAGAAACTATTCTGTTCAAACACTAATGACAATAAGGATGAAGATAAATTTACCACTTGATATAAATGTGATATTCTTGGTAACAAATTATGTTTGGACACTAATTAATTAGTTTGTGCATCAAATAGTCCCGAAAAGGACTTTTACACTCCCGATGTTTCGCACTATTCATTCTTAAGGGCCTTCTATCTTGAATCCTGCCCAAAACAGGACGAGTAAACCCGACTGTTCGGGGCAAGAGCCAGGATAAAAGTGAGTTAAAAATCTTAATAGCTGCTAAAAATTATTGATTTATTTGTTTAATAACCGACTTTGTGAACGGGTAATAACTTTGCTAATTGGGTTTTCTATAATTGTTGGATTTCGTGGGTTAATTGTCAAAGATGGGTTTTTTCCAGGAATTGCAGTATTTTTAAATATTAAAATATTAATTAGTTCAGGTGTTTGGTATTCTTACGGAATCGTTTCTACTATTCATGTTATTTTTATGTATGAAAATTTTCACACATAAAAACATACAAACCATAAACATGAAAATAACGTTGAGTACGTTTTGTAAGTAGAATGAGAAACGATTAAAGTTAAATGGTTCAGGCGTAGTCGTTAGTATGAGAGGCGGAGGAAAGAAGTGTGACCGAATGTAAGAAATTTCCTCTTAAAAAGAGGGCAACTTCCAAAGCTTCAAGGATCGTTGAGCGTATGTAATTGCAATAAAGTATACATGTACATATGTGAAAATTATGTAAATGAATAGTAATATAGGATTATGTGGCATTTCTACCTACCCTTGTGGAACCAGATCGGGTGTCCCAAAAAATGTATATACACTATGAAGGATTATAAATCTAATTGTGATTGAGATTTATTCATGTTGTATAATTAAAACTAAATAATAAAAAATATAGTGTTTTTGTTATTGAAGGAAATGGTATTTTTTTTAATTATTTATATCAAAGTTATTTTAATAACAACAAGGATTACTGGAGTATCATAAATGATATCACCAATAAAAGCAAAACAAAAGCGGATATCAAAAAAATTTCGTTTGCTAACCTATCCATTGATGCTGATAAAAATCACGAACAATGTGTTAACGTATTCAACAACTTTTTTGCTAATGTTGGTAAAAACCTAGCGGAAAAAATCAGCAATACCCAAGATATGATAGAGGACGATGGGGAAACTGTTGGTAATCTTTTCTCAATTTTCAAAACAATAACCGCTACTGAAGTTGAAGAAGTCATAAAGGAGTTAAGAACAACTGCAAGTCCTGGGTACGACAATGTCACCGTGAAGATCATTAAATCTAGACCAATTGCTCATATCATCAGTCTACAGACAGGAATATTTCCAACTAATTATAAGAAAACTATAGTTATACCAATTTTCAAATCTGAAGATCAAGAGGAAATAAAAAATTATAGACAAATATCGCTTGCATCAAACATAGCAAAGATCTTTGAAAAAGTTGTTAAAAAACAACTTAATAGCTATATCCAAAGCAAAAATATATTAAATCCGCAATAATTTGGCTTTAGAGATAATTTAGGCACTCAGGATACGATTGCCAAACTAACATCTATTACAGTAGCCGGCAAACATCTTGAAATTTTACGGCGTAGTGGGGGGAAATTTTCGCATATATCATTCCACCAAAGACACCCAAATTTTGTCTTCTGCGCATTCCCCCACTACGCCAAAGAATTTCAAGAAGTTTGCCGGCAACTGTATCTATCATATTCTCGATAGTGAAGGAAAATGTCTAGGAATTTTTGTGGACTTGAGAAAGGCATTTGATAGCATATCACATTCAAAACTTGTTTCAAAATTAAAACAAATAGGAATAAGGGGAATGGAATTATTCTGGTTCCAGAGCTATCTTAAAGAACGAAGCCAGATAGTGAGAGTTGGACGTAAACTAAGTGGATCACTAACTTCATCTTTTGGTATTCCGCAGGGAACAGTCGTAGGTCCAATACTATTTATTATTTATGTTAACAACATGTTCAAATTACTTCTTAAAGGAGAAATTGTATCTTATGCTGATGATACTGCATTAATTATAAAAGGAAAGACATGGGGTGATGTAAATACAAAAGCAAACAGAGCTGCTTACATGTTAAAATCATGGTTTGATAAAAACTTGTTGTCTTTAAATGCAGAAAAAACTGTATATGTCCCGTTTTCTATAACCAAAAAGGATTCACCTGAACATATTCATATAAAGATCTACTCCAATCAATGTGATGACGACAAAAATTTTAACAATGAAAATTGTCTGTTTTTGTCTGGTAAGTGCGTATCAAGTACTTGGTGTCATAATTGACAGCAATCTAAAATGGAAAGAGCAAATATATTCCAATCACTAGGATGTGAAAACTCATATACCTATTCATAAAGCTACGAAATTTCTTATCAATAAACATGCTGAAGGTGGTGTACTTTGCGTTTGCCCAATCCATTAAGTCCTTTAAGTCTAATATACTACCAGTGAAAATAGTTCAGAGAGTAATTATCAAAGTGATTTTGAGGAAACCCTTAATATTCCCAACAAAGGAACTTTTCAACATTTATAACGTCCTAAATATTAATCAAATCTATAAAAAATTTGCGATACTTCAAATTCACAAAATATACATCAATAATAGAGGCTTTATTTGTGACTTGTGTAAATGATGTGGGATCTCGTCCGTAAATACCCCATGCTGTCCGTAATTAACCCAACACCCGTCCGTTTTTACCCCAATGGCTACGGGTAATTACGGACAGACAAGGTTTTGTTTTTGATTAAAAATATGTAGTTGTTGTTGGATCTCGTAAAATAACTAATGTTGATTTTAAAGGTAAATAATTCGAGAGTAAAAAAAAATACTTCAAATTCACAAAATGTATATCAATAATAGAACATTTGGATGTTTTAGTAATAGACTGAGATCAGCTGGAAGTATTTTGATACCTAAATGTAATACTAGCACAGTCCAACACCATTTCTCCTATCAAGGAGTATCATTCTTTAATACTCTTCCCAATGAAATGAAGACGGAAAAAAATTATAGAAAATTCAAGACTAAATTGAAAAATCTACAAAAAACCATCACAATAACGCAATGAAAAAAATCTTATCAAATTCAATCTATATATACTTTTAAATGTTATTAAAATACCTTCTTAATTATTAATTTTTATAACTTAATTTAATATCTCCTTGTGTATATCTTATTTACTTAATCTAATGTCTTACATATTTGTATTCTTGTACTATTCATATCTTACTTACTTAATTTAATGTTTTAATTTTTATAACTTAATCTAATATTTCTTTGTCTATATCTTACTTATAAAGGGTCCGCCATCTAAAGTTTTTTTTTTTCAACTAGTGCTTATTTCGTGAATGGTAACACTTAGCTCATGTCTGATTTGACAGATAATTAGTTTTATCCTTCCGCTGAACGAATATGGTTGTGTATACGCTTGAACAACGCTGGGAAATATTGCGAAAATCATGGTAATGTTGCAGAATGTGTGCGAAAATTGCGTACGGTTTTTGGAAGAAGAGAAGCACCGTCAGCTCCGTATGTTCGTTATCTTGTGAAAAAAGTGAAAGAAACTGGCATCCTCATCGATAAACCAAAGCGTGAAAAGCCAAAAACAGTGCGTACACCCGAGAATATTGATGCTGTGGCAGAAAGTGTGCGTGAAGCGCCATCAACATCAATTCACCGTCGTTCTCAACAATTGAACATTTCGGAGACATCATTGAGACGAATTTTGCATAAAGACCTTGGTATGACGCCATACAAAGTCCAATTGGTTCAGGAGTTGAAGCCAACTAACCATACAATGCGTTTTCGCTTCGCTGAGTGGGCCTGCGATCGACTTACAGAAGATGCCGATTTTGCCAAAAAAATCATCTTTTCGGATGAAGCTCATTTTGATCTTGGCGGGTATGTAAACAAGCAAAATTGTCCCATTTGGGGCACAGAAAACCCGCACGCATACATTGAAAAGCCGGTACACCCAAAACGAGTCACTGTTTGGTGCGGATTTTGGTCCAGAGGCATAATTGGGCCATTTTTCTTTGAAAATGAGCAAGGAGTGGCCGTTACAGTCAATGGCGATCGTTATCGGGCCATGTTGAACGAATTTTTGTTCACAAAAATTGAAGAGGAGGATATTGGCAACATTTGGTTTCAACAGGACGGCGCTACGTGCCACACAGCCGAAGCTACACTTTTTTTACTAGTTTTTTTTTTTATAGCATTTTCAAAAAAACAAAGTTATTTGGCGGACCCTTTATAATCTAATGTCTTACACTAACGATTACATTAACAATAGATATATATACATATATGACAGTGCCCCCACTTTTAAACACGAGAATAAATTCTCATTTAAAAGTGGGTAAGCGTGTAATATTAATGTGTTTTAATTATATTATATTGAAAACAGACACTCTTAAGTTTGTACATTTACCAAATAAATTGAATAAAAAAATATATCAAATAATTCATTATCCTCTTGTAGTTATCCTAGAAGGGTTGGGGATTCAAAGACTCAGTAAGGCGCTTACATCTTCCCCTGCTTGGAGCCGCTTCCGGCTGCCTTCCTTCCATTATCAATTCATTAATTTATTTAAAGCTCTTTCATAAAAAAATATATTTTTTGAAATTTTGTTGGACTTAATGTCGCATGCATCTTTTGTCGCGTGGGCTTTTTCGCGTGGATCTATTGTTGCGTGGACCTTTTGTCGTGGAATCCTTCTACCCGTAAGAGGGTACATCTTGGTATTCCCCTCTCTACCATTCACAAGACGTGTCCAAGGCATCTTAATTGAGACCTTTCTATGGGTAGAAGTAGCGTTGTCAAAAAAATTTTTTTTTCAATATCAAAATTTCAATATCTATAACTATTAAGAATAATAACAGTTATAGATATTTAAAAAAGTGCATTTTTCATTCCAGAAATCATTCATGCATTAGAGCTGTTAGAAATTATAAAAAATGTTCAGTAAAAAATAATAAATGTTAATATAACAAAAAAATTACGTCATCTTTAAAACCTTTTATGTTACATCTTCAAGTGTCTTCCCTTTACAGTCATTTTGATACTTACAATGATACAGAATAACTATTATTCAAATTGTTTTTAATATTTTAATTGATGTATAAGTATTATGACGTGCGAAAAATTGCTCGCCAACAATCGCTCACCCACGGTTGAACGCCAAAATTGCTCGCCAACAATCGCTCACCCACGGTTGAACGCCAAAATTGCTCGCCAACAATCGCTCACCCACGGTTGAACGCCAAAATTGCTCGCCAACAATCGCTCACCCACGGTGAACGCCAAAATTGCTCGCCAGGAAAGTTTCTCGTCAATTGCGTGACAGGATGTTTTAGTTCTTGTTTACATAACTATAGATAATGTAGATAAAACAACACGTTTATTGAAAAACAAATACATATTATACTTTCAATTATTATTTACAAACAACTGTACTCAAATAAAAGTTGCTTAAAAAGGACAGGGTAGGCTGGCCGTCTGGTGGCGAGCAACTTTCCTGACGAGCATGTATGCCAAGCAATTTTTTTTAGCGAAAAATTCTGGTCGAGCAATTATTGGTGAAAATTTTCCGGTAATCAAAGGAAATGAAGTATTGAAAATCCAACATTTCCGGCAAACTTTTTGTTTGAGTATAACTGAGGATTTAAGGTGTCAATCAAATACTACAATGATTTATTTCTAAAGAATATAACAATCGCCGAAGAAGAAAAAACTAACCCATGAAAACCAAGTTTTAACTATACTCCCTTTCTTTGTAAAATATAACGATAATTAAAGACGAATAAAAACATATAACATAACACTAAACTTACAGGAATTTAATATATTTCTAAAATGTCAGACGTTTTGAGATGTCAAGATTTTGATAGATTCAATTATCATCAATATCGTACCTTATGAATTTCCAGCGTCAAATGATTTAGTCAGAATCAGATTTGAGTAATGTAGAATTCTTCAAAACTTCAAAAGCAGAAATCTAAAAGAAATAAATGATTATTTGATTTCTTCCCAAAATACCCAATCTTGCTGTCATCTGTGAACCAATTGTTATAAATTTTCGAAATTCGTAGTTATGTACCTACCTATTATACCGACGGAATAATTCAAATTTTAAATATTCCGTGGCGTCGTCGTTAGGCCGCTGATGGTAGTAATCAAACATTTATATTGTTTCCAATTTTAAAAAACCATTAAAATTTCTAAAAATCCAAAATTATACTATAATTATTATTTTTTTAACGAAAATTTGATATATCTTATTGATCGTCGCCACGAGTCTGCTTGCAAAGTTTCAGCTCGATTGGTTCACGGAAAAAGGGTTAAAAATCGATCCAAAAATTTTTCGTCAAGAAAACAAGCAAGCAGACGCCACGATTTAAAAGAAAGGAAGTAAAAATGATCAGGAAGTTGGCATTAAGTGATTTTTTAGCATAATAATGCCCATCCGCATACATTGATTCGATATTATTCTTCATCTGGCTTATTTTCCTTATCTTTCGCTATCAAATTTTCCGTTGTATATCTAACAATTTCCCAGGAATATCCTTTGCCATCTTTTTCCTATAATTAATCTTCCTTATTATATTTTGTTTATCTTAAACAGCGGGTTGAAATACAAATATATTACCATCAAAGTGAATTGGATTGTAGTCTTATGTATTTATGAATTTATCGCCAGCGCAGATAGACGCCAAAACCAAAGCAATCAATCTTCGAACGCGGCTTACCAACATTGACAGATTAACGATTATTGAGAATCCCGAATTCAAGTCATCTAAGTTTCATAATTAGTTTAGTCAATCCCTTGAAACTTCTTCAAAAAATTTGCGTAAATTAAACCGAGTCTTTAGAAATTTAATTATAACTTCGGTTGACAATTTAACCCTGTAATTCAAGATCGTTTAAAACTAAAAGTTTTGCATCGAGATATACTATCATAGAGACGAAGTTATTATTTTTATATGGGAATGTAGGTATGCAAGTGTTTTTTGGTGTTCCATAGGGCTTACGACGTATCGTATGGCTGGCTTAAGTGATCACTTTACACAATGTAACATTCACCATCTCCACCCATGATAGATTGCCACATCTATCAAACTTTTGGAAGTTGTATAGGTTACACAACTTTTTTCGTATGTGCGTAGGGAATGCGATCCCGAGTCGGGAACCCTCGAGATTATAATTTCCGATCCCGCGGGATCCCTACGGATCGGGATCCCGAATACTTTTGTGTTTTTTTGTTCGTAGAGCTGAATAGCAATTAACGACAATGCCTTGCATTTTTATATCAGCAATTTTAATAAAATTTTCATTATTAATCATTCCATCAAAGTTAAGGCGTTTTTCCATTCATCAATCAGTCAATGTAGTAGAGTAAAAACTATTAACTAGTAGTAGTTTTTATTACACTATGTTAGGTTGATAAAATACAGCAAATATTATTCAAAGCTATTTTCATTATTTGAATGTGACATGAACATAAGTTTTAAGTACTCACTAAAAGCTCTATAGAGATATACAATTAAACATACAAAACATAAAAAATGCCGATGAATCCCGATAACCTCATCCGATTTTTCGGTCCGGGTTGATCTCGTAAAATGCCTCGAGATCTCACGGGATCGGGATTGCATTGCCTATATGTGAGTTGTATTTTTACTACCGCCACCTGCGGTCCAAAGCTTTTTCATTTCCATAATCCAACACAGATGTCACTATTGATAATGAGGTATCTATTACTAAAATATAATTCCCATACGAAACAAGTTGTGTATCTTAAACATACATACAACTTCTAAAATTTTGATAAATGTGGTAGGTAGTCTATCATGGGTGGAAATGGTCAACATTACATTGTGTAAAGTGATCACTTAAGCCAACCGTATGAGAGGTCGTAAGGCTTATGAACACCCAAAAATACTTCCATATACACTTGCCCATATAAAAATATAGTTTTGCCTCTATGAAACATCTATAATATGTAATCTTGATTAATGATCTCCCCCTGGGGATAAAATCCTGTATTGTGTTCTTGAAAATTTTGGAAATACTCAAAATATTTATATTTTTAAAAATAGTTTTGCCTTAAAGCCTTGTTTTAAAGTTTAAAAAAAAAATAGTGTTTACACTTAATTGGTAGATATCTACACTCGTGGTTACGGGTTCTGTATTGCATCTGTATGCGTTTGTGACCTATATTCAGGAGAACGAAATGAAAGTATATTATCACATTTATTTTTAACAGTTTTTTAAAGTTTTAAAACGTTTAGCATCGTACTTTTTGTAATTAGAAACTGGGTATAAGTATATTATTTTATGTATATATTATTTTTACTGCATTTTCTAAGTAAATACCAACCCTGTTGGTACTGAATTTATAAAGAAGTTTTTACCCACCTACCAGCCGCGCGCATTCAGTATATTGAAGTATGAGTTGGAAGTAAACATAGATTTTGGAGAAAATCGTAATTAAGTATTTACCTTACGAAATTTTATCGAAATCATATTTAAATCTGGTAAATTATAGAAGTTTCACAGACACGAAACTATATGAGAAACGTTTAAATTATCATTGTCAAATGCATTACACGAACGCACATCATAAATAAACCTGTCGCCACTGCTAGGTAATTTTTTCCTGCAATATGAACAGGTAATTTGGCCTGAAAATTTAACGTGTTCATATCGGGTTTGATCGTAGCCAATGAACATGAATCCCGCCTGGATACACGACACACCTCGCTATCCTGAAAATATTTATCGAATTTCCGGGTGCTTTTTTTTTATTCTCTGGAATCCCCTGATAATATACCTACTAGCTGTGCCCGCAGCTTTCCACGCGTAGATTCTTAGTAACTTTTAGTCATATTTTATCAATTTATGTATTATTAATCTTAAAACATAGATATTTGTCGTCGCGGACTTTTTTATACAACTTTTTGAGTTCTACAACTTCTCTGTAGAAAGTATTTAAATATCTCGTACCGTTCGCATAAAACGCATCGCTCGATCATTTTTTCTTCGACGTTAGTTGTAAAACAGGTAACCACGAAAAACGTTTTTACTTTATAGGATAATATATAGTCTATCCAGCCTAAAAGTCCATTCTAAATATTGGTGTAAGAATTTTCGATTAGTTTCGAAGATTACCTCCTACATCCAAATTTACAAACTTTACCTCTTTATATGTATATTAGTCTGGATATAGATTTTCGTGGTTCTAAGTAAATAATTGAAATATTTAACTGGATTATTTCAACATCTCATTGTAAATGTCTACAATGGTAGAAAGCAGAGGCATGCGTAACTATAATTTTTGCAATATAAATCTAAATAACATATGTGTGGAATTCATACCACAATGCAGAAAACCACCAATCTAGGCCACACACACACACAGTGCCAAAGAATGTCACGTAAGCAAATAGAGGCGCGAGCAAGACACGCGCGCGACCTGCGGTTCATTGCACCATCAGTATTTCGGACGATTTCTTCACACTCATATAACCGCACTCCAAGATTCCTTTGTTCGTAAATCATATAAAAAGAGGCACACGCCCTAGGCGTGCATGTCAGTCCTTCGTAGACCTCCGGCGGGTGGCCGGAGGCTATGGCCCTTAGAGTATCTATCATTATCTGTATAATCACACTCATGTATATTTTGTACTTGTTTTATCGAGATAATAAATCATCAAATATTCTACGCCTTTGAAGCTTTTCCGTCGCATGATGGTGGTGACCCGAAAAAGCAACTGTTCCAAACCACCCAAATATGTATATGATTTATATGTTCTGATACTACTATGTTCAATAAATATTGAACCTTTGGTCGAATGAAACGCATTTATTCATTCACACCAACTTACTGTAATCTCATTCAATGTACCTAGTCCCCTTGGTAATACATACCTTTGTTCTCGAACCGTACTTATGGAATTCTGTTCAGCTGGGCCGTCTTCGCCGCTTTCGCTTTTGCGGCATTTTTAATTTGAGAAACAGCCAAGAATCACACGGAGACATGTCGGGTGAGTAGAGGAAATAAATATTTTCAAGAACGGAAATTACCGAATACGGGTGTATTTTCTACAAAAACGTACTTCTGAAATACTGCATTCCTTTCAAGTGAATACAATTTCTAGTGACAACATAGGCCTTGGTATTTTTACAGCAATGATATTAGCAGCATAAACTACTTCTATGCCTAGTGCCGCCACTGGTCTACAGATAATTAATTTTATCTCTTCTTTGATTTGTGATATTGCTTGAAGCACAACAAATTTCAACAAGCTTGATCAATAATATAATTCAATTAAAATTTTCGCAGAATTAATTAATATTTTACACGCAATAGTAAAAGTAGCGTACTTTTTATACTGTATATTTCGGCCGCGAGTTAAGGCTGTAAGAACAGCGCCATCTAGCATTTGGCGGCGTTAGTGACGGACATTTTTGCATGGAAAATGATGTTTTTTTTTCTATTTACCTCAATACTATTTTATAGTTCATCATTATTTGCGCCATCTAGTAGCGTTAATGACAGACATTGATGCAAAGAGAATCATCTATTTTAATTTATCAATTAATGAAATGCCAAATATTTTTTCGTTGATTTGATTTTTCTGTATGCCTTTCTAATTGATTAATAAAATCTGTTTTTTTTTTATATCTATATTATACTTGAAAATTTATTTGAGTGCATTTCTTGTCCAGAACAAAGAGCACTGCTCTCTTCTCCCGAATCATGATGAACTTTCACAATAAAAATTATTCAGCGTATTGTCAATTACTTAATTTAAAATGTAATTACTTGTATGATGGAGGCGACAACCTTCGATAGTCGTGTTTATCTATCCAGATGGCCCTGTTTTGGACGTCCCCTTCCTTGGGCGAAGTTGCCATCAGCGCGTACCCCTGGCATTACAGCACCCTATTTTACCGATAATCTCGACACAAAACAAACGAAAATAAACCCAGCAACTGCCCGGGCCCCGCTCCCCGTCGAGTTGCCGTGGCAACGGCGGCAGCGTCTCACCACCGAAGGATTTATCTCTGTGATATTATAACCTTCGTATTTTTTAAACAAATTGATTGACTGGAGCACCCGAGAGCGAAAATTTGGTGGGCAAATTAAATTCTGGAATCGTTTATTGAATTAAACATGGAAGCTTCATCTTTGTTTTACGATCAGCGGGATCAGACGATTGTGGAATTGCGGTTGAATTTCTACGATGACATTGATGTCTGTCGCCACATTTTTTGTCCATGGCATTTCTTGGGCGTTCCATGGATCAAAGAATTAACCATATTGGAGACCTTTCACTCTCCCTTGGAAATCATTTTTCCATGGTGTACCTACTCAGGTCTGGACTGATGATTCGGATATTTATGCATCAACATAATATTTCCTTAATATAGGATGTTTTTTTAGAGACATAGAACTTTAAAATTAAATTCTTCTTCTTCTTCTCTCAGCCACATTTGTTCCATCGCTGGACATAGGTCTCTTCTAAAACGTTCCAATGTTTTCTATCTTGGGCTATTTGTTGCCATCTTCGACCCACAAGCTGGACAATGCCATCTGTCTACCCTTTTTGTGGTCTCCCTACTATTCTTTTTTTGTTCCAGGGTCTCCATTTTAGGATTTTTGGTGACCATGGCCTCACTACGTGTCCCGCCCACTGTCATTTAAACTTTGCTATTCTTTCTGCCATGTCGGTAACCTTTGTTCGGCGTCTAATCTAAAATGAAATAAAACACGTAAGAATCATGGTGATGGCCACGGTATTGGCTTTGTGGATAAAGAAAATCAAGATAATTGTGTTATATGATTACGATATCACGATTTTGCACCATTTGCAAGCGTTGTTTTTGCTAAGTCAATTCATGAAATGACAAACCAACTGTCAAATTGGCTGTCGCTGAAAAAAGTATTGCCAGTTCGTAAATAAACCCTTCAAAACCACCCCAAATTTACACACTAATGACATAATCTTCCCAATGATTTTTATGTGTTTTATTTATTTTTTAAGTTTTTGTACTTAACATAACTTAACTTCAAATGAAAACCTTTCATTTGAAGTTAAGTGATTGTTTTATTTGCTCATTTTCAATGATATTATTTTATATCTTTAAATAAAATCTCTTTGTTTAACATCACTTTATTGAGTTTAACCAACTAGTTTCGGCTCACAGCTGTCTTTCTCAGGGTTGAATATTAACTAACCAAAAAACAGAATCACAAACAATAAAGAAAACATTAAGGGAAAAAAGAGACAGAACGTCAACTGTTGTGTATGTGTGTGTGTGTGTGTGTGAGAGAGAGAGAGAGAGAAAGAGAGAGAGAGAGAGAGAGGGTACGGGTGTGTGTAGTTTATCAATGACTCTAGTTTAATTTCATTATAATTAAGATAACGTATAACCATAACATTATTTTGTTTAGATAATTTATCTATTTGATAAAGTAGGTACATTATTATGTAAAAAAAAAACGAGCGAGCCTTACAGTAGTCGCATACGATGTGTAACATTTGACATCTCGCCTTGGTAATAAGCAACATTAACATTATGTCCTGAAAAAAATGATTAATGTATTATTTGAAATGATTTTTTATAACGAAGAATAATTCTTTTTAATGAAAATTGTATTTTTTATTGAAAATTGTATTTTTTCTTTCTACTTTTTTCTTCTATATAAACTGAATAAATTTTGTGTGAAGAAATAAAAAAAATATATGTAGAGCGTCTTGTATTTCCTGTTACGCTTTTCCGTCCATTTTCATGAAATCACTCCCACGTATTGCAGGAAAGCGAGAGGAAAGATATTAAACATCAAAAACATATTTAATAATATCTCTGTCTTTAGAAATGCACCTTACACTCTTATCTTTAAAATTAACATTTGGCTCTGTGTTAGGCATTTTCTTTTAGATAGATTTCTTTCCATTTACATTTCTCATAAAAAAAAGCTACGTTTAATTAAATATTAAAAGTAACTTACCTACCTATTGTCCCGAGTGACAATAAATCTCATTGAAATAAAGTATGTAGCATCCCAGTATATTAAAAATTAAGATTAGCGCAAAAAAATATTGAGTTTATAAAATCGCGTGACTGGATTTTCATGCCGAGCACACAGATAAATCCATCCCCCTCTTCCTCCCTTACGCGGGAAAAGTAATTGTCTGCCTCGAGCCGGCAATTATTACCGGGAATTAGATGACGCGTGGGAAATCATGGGAAACATGACACTCTCGAATTAGCATTCTTGTAAAGATCGCTCGAAATAATAACATTTATTAAAACTGAAGCATTTAAAAAGCCCGAGAGTTTAGTCAAAATACTGATTGAATAAAATATTACTCAAACATTTCCGTTAAAACTGTATCATTTGTGTCTAATTTTCAATTTATTTTAAATGTTTTAATTAACAACAGGGCGGGGCAGGTGTCAATTATTGCAGCGAAGTTCATCACCAAAACATCGTGTTGATATACCATGACTTCCCCGAGAATCGAACCTGGAACACAATGCCATACCCACTGGACTACAATAGAAGTCATAATTCAAAAAGAATAAATATATATTTTGCTATTTTATCACAAGCATATATACCTACACAAGCACGACCTGAGTAAATACACCAAACTAGCTGCAGCCCGTCAAAAATGACGGAACATTGGTTCGCGTCTTTGCTAAGCCCTAGTATATATTTATAGCATCTTTTTGGCGCTCCACGGAGAGACGGCCGTAGCAACATGCGTTGAACGGCGGGTTCGGGTTTGGTGGTCCGGGGTTCAAGCCCCATCTCCGGCTGTTTACTTTCGTTTTTTTAGCCGTGAATTCAAATGAAATTACGGACGTTACACGGTTACGGGGACAGACATACAGACGGACGGACGGACGGACAGACAACTTTGAGTATTAGGGAGACAATGCCATGATAAATTATATTGAAACAATTCGTGAGACTTTCAGAGTGCGTGTACATGGATGAAACTTACCTCTCGCGTCTCGGAGATATTTAAATTTAGATAAAAAAAATTACGATTAAAAATCGGTAAGCAATACTGGGAACCGATTGGATGCACTGAAATATTCGAGAAAAAACAATTATTATTGTAAATTGCTTAATTGCTTCGCAGCAGCGGCGAGTAAACTGTCTTTTTCCTCGCGGCTACTTTTGACAGTTGCCCAATACTACAGAAAGTAAACGGGTGCAAATTTACAATCTAACTGTGATTCGAATGAACGTAGACCACCAGCGAATAAAACATACCCATGTTTGGAATATGCTAGCGACCAATTAATTCGAATCATGAAATAGTGATCGAGTTAAGTTAGTGTATTACATAAAAAAATTATTTATTTTAACCCCATAAGTCGTTTTGAGTAACACGGCGAAAATTTGTTGCCTTCTTTTTCAAACTATTGACTATATCGCTTCCAACGTACTGTCAACTCAGTCACCGACAGGACGTTGGAAGAGACGGCTGTGTCACGCTGGTAAGTAGCGCCATTTTGAAAATACGAAGTAATAATCGACTAATAAAAAGCCAGCGCATAGAAAAAATATCAAAAGCTTTCTATGGTTAAGGATTTCATTTAGATTCCACTGCAGCGAATCCGTGACAATTTAATAGATAACCAATGAGAGCACGCTCTGCGCTCAACTCTGTAGTGTAATTTATGCGAGTTTCGAGACAAGTTTCATCAGTGTTCGCAGGCCCGCCGATAGAGGGTAGACAACTCTATCGGGCCCGAAGTAGAAAAGTACTATGTACCGTACCACGATGTACCATATGGTAATAGAAGGCTATGTGTAAGCTTGCCAGCGAACGAACAAAGGAATTTTTTCGCTGTTCGGTTTAGATAACATTGTAATTGTAACAAAATAATGCTCGGATACCTTTCGCACTCACTTTCATCTCGTTTCGGCCCTATTCCCAGTTTTTTTTTATCAATATAGTTTTTTTTTCAGCGAACTTCACTCATTTTTACTTGAGGATGGGTTGCAGAAAATACTGATTAGGATTTTACTAGATTTTACAGGATAGATTTTTTTTAATAATGTAATTATTTTATAATTATAAAGTAAATTTTAATTACATCGTTAAGGAATTAAGGGGTTACTCCACCCTAGGTGAATATAATGTGGGTTTAAATTAGAACAAATTTTTCAATGTTTTTTTTCCAAATAGCCATGAATATATTATATTAAATTATATATATACATAACGCGGCCATTTTATTAATCCCTCAAATGCTATTCAAATATTAACTATGAGTTTTTTTGACACAAAGAATGCATGTAGATTATATTAAAATCACCACCGTCATTTAAATTTACAAGTTACCACAGAAATTTTAGATAGTGAATCCTAAAATTTGTAAAATAGTTAAAAATATATAAACTAGGGGACTATATTGAGTCAATGAACTGCGAACATTCGTAAAGTGGACAGCAAACCGCGAATCACCCGGATTAGACTAATTGGAACGAAAATAGAACCACCCCATCCTAAATTAGTAAAATCTATCTAGTAATAATAGTTGACAGGTGGCCCAATAATTTTCTCAATCATAATACTGGTGCAGTTCAAAAAAACTACATAAAAACGAAAGATAAAGTGAAAAAATTAAATCCATAGAAAAATTACTTGATTTTCAGCGGGTTGTCAACCTGAAACATTTCCTTCATTGCTATATAAATTTCGTTATGTTACCTATGAAAAAAATGAGGCTTGCGTACTTAGGTACACCAGTTTTCTCAACATCTTAATACTATCCTAAAACATATACTATTATCGTAAGACAAAACGGACTAGATATTTATGTATGCGTAAAATTTCTTTGAGAAATGTCATGACTCATGACGTCTTTCAAATGTCAATATTTCTAGCATCGTAGCGGAAATATTGGTTTAATTTTAATATTAGGAAACTTTCCATGAAGAACTTAGTAGATATTTATTTTATTTTTATTTATATATATTATCACAATTACAATTACACTTTTTACATACAGTTTATAACGCCCCACTAGGTGAAACCTGTTCTGGGGCAGTTTTAATTAACAATTTAATAGTTTCATAATATAATATATTGTAATATAATATAATAAAAATGTATAGGAGTGGGAGCTCCATGCCAAGTGCGTGCCTTATGTCAGTACTTCTCACTCTCTCCGTCAGGATCCAAATCTGATGGCCACATATTAAGGTGGGCCTTTTGTCTTGACACTAAGCTCGGATTTTCTTATCACCACATTATATAGAGAACGTAAAACGCCGGCTGCAGCTCCGATTCTTCTATCTATTTCACTTTCCTGCTCCCCGTAGCTAGAAAATTCCAAGGTACTTCAATTCAATTTTGCGACTTGCTTCAGCTGGGTCTTCTGCATGCTGATTGAGCACTGCTCTTGGTCTCTTCTTACGACCGTAACCTCTGTTTTGGCAGTACTAATTTTCTTCCCCACTCAAGAAAAAAAAATTGTACTCTTCATTGAAGAAATTTATCCATTCTTGTAGGTCCTCTTGTTTAGGCGCCTAATTTAGTCTATCTGTTAAGATTTACAGCTATGAATAATATACAGTTAGCATTCATTAATCAATCAAGCATAGCCGCGCTACCCAGTTTTCATTTAATTTAATGGTATTGTGGTGACTGTATAGACATTCGGATTTGTAAGAGATGGTTTAAGAAATTTCGAAATGAGAATTTTAATCTTCAAGACGAACCACACCGGGGCACGCAGTTAAGCTCGATCGTGACACGCTAAGGCCCGGTTGTTTCAAATTCGATCAAAGTAAGCGTAGAGTTTAAACTGAAATTTTACGTTCTCCACCAATCAGACGATCCGTTTTCGTAAAAATCTATGCTTTTATCGACCGCTTACTTTGATCGAACTTGAAACAACCGGGCCTAAGACCAATGGTTAAAGCTAATCCATCTGTTTCAAGGACATTTCACATGAGATATGCGTATCGTTGATCAGCGTTCAGAGGCACATTAAACAAAGTGAGAAGGTCTCCAAGCTGGGCGAATTGTGAAAAACTTATAGGTATACCTCTTTCCATTTAAGAAAAACAATCGAATTAGTATGTATAAGCCGTGATATCTTTCTGGGGAACCGGAAACAAAACTGATCTAAACAGACTTCAAAGACTAATAAATACTAAAAATGGTTTACAATTTCAAATAACTACTGACACCAACTGACATCTCATCTACAAATCTACCAAAAAACTCACATCAATTACTTAACAAAGATCGAAAGTCTAAAATTTATACAAAAACAATTATATAATAGCAAATGGCAGACATAAATAAAAGACAGGGACATGCAACTAACAAGAATATCACAAAACTATCGATCACAAACAAAAGACCATTCCCTAGATTTGTCTCTTGACCTTAAGGATGTGACTGAGTTTTATTATTTTTTTGCAATGAACTAAAGGCTTTAATACCCGTCCCGCACTTAGACGCTAAACGTAGTCGAGCAAAAAAGTAATATTTATAGACTCCTCGGGTCTCTCACATCATTTTGTATTTAAAGAAATATTAGGTCCTTACATATGAAATTGGCGTTTTGCCGTACTGGCAAATTTGCTCTCAAATATCTTCTTTTTGGTTAGGAATTCCAAATCCAAATTTATACAGCTATTTACTCATGTACTTGTGTTTTGAAAATTATAATTCATTTGTTTTTTCCTCAATTGTTTTTTTCTTTGCGTCACTCAGTTTACAAAATGAAAACTTGAAATACGCTTTATTAGAGTACGAGTTCCACCGTTGGCACCTAGTGCTGCAGAAAAAGGAAAGATAGAAAACGACTTCGAACCAGGATTAATGATGTAGTGCGTTTTTGGTTCCCAACGTTTTTTCGTTTGGAAATTTCGAACCTGCTAGAACAAGCCCCGTGGACCGGCCGGAGACAAGTGATAATGAAAGGAATTGAAGGATTTGAGTGTTATTGATAAAACTGTTTTAATCCACTTGAAGCAAATTGGTAAGGTGAAAAAGCTTGAAAGGTGGGTACCTCACGAATTGAGTGAAGCAAATCAACAAACGCGCGTTGACTGCTGCGTTGCATTACTCAACCGGCACAATAATGAAGGGATTTTAAATCGAATCATTACCTGTGATGAAAAGTGGATCCTGTACGATAATCGGAAGCGCTCATCGCAATAGTCAGATGTCTATTGTCAGCAACTGCAAACCATGATGGAAAAACTAGCTGCTAAACAACCGAGGCTGGTTAATCGCTCTAGGCCACTGCTGCTTCATGATAACGCTAGACCACACACTGCACAACAGTCGGCTACCAAATTAGAGGAGCTTCAATTGGAATGTCTAAGACATTCACCGTACTCTCCGGACCTTGCCCCAACAGATTACCATTTTTTTCGAAATTTGGATAACTTCTTGCAAAGGAAAAAATTCAACTCCGATGGGGCAGTCCAAACCGCCTTCAAAGATTTTATTGATTCCCGTCCGAATGGTTTTTTTAGTAAAGGGATCGATGGACTACCTATGAGATGGCAAAAGTGCATAGATAGCAATGGTACAATACAAATCAATTCGTTGTATTATAACTGCGACGCATGGCCTATCTATAACTATGGTCTTTGTATTTGTTTACCAACCACGCTCGATTTTTCGTACCCGACTCCTCAAATGAAAAGCTGTTTAATACATGTAGCAATAATTCTTCTCTTTCCTGCTGCCATTCTATTGCCTCCGCTTCGTTAATATCGCGCAAAATGAAAATTCCCGGAATTTTTTATTTCCGACTTTTTCCGGCGTGTCTGTTAGACGAATAATGTGAATTTTATTGGTCTCGTTGAAATAATTCTCCCATATTGAGGTTCCCTTTATTCACATAACATAAACGTCCGTTAGATAATGTTTATATAAACAATTATATAGTCTGTGTATGTATTTTTATCACACGATCTTGTTCATCTTGCAATATAAATATTTACACATTCTCCTACAAAGAGAAAATATGTACTTTTAGAAATAATCTGCGTTTTTAAATTTTAATTTAATACAATACAATTAAATACAATACAAATGGACATTTTAACAAAGTGATTTGAAACATTCCTTAAACATTGCATAACAATAAAATAGTAAAATAACAAATTTAAAAGGGCTCTTTATGGAGCTACCTAAATTGCAAGAATGAATATAATATCAAAAAATAAAAGGCCCTTTTCAGGTCTACCAAAATAAGTCGCAGCGAGTAAAAAAATGTATAATGTAGAAAAGTCCTTATCAGAGATGCCGTCGCTTAAAGTGAAGCCCAAAATTGGCAAAAAAATAAGTAATGTAGACGGTGAAATAAAGTGAGGAATGAACCAATTAGAAGTTAATGTAATGCTGGCTGTAGCGTAGGAGATAGAACTAATAATGGATCGCTGAGGTAATTCGGTCGTGTGGATTTGATAGTGAGAAGAGCATGGTAAAGAAAATATATGAAGCGAGCGTTAAAGGTAACAAGAATAAAGGGCGTCCGAAAACGTCTAGCATGATCATATTATATAAGGCTGTAAAAAATTTCTTCGTCCAAATGCTGTCATCGGTTGATACACACATTCTAATGTTACGTATTTGCTGAATTCTTTTGGCAATAACTTTGTTATTTAAAAAATTACACAGAGTCTGAATAACGAAAATCTGGCTGACTGTCTTAATTTTATATATACTTACTATTTAAAAGTCGAAATGATACAATTAGGACCCATATTAGTATTGCATTGTATTATATAATAAAGCAATCGTGATAGTTACAAACAAATGTATTTTCTGTCGCTTTCTCTAGCTTTCTCTAGGCATTCGGTCCCGTTTTAAAAATATTATCCTCGCTCTCCTTTCAACGGGGGACAAACACTTGAGCCGAGAAAAATGTTACCTCTAACAATTCTGGTGAAAATGCTACTCATTCTGGGGCAAATATTTCCCCAAAGCGGTCTGTTGATACCAGGAGCGCAGAATACCAACCTGTGTAGCATACTTAGACTCGACAAATAACTCACATTGCTAACAAAGACCTTGCGTCGACTAAATAATAGATGTTTCATTTCACATTGTCCATCCCTTGGACGGCTTTATTATTTTATATGGATTTGCTCAACGTAAGAAGTCGTGTCCATCTTTTAGAATCTAACTCATGTGTAATTTGGTATTAAAGATTTACCTGCGCTTAATTTGAAAAAATATTAATTTTATTTATTTGTTTATTTATTCGCTTTTTGTATAAATATTGTAACACTTTAGGCGGGTTTATTGCCAACCAAAACCAAACAATTTAGTTGAACAACTGAAATATATTTCAGGGGTACAATGTTGCAGTGACAAAACTAACTTCATGATAGCGATAATAGGAAATGGATGGGATAAGGAAGGGTTTAACTAAGTTTTGGGAAAGGTAAAATGGATTTAATCTGCTTTAGAAGATAGTTATGGTCTGTGGTGATGTGATGTTTGTGCGAAGTTGATTCCACAGCCTAGCCACTTCGTGTGAGAAGCTGATGAATTCAGTATTATGAACGGGCATGGATAGTGGATAGTGCTATTAGCTGAACGTAGTGGAAGGCCATGACTAGATAGAATGTTGAAATTAGATTTCAACTTCTGAGGTGAGTGAGGATTAAAAAGGATATTATAGAGATAAAAAAATATTGTTGTATTTCTGCAATTTTACTTTAAGTTTATCACGTTTCCTAGCATTTTCTGAATAAGACCGATCTCTTGTGATATTTTCCAATTGTCTTTATTGTTGCCAATAATACAGTGTTGCCAACTCAAGACAAATTCAGATAGCAAACACGAAAAAATTGTTTAAAAAATTGGCTACATTGGTAATGAAATAAAAATGACTTACTTGACTTGGTAATGAATTAAAAACGTCTCGTCAAACTCAAAAAAGATTTAAAAACATAACTATTACAAGTTTAGAAACAAAATGTTACATATAAATTTACTTCCTTAATGCATTCCTTTAAAATTTGCCTACAAGGATTTGTTCCACTTCTTTACGTAAAAATAAAGCATTAAACACATTATATTTATATTCTATAAATATTAAGTATATTTACAAAAGTATATTTGCATAACCTTGAAGGCGCTACAAATGCGGGACCACCTTAGCCCGGTTGTTTCATGTTGGATTAAAATAAAAGTTCTTTTAAAGCATAATTTTTACGGAAACGGATAGTTTGATTGGTGGAGAATGCAAAAATCTATGCTTTAAACGAACTTTTACTTTAATCCAACATGAAACATCCGGTCCTGTAGTCGTAGTACTATTATCGAAGACACAAACCTATAATAATATTTATTTTCACCCCTAGGCGACACCGGCGGCAAACATTTCGAACCTATTCATATTAATAATTTAGTATGGCTTCTAGGAGGGCGACAATTTTAAGTAACTAAAATAAAAATATTTCTAATTGGATATTCGTTGTTTCGTACTGTGGTAGACCACTTTTTCGGTAAATTCAAAATTGATAAATGAGTTTTACTGAAAACCAGTTGTTTGTGAAACGACCACTAGCATATACCTAGCAAACAGCGAAGTCGATTGCTTTTAGCTAGTCAATATAATTTGGAAGATTGATAAAATAATATTGATAGTGAACAAAATAAACCATTATTTTCCTAATTATGTAGGAGCGAATAGGTATAAAACTGTTCATAGCATTGTCGTTAGAATTAAGGAAGGGTCGCTTAGGTAGTTGAGAAGAAGTAGCGAAAATAACCATATATTCTCAGGATAGCAAGTTTGTAACTATATCTTAATACAAAATACAACGTAGTACTAGTTTATGTAGGTACGCGTTAAAGTTTCTAGAAACGTCAAGACATCTATCAAATGTCATCACAACAAAATTGACGAAGTGTACAATGTTATATAATTTGCTGTCAAGACACCATTTTTAAGATAGCGCAAATGAAAATAGACCCGATAGAATGTTTTATGCATCTAAATTAATATTTTTTTAAAGTTCGATTCAATGAAACATACCGTCACAAATTCAAGGCGGTGGGAGACGAAATAAAACACCTAAAATCAATTATGTTTTAATTTATAAACAATGTCACTGGACACAAACTTTAGCTGGAACGCTATTCTGTAATTCCCTAAAATAATTCTCGAGAATATTTCACTACTTTCTGGCAAATTGATGTACGTCGTTTATATCATTCACGTTTACATTAGAAAATTCCGCACGTAGGTACCCCACTCGTGCCTTTAGTCTGTGGCATCGCTCGCTGTCTACTTCGCTTTCTGTAGTTTCACTTCTGTCAACCAACTGACTTGCGCTATGCCGCTTATACAGGGAATATTATATCTCTCGTATAATCTCGTCTGTTCTGTCGATTTCTAGTAGTTTCCAAATTATTCCAGACCTTTGCGAAGCCGCAATTACTCGATTATTTGATTTTTTTTTGTATTCGTTTTAGAATCTCCTGACGATATTTAAAAACCTTATCTTTGATAATGTTCACACACGTTCTGATCACTTTGAAAATATCAAAGAGAAATAAATATATTGAAAAACCTCCCCCTCGCTCTTTTCGAATTCGTCTGGCGTAAAGTCAATACGGTATTATCTATTCTCACCAGAATAAACACATTTAATCCTGAGCTACAACATATTGATCATCTCCCGTCGCGCGGATGCTGCGGATATCTCCAGCTCGGATCGCATCGAATCGGCATTTTGTTCCTCACAATTCCCACGAGGGCATTCCACAGTGGAGTAAAGTCGTTATGTTTATCATTCGTCTTTCTTCATATAAGTATGTGGAGAGCTAGGGGCTATTGTTACGAATCTCGATCGTATCACGAATGGATATATTTTAACTTTAAACTTCAAAAAGAGCAAAATGATTTTGTGGTGACATTATTAATATAATTAATAAAAAGTAACCCATAAAAATCAAGTTTTTATCATACTCCCTTTCTTTGTAAAATATAACAACAATTAAAGACGAATTAAAACATATAACATAACACTAAACAGTAATTTAAAATATTTCTAAAATGTCAGATGTTTTGGGCTTTGATAAGACACTTCATGCTTTGAAGATTAAATTCTAAAAAAATTTGTCAGTCAATTTAGATTTTCGACATTCGTAGTGAAGTACCTATTATGTATATCGACGGAGTAATTCAAATTTAGAAAATATTCCGCAATGTTATTGGGCCACCGTAATCAGACTTTTCTAATGATTCCAATTTGAAAAAACCAATAAAATTTCTAAAAATCCGAAATTACACTATATTTATTATTTTTTTTTAACGAAAATTTAATAGATCATTTTGATCATCGCCACCAGTCTACTTGCCAAGTTTCAGCTCGATTGGATCACGGGAAAAGGGTTAAAAATCGATCCAAAGTTTTTTCGACGTCAAGCCGACAAGCAAGCAGACGCCACGAGTTAAAAGAAAGGAAGTAAAAATGTACTTTGTTTTCAGCACTTACTTGTTGAAAATATCGACATGCTTCAAGGCCAATGGATACATTGTTTTCTTACGAAGGGACCATTGGCCCCGAAATGGTGAAAACAGAGTATATGTTTATTAATTATTTGGGAGTTTTGGTTGAGGATGGTGTAGATGTGACATATCCGGAGAAGTTACTTTTTAGTCACCACCCGTCCTTGACGGGGGGTTCTCCAAAGTCGTGAAATTTTGGATGATTTTATTCGCTCGATAAAACAATTACAAATTATACATATGTAAGGTAATGGCGCGAATAGATAACTATTATGGAAGCGGACCAGCCACGGACATTTTTTTAATTTACCTCCAAAATTAAACAAACGCGAAGTATTTTTTTTTTCAAATGACTCGGTACCCCGATCAGTTGTGCTAATATTTTAGCTGTCATACCAACTGTTTCAAAAACATTTTTTATGACAAATCTTTGCTTAGTTCTATATGTACCTACTTTATTTTTGAGGGTATTGCAGGCTCGGCGATAGCAACATCGCTATCGTTGCCGCCTTCGGATTTGCTGGGCCGGGGTTCAAGCCCCATCTCCAGCCGTTTAATTTCATTTTTTAGCCGTGAAGTCGAACGAAATTATGGATACTGCACGAAGTCGCGGGGACAGATAAACAAACAGACAGGCGGTCGGACAGACAACGAAATTATTATGTTTGATAAAATGCGTTCATTAATTTTTCATCAAAATATACAGGTACTTACACATAAAAAAAACACTACAATATACAGAATGTAGAGTAAGTGTTTTATTACTTAGCATTTGTTAAAACACTGATTTATATAATACACAGAGTGTATCAGTGTACCGGTGGCTACCCTTGCCATAGTTAGTTGACGATTAGCAACTGACTTTCGAGGTGGACACAAACTTATTTTTTTGGTGAAAACATTTTTATTTTTTCTTCTTCAAATGTAGCAAATTTATTTTGTGGTAACATAATTATAATTGTTATAAATTAACTTGTTGATTTGCTTCGAAACATGTTGATTTTTTTCAATAAATAAGTGGTTTAAACAAAGTTAATTTATAACAATTATAGATATTTATTTATAGAGCTGGAGTGCAAATTTGTCAAACATTTATTATTAAAATTGTTTAAAAAAAAACATTATTAACAATTTATATAACTAGTCCACAATACTTTACAGGGAGATTCCTGCTCAATAGCTGTGGAGATAAGCGGCTTCAATGTTTCCTTTTTTTCATTATTTATAACTAATATCGAATATTAATTAAGACATAACATAATAAAGAAATAATTTATGTAGTATTCTGGGGGGTTGTTAAACCCCAGAATAAATACCTATACCAGATTCCGGTGTTTGGTTCACTCAATTCTTTGTGATAAATGACTCCACAATGCTATTGTGAATTACGGCGCTCTTATGCGGGACATCTTATGTAAGACAAGTTTGAACAGTTGCTGTGGGTTAATGCGGTACATTCCATAAAATACAAAGTCAAGTAAACATTAGTCAGTAAAAGTTTGAAATATTGAAAAGTGTTGAAAGATATGTTACACGCGACAAATAGTTATTCCGTTAGTACGCTGGAGGAAGCCAGTCCGTGCTGGTCCGCTGGCGAAATGGAAATGGTGATACGGGTAGTGATGGGTCCACTCTGCACTAACTACTACAACGTAGTACTAAATTACATTGAAGTGTACACTTCACACCTTTTGAAGTGTAGTGTACACTACAAACTACACACACTTCAAAGTTATTTGAAAGTATATAGGTACTTTATATACCCCCCCCCCTCCGCCCATGGTTTGAAATTTTTTTGGACTGAATGAAGAAATCTCCGGAAACTGAGATTTCCTTCTATTCGACTCTATAACACTCTGTATACTGTCCCTGCCTTGTGCATATAAATATACTATTTAAAATAAATCTAACACCAATGTCCTAATATCACTATTTATGGAGATAGACGAAATCGCATTTTTTTAATATTTCCGATTTATCTTCCGTAAAACATTGGACGTTTACTTAAATATGTAAATAATATAAATTCGTTCACTTTAAAACAAGTCAAATAAAATTTTAAGAACCTTGTATAAAAGTTGTTTCAAAAAAAAAATTTAATATTAATTTTCTCAACGAATCCTGTTAAAATAATCTACCAATCTCTCTTCATCTTAACTTCTATTCTGCACACAAGATAGCTCTTTGTGTGAAAATGAATGTTATCTCGAATACGAAAACAATCTTTTTGATTACAGTTTCCACTTCTTGTTTCTGATACATTTATGGTACTAGAGAGCGCAAAATTCTTCTCTGCATATTCACAATTGCTCTAAATAATATAACTTTAGCAGTTAATAACAGTATAGGTACGCTTTAACTTCACAACTCCCATTCAGGAAAACACCTCGTGGTGCATGGTGGCTGAAAGGCAATCTAGGTAAGATTCTGCACTTCGCAACACACGTCGCATTATTCTAAAATAAAAAAACAAAATGAAAACTTTCTTGTCTTTGTTTAACATTATTTTGTTTAGCAAAATGTACTAATAATACTTCCAATTATTTTGTGGTATAATTGTGGTATAAAGTTCGGGCGCGAGGTTTAATTAGCCGCTTATTTTCATACTTATTTGCTAAATAGTTCAATGCGAGCTTTGAATTCCACGAAGTATTTTGCGAAGGCATTTCAGATGTACAAAATAGGAGACTGAAATACGAAAATAAACGTGTTTACTTTACATTTATCTCAATGGTTTGTTTATATTTGAGAAAGAAAACTTTATATCTGAGAGATAAATACTGGAAGCGTGTCTGTATCAAAAGCATTTCGTAATTTAGATAAAGTGAAGTACCTACGACAAAAGTAATATTATTATTTATAATTTATTTTCATTATCTGAACATTGTACCTCTTATTATTAATAATTATATTTAGGAATTTTAAAAAAAGTATTGCACATAATCTAGGATTTAACAGCACTTTCAAAATGAATTAGAAATTTCTACAAAGATCTTTAATAACCCAATAGATTCTTGAAACATCGCGGCGCGACATTGCCGATAAAAAGAGATCGATAAAAGCGGTGATTCAGTGTGACCAAGCTACAATAAATTTAATGGGCGATTTCAGTGTGGGTTCTAACCAGCGATAAAGTACCTACCGACGTGCGAGAAGTGTTCCATAGTAATCAGAGTGATACAAACCAATGAATCAGAATATTTAGATACGCATAAAAGATTTTCAAGTGACTATCGCGAAAATCAGTGTGAATTAAAAAATTAAAGAACTCCGATTAAATTAGTGAAAAGAGACTAACTGAATTTATTAAAATAATTAACAAATCGATAATTAATTTCCAGTGTTTCATTTTCCTCCCACAGCCATGATTGCGTGACAATATTTTTGTAAATTTACAAATGTTGTATAAACCACTTTGATTCGTTCAACGTTAACCGGTTTCAATGCCACTCTAAATTCGTCAGGACGGACGCACATTTAACTGATCCATAAAGTAAGCCAATGGTCGAGGGATGTGGCTTCTTTTGTAGTGGGTATGCGAAATGGATATTGACTGGAATACACTGAAGTATATTAAATAACAGGTTATGTTAAATTTAATTGTTTTTACTCCCTTTCTTTTAACTCGTAGCGTCTGCGGTTTGTTGTCTGTCGGAAAAACTTTGGATCGATTTTTAACCCTTTTCCGTAATCCAATCGAGCTGAAATTTTGCAGGCAGACTCTTGGTGACGATAAAAATGATCTAACAAATTTCGTTCACAAAATATATTATAGAATAATTTTGGATTTTTCGAAATTTTAATGGTTTTTTCAAATTGGAATCACTACAAATGAGTAATGACCCCGACGCGTGCAGTAGGCACGAAACCTAATTCAATGAGAAAGGGAGTGTAATAAAAACTTGATTTTTATGGGTTAGTTTTTTTAGGATTTTTTTTAATTTCTAACTTATCTTACCTTGGGACACTTTTTATTCTTTATTATTTTTTTAACGTGTGTCCTATCTCTAGAAAATTCTGAAAAATAGCAAAAAAATATTTACCGTCTTGAGGAATTTTCCAGGCATTCGTGCTTACCTGTGCCGCGCGTCATTTACCGACAATTCTGACAACATTACAAGCCGTCGGAAATGACAAACATTTCCTTTGCATCTTACGAGAAATTTAGGATGAAATTCTCGAGTAAAGGGTATCACAAGCCCTGTGCTATACTGGATAGCGGCTGCAAAATAGCGGAAAGCTCCTTGGAACATTCTTACTATTAAACTAAGCTCTTCATTATTCCATAAATGCGTGTACAAAAAACAAGCGTCTTTTGTATATGATACAGTGTAACCCTTAGACAGTGGCGTGCAGGGCATACAAGCAAAAAAGCTGTGCATTAGTAAAGATTCTGAGAAACAAATATTAATTAAATAATCCTTATCTTAAGAAAAAGTTGATTTAAAATTCTAGCCGTAATTCGTCCTACGGCTTGAAGTTTTATTTCTGACGTTTCCATTTAACGTGAAGAATCTGTTTTTTTTCGATTTAAAATTCTAGCCGTAATCCTACGGCTAGAAGTTTTATTTTCGACTTTTCTGTGCTTAACTTCGTGTCAATTATTCATTTATTTCGCCAACCAATTTGTTCCACAGATATAGTCAAGTCGAGGAAAAAACCGTCTATTTTTAATGCTGCGAGTTTTGTGCAATAGCGTTCTTCTTCGAAAGGTCCTATGCCAGGCGCACGTCATGCAGAAATGTTACTTTTTACAAATTCCACCCAAAACTTTCGGTGTAAATTTTATGTATTTTCTATGGTAAATGTAAATACGAATACGACAAATACCATGTGTTATCTGTCGTATCATAATGATATCATAAAATGTTTGATTTATTTTTGTGAAAAGAAACGTATATCTGAAATTAGTATTGTTCCCGATTTAATTATATACAAATCGTCTTCGAAATATATTGAAATTTTTCGCCATATTAGCTATACCTATATAAAATATTTATTCATTTAGGAAATATTGTTTACAATACTTCTTTTATAGTGCAGTTATTTTTGTGGATTGAAGTTACTCAAAATAGTTTATTATATATAGTTTAAAAAAAAAATGTATATACCCTTATAGGTATATGCGTGTATATATATTTTTAATATAGGTATATAGTCAGTCACAGCATAACCTAAGTTTATACCCACTGTACGCCACTGCCCTTAGAGTATATACTCTAAGGTGTAACCTAGGCGACGTCATCCTCGTTGAGGGACCGCCCATTACCACAATAAATAAATAAATAAATAAATAAATATAGCTTTATTCCAGAATGTGGGGAGGTTCGTGCAATCCCACACATTCCATATAAAAGAAAATACACACATTAAAAATATTATATAAAACAAAAGAAAAATAGTAAAATCATATAAAATAGAAGAGAAGTATTAAAAGTAATCAAAAGAAATATATGGTAAAATATCGGCTTTAGCGAGCGATGGCAAGTCAATTATGCGGGGCCAGTATCTTTCTCCAGTGTGCATCGATGCTGGATGCTGGAGTAAGACGGGCTTCCAGGATAAGGATATTTCCGGAGCTGTATATCCTTTCCCTCATCCCTGCCACCCTGGATCTTATGAGGGCTGCAAAGTTGGGAACACGCCCCTCAGTGAACATACCGGAAGCGCTGCAATATCTGGGAAGGCCAAACATCATACGAAAGGCGTTGTTATATTGTATGCGAAGTCTTTCTATGCTGCTCTTTTTATAATTTGTCCAGAGTTCACATGTATATAACGTCGCACAGAAGGCAAGGAAGAGCGTTCTTTTTACAGCGGTGCTACAAAGACGAAACCTTCTACACAGCATATTCGCTTTCACACTGAGAGCTCGTCTTTGCCTGTCAATATCGTCGTCGTCCATTAGATTATTTGTAATTATGTGTCCTAGATATTTTGTTCTATATCAAACAATATATCATACAAGGGAGAACTTATTAAATTGCTATTATAATATAATAAGTTATTCGTGACTCAGGTATTAAGATAAGAGCAACGATATTTGACAACTCTGTGCAACTTTTGGCTTACGCCGATGATATCGACATAATTGCGAAAACCCCCGATGCTTTACGTAATGCCTTCATAAATCTTGGAAGTTCTGCCAATAACATGGGTCTCATAGTAAACCAGCAGAAGACCAAACACATGGCCGTAGGATGCACCCAACAAATCCCAACTCTCTCATGTGGAAGTCAAAACTTTGAAACGGTACCAAGATTTACATACCTAGGATCCCTAATAACAAGCAACAATAATACTACAGAAGAGATCCAGAAGCGCATAGTGAGCGCAAATCACTGTTTTTTCCGCCTACAGAAGCAGATAAAATCCAGACTGCTGTACAGAAACACCAAGATATTAGTGTACAAAATGCTTATTAGGCCAGTGCTCACGTACGCAACTGAGACGTGGGTACTAAGAGGAATGAGCGAGCATTGGACGTTTTTGAAAGGAAAATTTTGAGGCGTATCTTCGGACTGGTTCTAGAAAATGGATTTTGGTGCAGACGTTACAACAATGAGCTCTATACTCTGTTTAAGGAGCCAAACGTCACAAAATTTATAAAACTGGGAAGGCTTCGGTGACTAGGTCATGTAGAGAGAATGTCCGAACATCAAGCACCAAGGTCCCTGCTGAACTCAAGGCCAATAGGGCGAAGGAGACAACGTCCTCAAAGACATCTCTGCCTTGGATCTTCGGAAATGGAGAGAGCTGGCACTAAACCGAGATGAGTGGAGGAAGATTATTGAGGAGGCCAAGACCCACCAAGGGTTGTAGTGCCAAGAGTGATGATGATGATAATATAAATATTGATAATAAGTTTTTACAGTTCAAAGCTTAAAGTGGCATTGTTTTAAATTTATTTTTTAAATCTGTATGAAAAATTATTGGATTAATTTTATGTAGGGAGTAGGTATATCAAAATCCTAACGCGAAATTATTGCATTTGTATCGCTTTGCCGATGGAATATTGTATTTTTTTTCTCGAAATTGAGCCGAATAATGTCGATGCGTCAATGTAATTTATTCGTTCTGAGATAAAATTAGAAATGCTTCAAATTTCTCGGAGAAAAACAACAAATTGTTTTTCTTGTAAATGTGTATTGCATTTAAATAATTTTTGCGCACAAAATAAATAAATAAGCAAGAAAAGGTCGTCACGTATTGTGTCTGCGTTTTATATGATTACTAGCTGCAACCCGTCAAAAGTGACGGTACTTTTACATGTCGGTTCCTTGGGAATAAAATTTTTCGAAAAAATGTTAATATAAAGAAGTTACGGACGTTACACGAAGTTACGGGGACAAACAGGCAGACAGACGGACGGACGGACATACAGACAACTAAATTATTATAATTGAGATTATGACGGGTCTGTTAAATGATTATAATGACACATGGAGAAGACCTCATATCACAGCTCTACACACGGCGCGATAATGTCAAATGTATAGTAGGCTATACTAATTGGTCTATATAGGGTGTCTCATAGCTAGTAGCAAAAACTTCAAGGTAGTCTTACTCATTCGATTCTGTATAGAATTCTTTACATTTCGGGTGAAGTGTCGACAGTTACGGAGATAAGTGACATCAAAGTTTACATTTTTTTTGACCTTGAATTATCAGTACAGTAACTTATATGGAATATTTAAAATTTATTACCAATACAAGTCAAATAAAACGACAAAATCTTCACAAAAAAATAGTTTTCAAATTTCTGGAAGGTTTTAATAATTTTGTTTGTCTTGTATGAAAGCGAATAATTTATTTTTTTTCATACAAGACAAACAAAATTATTAAAACAATTCCACTGTATAAATCAATTTGTAAATAAAATATTTGATCTTTATTTGAAAACATACGAGATTAAGTGTACCAAAGATAACTCTATTGCATGAAAACCAAAATAGTGTTTCGGGGTTATAATTTTTTTGATGTTATAACAATATATTTGTTCATATTTTTTTAAGAAAATGCTTCAAGAGTAAATGGATCTATCATAATAAAATTAATTAAAAGCCTGTGTAGCTATGAGTTTTGCAAAATAATTTAATAAGTTTACGTTAAATTTAGCAAAATCGAGAGCAAATACGAAAATCGTGTACTGGGGCCTCTTAAGGCAAAATGCTAGCAGAATACGCCCAGCAAGACGAAACATAACCTAGTTATCTGAAACTGAAAAGCCTTAAGTAACCTAAGGGAAGTCCAACTAATTCGAGCAAATAAAATAATGATCATTACCATTCGATAACCGGATACTAAAAGAAGTTGGCTTGTAAATACTCCTCCCATAAACTCGAGCTATTGGCTCATGTTATGGGGAGTATAATGGAATGTTTAGAATGTAATAATATTGACATAATTTATTTTATAAAAATCATTGTATGCATCTGCTTTACAAATAAATAAATAAATAATATAAAGATATACTTTGAGAGATTCTCTATAGTCATGACCGTCACCAATATTGACAATTTTAATATTAAAAAAAAACGAACCTCTTCTCGCAAAAACATTATATATATATATATATATATAATTAGATATATATATATATAATATATATATTATGATAATATATAGATAATATATAATATGTTTTGCTTGAGGTGTTCCGCGAGGGTTTATTTGTCTGTAACAACAGGATACTCTGGGACTCCTCGCGTTTCTGTAAATGGCTCCCGTGAGAAGACAAGGCCGACGTGCGACACGGTAATCACGTTGCCATGTCAAGGCTTAAAAGGTTCTCAAAGTTGCGGACTAGCCGTACTGTTGCGGGTGGACATGAAAGCTCCCACCAATAAGGCTGATAGAATATATATATATATATTCTATATATATATAAAATCTATATATATCCGAGATAATGTCGTCGATTTACCACTATCGGTACTAGTCACTGGATGTAAAATAAATTTAGAGAACGGTATACCTATTCTAGTAGTCGTTTTAGTTTGTGTTCCGCGAGGAAGTATGTGGTGAGTAAATAACTTGGGGTTTTATCACTTTCGCAAGGCAAAGTATTTCTATTGGTTACACGCACACAGAGTTCAACTAGTTTTACTGTAGCGTGCTGTATCATTCGTTAGCATTTCACCCAGTGCACCTACTTCTTTCAAAATTGGGGTCAATTGTCTCAAGCCTGTCACACGTTGCCGTTCATAGCGAAGTGCCGTAAAGCGTAGATTCTTGCAAGAGACCTACACGGGAAGCTAGGTTGTTTATTTTATATCTTGTGCAAATTCACATAAAAATATAAAAAATCCTGGAATAGTTTAAAATGTTATATTTACAATACAATTTATATTAAGCGTCATGCTAGATTCTAAGCTCACTTTTAGAAACCACTTTGATAATATCATAAACAAAGCATTTACTATGTTGGAATTTGTAACTAATACAATACAGCTAAAAATCCTCAGAGTTTAAAAATTCTCTATATATCACTAGTACGAAGTATTGGAATATTCGTCAGCTATTTGGTCACCTTATTATACAACACATATTGCGAGAATCTAAAGAGTGCAGTTAAAGTTTCTACGTATTTTGTCCAACAGAGCTGCTCAATACAATAACCTTCACAGCTACGAGGATCGACTTGCCCTTTTCAAGATGCACAAACTTGAGTCCCGACGAAAAATATCCGATCTCGTTATGCTACACAAGATTCTCAGTGGAGCTATCGATTCTCTTTCTCTATCTGACATAAATTTGCATGTTAACCCCGTATAAGAAACCCGGAATTCTTTAGAATAAGACAACACACTTATAATGTTGGTAACGTTTCTCCCATCACAAGATTGTGTCGCGCATACAATATGTATTGTGCTGACCCTAACATTGATGCTGATATTCTTGCAGATCGAAATCACAGTATAGTAAACATACAGTATTATATCTTCATACAAACAGCCGAAACGACGCCCTTCGAAATCTCGGTATACTTCGGTATGCGCGGTCGCCGCAGGGCTGCAGTAACGTACGGACGCAAGCAGTGTGAGATGCTCCCACGCATACATTTACGTCAATTTATGGCACCCCAAACCATAAAGAGTCAGTCAATGAGCAGCCCTGGTGCGTGTTTAACCAAGTTTAACTACCAAGCGACCGTAGGTATTTATTTCAAGAACATTGCTGAGACAACATACTGTATGCTTTATTATACTGTGTCGAAATCGTCGTTCGAAAATTCACTCACACACACCATCTATTTTCTAAACAATGACCTGAACCTGTAGATCCATTAAATCAATTATTTATTTACATATTCTTATATGACCACACTACATTCAAACACTAAATATATAATATACATATTCATGTTCCTAAAGCGTGCCGAAGACACTTGTAATTGAGATAACGGGCATAGTATTAATTATTAATGTTTTATTATTTGAGTATTATGTACCTACCTATTATTCTGTTAGTGTCTCTAATAAATAAAAATTTAAAAAGTTCTCATTAAAATTATGTTTTTTCGCGTGGTACTGTGCATAAATTAATATACGTGTTTTAGACCGAGCCCAAATATTTATCGGTTAGGTTAGGTTAGGTTAGAAAACAGTTTGAAATTGTTGGAAAATAATTAAATTCATTCGAATAATGATTAATCACACGTACTGGAATACTTCGTACTTCTGATTTTTTGAGTGCAGAGAACTCGGAAAACGTCAACTTTGAGAAACTTCTGTGTAAAATTTTAAGCAGAATTAGGTAAGCACCAACGACGTGAAATTCATAATTTTGACGTACGAACAGATTTTTTGAACGTTTTTTCTCGCCATTTCCCGACCCTAGCGAAGGTTGTTCACCGAACGTGACATTCCCGCCGTGAACAAAGGGTGGAGTGTAATTAGTCCGGCGGGGCAGGTGAGGCGGGGGGGGGAGGACACGAATGGGGTGGAAAAATTCAAGTAGAACTTTGTAGCCAAAGTAGATTTTTAAATTTCAATATCGCGAGAGGAAGGGAATGCCTCTAACGATCTAAAAGTTAGAAAGTTTACTTTTAGGTTATCTTCCATTCCAGAATTTATATTAAATTTTGGAGAAAGTTGTTTATGTTTGTTGGCAGGGAAACGTGTCGTAGATACCTAACTAAATAATATTTAATCAAGATATATATATATTATATATATATATATATTATAGATGTTTCATTAAGACGAAGCTATTTTTTATAAGGGAAAGTAGGTATGGAATTATTTTAGTGTTCATAGGACTTACTACCTGATACGGTTATTAACTGATACGATGATTACGCTTAAGTGATCACTTTACACAATTGGATAAAATTAATTATTGTGTTCTGGAGAATTTTTAACATACTCAAAATATTCAGAATAATAAAGACTGGTCTAAAACTAAAAAGGAGTTAAAAATTTAAATAATGAATATATATATATACATATAAAAAGAATATTGCTTTAAAAACTTCAAATCAAAAATATAGATATCTCACATCACCGGCGACATCTGTAGGTACTAGTTTATGGGAATGACAAATTTTTAAACCACAGAGGGTGGTTAAAAAAATACAACTCACAAATGGAACAAGGTATGCAAATTTTAGATATATACAACTTCCAAAAATTTAATAGATGTGGTAGTATATCAAGGGTGGAATTGGTGAACGTTACATTGGGTTAAGTGATCGCTTAAGCCAGCCATATGATAGGTCGTAAGCCCTATCATATGGCTGGCACCCAGAAGACTTGTCCTACTTTCCCATATAAAAAATAGTTTCATCTCTATGAGACATCTATAATATATATCTTGATAAATGATATCCCGCTGTGAATTACACCCAGTATTGTAATCTTAAAAAAAAAATTAAATAAGCAAAATATTTTGGAAATAATACTTGTTGCAATTTTTACAAATTCCTTTTCGAACTAAAATAGTTTTGTGTATATTTAAAAGTACATGGTTTAATATTTAATAATTAGCATCAAAATTTCATATATCATTAGATATTTTACTAATGGCGCTAGAACCTTCAACTAGAGACCGATTGAACGAGTTGTCTACTTTCGGTGTCGGCCGAAACTAAGTCAATGTTGTGACATGAAACTGAAACTATTTAGAAAAATAAATATAGATGCGTTACTTAAAATTAAATTAAAATACGTTTAAATGTCGAATCCTTGTGACGTAAAACATGATTTAATTTTGTGCCCGTGCTTCAAGTAGGTATCTACGGAAATTTTAAATGGTGGTTCTTTCATTCATGTCATTCTTTTTTGTTTATTTTTACCTGTTTACAGACTTTGCAAATTACATATCTTATTAATATTTCCTTTTTAATTATGTTGCTTTTTATTTTGTAATTTTAAAAATTGGAGGTGAAGCTTCTTTCATCGAATTTTTCTATCATCGTCTTTTATATAACTATAGTTAACATAGTTAATTAAAAAGTTAACTATAGTTTACTATAAAAAGTTTTACATAACTATAGTTAACATAGTTATATAAAAAGATAAGTTTACTTATATAAAAAAAGTAGCCATAAAAACCAAGTTTTTATTATACTCCCTTTCTTTGTAAAATATAACAATAATTAAAGACAAATTAAAACATATAACGTAACACTAAACTTATAGTAATTTAATATATATCTAAAATGTCAGATGTTTTGAGCTTTGATAATTTCACGCTTTGAAGATTAAATTCTAAAAAAATTTGTCAGTCAGTTTAGATTTTCGACATTCGTAGTGAAGTACCTATTATGAATACCGACGGAGTAATTCAAATTTAGAAAATATTCCCCGACGTCATCGGGCCTCCGTTGCTAATCAAACTTTTCTAATAATTCCAATTTGAAAAAACCAATAAAATTTCTAAAACTCCGAAATTATACTATAATTATTAATTTTTTTAACGAAAATTTGATAGATCTTCTTGATCGCGGCCACGAGTCTACTTGCCAAGTTTCAGCTCGATTGGATCACGGGAAAAGGGTCAAAAATCGATCCAAAGTTTTTTTTGACGGCAAGCCGGCAAGCAAGCAAGCAGACGCCACGAGTTAATATAAAGGGAGTAAAAATAAGATAAAAAAGGTATACTTTATTCATATTGTGATATGTGCTCGTTCGTCGTAGTATGGTATCGAAATATGAAAATAAACATATTTATGGACCTACCACACGCTCAAGTATCACCACACTTTTGCATGCGCATGCCGGTTGCACCGTGTACAAAACACCAACTACACGCACGTTTGTACACGGAACACGGTGTTCCGTGCAAACGCAAACACAAACTACAAACGTGCGTGTAGTTGGTGTTTTGTACACGGTGCCCCGTTTACAAACCGGCATGCGCATGCAAAAGTGTGGTGATAATTGATCGTATTATTACCCATACGTATGACTTTTGTAAAACCCCAAACATTTTTTTAAATATTCTCAAAATATGCGCGTGGTATTTTTTTATTATTAACTTCATAAACGATGCATTTAGATTGCATTTCAAAAATTTACATGCAAACAAGCTCCGAATTCAGGCTCTGTTTGACCCTAAACTGAAACAATATTCGATTCGATTTCAGTATTTGCTGAAAACGAAATGTCAACGTCATAAACGTCGCCGTAATATTGAAGTGCCTACGTTAATGAGATTAATAGTTTTCTAGATTAAGGTTTTGCGTCTTTAGAACCACAGGGCTTTAGATATAAGCGAATGTCAGTAAATGTAGGTACATATACATACATATATCAAAGAGTTTTTAAATTGCTTTTTTCCCAATAATTATACTACACTTTTGAAGTAAAACTTCATTACGGTCACCTACACAAAATTCTCATAAAACTGAAACTCATCCACGGCTTCTGCACCAGCGTGTCCTCGGCGGTATGAACTGGAGCGCATGATGCGTTATTGATGCGCCTTCAGTTCTAAAGAATGTATTTTGGGAAATCAACTAACATTATTTTCTTTTCAAACTAAATAAGAAAAAAGTTTCAAGAATGTGAGTTCTCTCAAAAACTTTCATTGAAGTAATTAATCATAAAAATCTAAATATAAATTTCAAAGTATAAAAGAAAAAATGAAAAGCAATTTCACGCTGAGTGCATTTTTTTTGCTCTTACCATTTTGTACAAAATATTTTTCAAAGTCTGAGTTTTATTCTATTTGAATCAAAAATTGCTTTTTCCGATCCTTTGTGTGGTTCGCATGCAAAAATATACAAATGTTATAAGCAGGCGAGAGTTTATAATATCTATCGCATCCATGCATATCACGGAACCTATCGTAATGATTTTCTTGGGGCATTATAAAAAATATATACCTGATTAATTTTTTTATAATTTTAAAAAAAAGAGATCCAAACTCGGAAACTCAAAAAACCGAACCAGTCGAGCATCATGACCACTACACCAACAAGCCACTAAAATCAAATCCTATTAACCTTACCTTTGAATTTTCTGACATCTGTAGCTTCATTCCAATATTCTTTACGTATGTGTCATTTGGATTGCTCATATTACTAGTTAATTCAATAAAATATAAAGTTATAAAATCTATATTACTTAGTATTTTGTTTTAATTATAAAATACGGCCACCCCTAACCAGAAGTAATTACGAAGGTCGCTAATCAAAGGACCGATGTGAAGGTGGCAAAGGGTTCGTTGAATATTTTGCACACAGGGGCACTCACCCCTCGTACAAACTTCCACAGGCACAGAGCAATTGAAGCCCGAGTATTAACATCACCAGCGATTTTTAACGAGGCTGTAAAACTGCTTACCGTTAAGAAAGTGAAAATGATTTTCATCACCAACCAGAACCTTTGACAGAATCTTACACAGTGCATAATAATAATAATAATAATTGGATAATTTGTATATCGCCGTTTTCGCGAATACCTAGTCACCTCAAGGGCGCTTTACACAGAGAAATTATTATCTTACAAGACAAGTTACTGCTAGAAAAGAAAAAACTTATTTACTATTACTTATTCACTAGGTGGCTTACAAGAAGTGGAATTAAAATTGAGTACTATAATAGTTTGTGAGTGCCTGAAAGAATTAGGTGTTTTCGCGGAGTGCACAATAGGAGTGGAAAACATTAGCTAGCGTTGTTGTGGTCAGATTCTATAGGTTTTTATAGGATTGTCTAAATAAATGCATCTTAAGTTGTTTTTTGAACAGTGGTAAGCTGTCTGTTTGTCTCAGTTTATTAGGTAGTTTGTTCCATAACTTTGGTCCAGCCACCGCGAAAGCACGATCACCAAATTAGTTTTGTGGACGCGATTTACTTCAGATAACCTATTTGTATTAGATGTTGATGCTGAGCGAAGTGTTAGTTGTATATTATTTGTGGAGAATGGAATGGAAAATGGAATGCAGAAGTCGGTTATAATGTAAACCTGGAAATATTCCTACATCTTTACCCAAAACTAGCTTGATAAATCAATATATGTACAGTAGAAAGAAACCCTTAATTCTAAATTTTAATTACAAAAAAAATCAAGATTCGATTGTGAAATTCGCCAAAAATCGTAAAACTCGTGAAAAACCCGTTAATTTGTTGAATTTATGTATATATATATATTAATATATTAATATATATTTTTTTATTTTTTTTAAAGTACATATTTGCTGTTCTCACTTGCGAAATAATCTTTTTTCCATTTCGTCACATTTGGATGGCCGTTTAACAAAAATGTGGAATTTATGGAAAACTGCTTCGATCTTTTTTCCAGCTCGGACCAAAAAAGCACAGTAACTAGAAATACAGTTATCAATAAATACCTACGTTAAATAATATCATAAGTCAGTTATAATATATTACAAATTTCATTTTTTAAACATTTTAACAAACATTTGAACTAAAGACAAATTTAAAACATGAATAACTATTTCAAACGTTTTTAGGTATGAGAAAATAGCGCAAACGCCCTAACTAAAACTATCCGAGTACATCAAAGCAGCCAACTGAAGAAAGCATGCGTAGGGATAAAAAACTCGTGGAAAAAAAAAATGTGAAAAACGTCTGTATTTTTGCATATTTCAAGAAATCATGTCGAAAACGCAAATACTCGTATTTATTATGCTAATACAAAGATAGCGACATATGTTACTAAGGTATCCGATATTGACATAATTGTTGTTCTCACTTGCGAAAAAAATCGAAATATTTTTTTAGTTTCGTCAAATTTAACAAAAATTCGAATTATGCGAATTAAAATGTATTGATTTAAGGCGCAAGAGGCTAAAAATTATTTGTAATTACGAATTACCGGGGTTAATTTACAACGAAATTCACATTTTGGGATTTGCGGGTTTTAAAAATTTCGAATCATGACAAATTTCGAATTATCGGGGCTCGAATTTAATTAAATTTAAACAAAAAAAAAGTTTAATTGAATTAAATAAATGTTTTGTCCTAATTGACGTTAATTTACAAGGCTGCCGTGGCGAAATTGGATAACGCGCCATTCCCGGATAGAGTGGAGGTCCGTTGGTTCGAATCCCGGTAGCAGCTAAAATATTTTTTATTTAATTTTTCCGTACGTCTTTTCTAATTGATTAATAAATTTGTTAATCAATACTTAAATTATTTTTATTTAAATATTATAAATGTCATTTTTTAAAGTTTTTTTAGAATTTTTGTAATACCTATAGGTTCTTGCTTACGACAAAGATCTACTACACTATAGACGTTCCACTATAAATTGGCGTGCGAGGGAGGGCGCCCCTGTCGCGTAACAGAAGTTGCCAGGGTGTAAATTTATTACACAATACATAATGTACTGAATGTCCGGTGACCGGTGTCAGAGCCATTAATAGAAATTTGGTCGGGTATCAGCTCGCTCCGCGGCGGCCGCTCTATCTGTCAAATGGTAATATCAGTCCATTATTTGCTTTTTCAGTTTCGCAAAACTTTAATACTTCATTGGCAATTGTTCTTGCACCATCCCGGACTGTTTTGGACATAATAATTCAGTGTATATTGGTAATGAAGATGACACAGCTCGCGCTCAAAGACGAGAATGAACCAATGAACTGAATGACAGGGCGAGGGGTTACCGCCGGGTGCGGGTGGGGCGCGTTTTAGTTCCAAAGTCGCCGCACGCCAATTTACGTTGGGCAAGCACTGTAGGTCTTTGTCCTGTATCATTTTACTTTAAAATATTTGTGCAAATTTTAGTTTTGATTCAAATTTTGTCAATAAAAGTTTTAAATGAAAAGAAAATTATAAGGATTTATTTAAAAGCCTATCCCTATACTTAACACATTATTTTTATTTTCATTTATTCTTTTAATTTTGAGGATCTTATCCTTAAATTCAGTTAAAAATTACTGTACTTCAAATACAATATACATACAATGTTTTCAATAGGATTAAGACATATTCCAATCATCCCAAAGAATTGACAAATTTTCAGGAACATAAGCATTCAGCGATCCATCTTCATAAACATAACATTCTTAGCCCATAGGTACCTACTTAACAATTATAATATTGTCTCCGAGCAAAGCCAAGTTCTGATAAAGATATGATACGTTTTATATTGGAGAAAATCTTGAAACTTGACGTCATCAACTAAAAAAAAGTAATTAAATAAATAATAATAACTTTGTTATACACCACTTATATTTATTAAAAATCCAACCAGGTTTCGCTACTACCGTAGCTTCTTCAGGGATCTTAGATAATTAACTCTTAATTAATCTTAACTTTAAATATAAGTGGTGTATAACAAAGTTATTATTATTTATTTAATTATAATGTATCACCACCAAGTGTTTGCTTCCTTTGAAAATTTTAAAAAAAGTAGATTCATGTAACATTCATGTACATATTATGCAATTATTTATGTGCTACATACCTACACATTTAGAAGAAGCATGAGATTGTAATTTTTTTGTATATTATTAACAAATTAAACATCTTTCCAGATGTGTCCACATAACGGATATTGGTGTTGGCTACATCAGCACCATGTTATCACTGTCAGCACTATTCCTGCGCTGGTGTTCTCAAGTTAGGGACATTGGATTACAACACTTATGCGGCATGAGGAATCTTCAGATACTCTCCCTGGCTGGTAAAGTTTGCCATTTAAATAAATTTGTTTCAAGTAAATTGTGAATGTAATTTGGGGTTGTTTATTATTATCAGTATATTTTAATAGCTATTCAATCAACATTGACTTCATGTGTGCCGTAGATTAACCGAACATATTTTGGATCAGATCTTAATCCTTTTGATAATTAGAAATTCATTCATATCAAATAACTCTGATTAGATATGTAGCTATATCTCGTAGTTGGCTGTACATACGAGGTGGAGATTTTTGTCAATATGATTATTGAAGCCTCGTACACTGAAATATGTTGTATGTAAATATATGTGTATATATTTTAAGAAGAAAATCAAAAATCGAAATCAGTATTATAATATGAGGAGTATAAAAGCAGAGGCAGCAATTTCCCACTGAGGTGCTTCTGAGATAAATACAAAAAACCTGTCACTACTCGAGGAAATTTCTCTGGAATCTACGAAACCTACATTAGAAAAAAGTTTTTAAAAGCAATTGCCACCTCAGTTTTTCTTTTACATATATACACATGTAGAAATAAAAATTTAACTTTTAAATATAGATATTACTGTATTTACTATGATGTCTCAGTCAAGATTTACATCAACTGTTTACTTTAGTATGAAACCGGCCATCTTGTGATGTGACACATAATTGGGGGTTGATTGATTGATATGGATATTGCTTTTTACATTGCGAAGATGTGATTTGTAAACATGATTATAGAAGGGATAAAGCTATACTTCCTAGAAAACCTCAAATTCAGTACATTCTAAATGAGTAATCCTTTGTGTCTGTATTCCAAACATTTTTTTTATTTTTTGGATATATTTTATTTACGCTTCAACAGGCTAAGAGACTTAATTACAGAAGCGAAATACATCACAAAATACCCAGGCTTGAGTAAATCACATAGATTGTGACCTAACCAGGAATCGAACTCAAAACACTAGGTGTGATAAGCCACTGGGCTACCTCTGCTTTTTCATACCGAATGCACGCTGCTGTTAAGGTATTACCAAAACAGAGAGAGCTTAACTCGAAACATATATTTTTTAGCTAGGCCATAACTCCCGAATTTATCTATGTCAGCATACCATTGTATGAGTTTGAATGCAAATATTAAAACTACAATTTGCTAATACCTGTATTCCATCTGTTTTCCAGGATGCCCGCTGCTTACGTCCAGCGGACTATCAAGCCTCATCCAACTGCGGCACATGCAAGAGTTAGAGTTAACTAATTGTCCCGGTGCTTCGAGAGAGCTGTTTGACTATCTCCGGGAGCATCTCCCAAGATGTCTTATTATAGAGTAAATATGCAGAAATGCATACATGGTATGAAAACAATCTGTCCACCAGATCGTATGTGTATTTTTAATACAAATGTATGGAAGTATTATAAGTAATTATTACAGGTGAATTTTATAAACTTGCAATACTATTACTACTTTGGATATATTTATACTGACAGTATTACAATGCTTTCCGCATTGATCTGCTCATTATCAATAATAAAAAATAAACATTTGGGGGAAACTTTATACACAGCAAAATAAAACCACATATGAAAACATTTGATCCCATCCTGAAAGGTTGCCATCGGATTTAGCAGAATGTACCACCGAGCATGACAACTATGACAAATATTTGAAATACCTACAACTGAAATACTGCTTTATAATTTAATGTAGAAACACTTTCATTTATGCGTTTTGCAAACTTTTAGATAGGTCTGTACATACATAACACATTTTAAACTGAGATTATTAAAACTATAACAAATTATGTACTATAATGTATAAGAAATGCATCTCACACAATATGTTTAATCAATCAATCAATCACTCATGAAAATAGTATACTTAAAATCTTTAAAACAAATTACTCTCTTAAACCTAGTTTGGAGCTTTTGATACATCATGAACATTTATCCAATACGTACAATGTAAGCCTTCACTGTACGTATAAATGCATAGTCGTAATGAATGAACATAGCATCCACAAATTTTCTATTCCTATTCCATGCGGCTGGCTACCTTACGTACGTGCTTGTTCATATTAAATGGAGTCAAGAAAGCTGTGAATTGTGATAACATAACTAATTTATTACCTTCAAAACAATTCTTTGAAACAACTAGTCCAAGACTGAAAAATGAAAATTATAACTTATGATATAAATATTTTGTCTACATATTTTGATATTAATGAAAATTAATAAGCTTTATCATTTAAATTGAACTTTGTTTGCGAGTCTCCACATTATTGCATTCCAGAAACAAAACTATCAAACAAAAGTACTGAAATTCATTATGTATTATGTACATAAAACACATACACATTCAAAGCCAAAATCAATCTTTCTATTTGGGGAATCCTTACCTGGTGATTTATTTTAATATAATAATTATGGGACTTGTCTTGTACATTGATTCTTCCTTACCATTTTGGAGGATATCACTAAATAAATAATGCAATTCTCCCAAAATAAATCAATTAATTAATGTTTTATTAAGATTATGAACGTTAAGTCATTATACTAAACTAACTTTTGTCTACCTGGATACAATACCATTTAAATAGTTGCATTTTACATTTTAAAAATATATTAGGTGTACTGTAATTGCATTTCTGTTTCATATTGCGCTTTCTTATCTTTTTTTGAGGATGGATAAGCCAAATTCAAAGATTAATTCGGCTTTTAATTAAAATTTGAATTAAATTTTCATGCTGTAATTGACATAACAATTAAAATAATACATACATATACATACATCTCCGATTTATTATAACAATCAGTCAATCAAAATTTATATCCGATCCATAGAATAAACCATATAAATTGTGCATATTTACTATACTTCTTAGATGGCAACATCGCGGACATAAATAGAAATCAATACTGGAAACGGATGGAAAATAAATTGATCTGATTAAATCTCAGGTTCAAGTTGTAGAAAATTCATTAATGATACAATCATACCATCCATACTTCATTGAATCCGATGACAAATGAAAAATTGACTGAAAAATACTGAAAGCTCGGCTAGAGTGACTTTGATTAGCTCACAGACTTTTTTTTTATTAAATTAGTTCAGATTTTAAATTAATCTTTGTACAATCTTATAATTTTAAAAGACTTAGTATGCAATTGTTACCCATGTGTGGATGAATAAATAATCAACATGATAAAATGGCAGCCACCAAAAAGGCTGTCCCACTAAATATGACACTTATACATATATGTATGATTGGGTTTCATAATGCTAAATTCAAGTATTCTAAATTTGGGAGTGTAGTGTGTAAGCAGAGCTTTACAATCCGCTGCCTGCATGTCTGTGTGTTTGTTCCGTAGTTAATAAGGTCATAATTCAGAATATCCCTCAAGTCAATTAACTCAAAACAAAATTATAAATATACACCTCTTAGGTAAACTATTGCAGGTAAATGATAAATATTCATCTTTATAGCATGAACAAAAAAAATTAATATTACTTTTTTGAAAACTACCGAAATAAAATAACGTAATAATTTCGTTATCTGTCTGTCTGTTACGACAGACAATTAAGTTCGTAAATTGCTGACTATTAAAACTTTAGATAATCAGCGCGCGGCATGTGTATATTGCGCAGTCACGCAAGGCAAGTTGTTATTATTATTTCTCGTGATTTTTCTCAAGGGTAGGGCTAGTAAAATAATAAATTCACTGCAGTAAGTATGTAATACTTTAATATTTAAGACATTATTCCGGGTAGTTTACTCCTGAGGTGTATAATAATAATAAAACTAATGGTTTTTCTCTAGACCGATAAATGCCGACCGCCATACAAGCATGCCAATATCAATTACAAAATGCTCCGTAATGAAACCATCCCAAAAATGTCTTATATTGCATTTCAAATGTTGTATAATTAAAGTATATACGGCTTTCCTAGCCACCTCTTAAATATTTTTGGTCCTCTGCCGTACTTGCACCTAAGACACTACAAATTTTGAATCAGCACAAAACGTCCTTTGCTTGAAAAGACTTTCCCATTTTATTGGAGCCAATATTCAATATTTAGAAAGGATTTAAAGAAGATATTAATTTAATGTTCTGAAATATGACCTTAAAAGTAGAAGACGTGCATATAATTAAAGGATTAGGAATTTTAGGTCGTGAAAGGGTTAAAAATCAGAGAAGAAAAATAATATTCCAGAATGTATGCTGTGCTACTTATTCTGAAAAGTGCATTTTTGCGCACACAATTCTTTGATGTACTTTACTTTGGAAACAACCATATTTTCATATTAAACTGTTGCAATATGTCATATATGCGGACAATTTGCACATCCCACTTCACAGACTATACTTAAAAAATACTTAGATATGTGTATATTGTAAATGTTAATTAAACCAAAACTATGTTTAAAGTATGTTTGTAAAATTTATTTTATTGTTTAAATTAAAGGTGAAGAAATTGATTCCACTATTATAGCAAAAAATCTACGCTAGTCTAGAATTCTTTTTTACAGAATGAAAACTGACATCAATCGACTCAAAAGTTTTCCCACGGAATAATATTGATATAATATTAATTATTTATTAATGCCTGGCTCCTATATAAACATAATAGTGGTTGATGTAGAATAGATAAATAGAATTATAGTGCCACGAATTCCAACATTCTCTAAGGCCGTGTTTATGAAGATATCCAGCCTTCATTTCTTGTAATAGAACAAATTTGTCCATCTTGCCTTTTAAATAATCTATTTTGAAAAAAAGACAAATTCCATGCAAATGTAAATGACACGATGCACATAATAATGATAAATTTAAATGTTAGATAACTGTGATTGGTGATGTGGTGTAAAAACTGTAAATGTAGATATTTGATCTGTGAAAAAAGTATTGAATTACAGAAAATATTATATGTACATAACAACAAAGCAATATTGAAAACAAATCAAATGAAAACAAAATATAAATGGCCGAGGTGATATTTTACTGTTTCACTATTTGTTTTTAATAGGCAATTACAGTCATTAGTACAAACAATACTTCTGTGGCGTTAAAGCAGCTTGGTGAAAACACTTTGTACAGAAGTAATAAAGACAAAAAAGAAGCCACACGGCATTGACATTCCTATAACTGCTGGTGCAGTATTGCCACCGCGCCCGCGCTGCACTTTAATGCATACTAAAGTTACGAGTGTGATCCTTGAAATATAATATCATCACTGCAATTGTGTTCCATTTTTGATTAACCTATTTTCTCTTTTTTTTGGCTGTACGTGACACCATTGTCTGAACAATTGTTTTCTATCAGTGACTTCTTTTTTCTTATATGTGATGTTCGATAAATCTAAGTGCAATGATAGAATTAGTACCACCTACATATAAATTTTCCTTTAGACCTACATATACCTAAATCTTATATGCTAATAAATTCATGGAAATAAAAAAAACAATGCTGTAATTATTGTACCCTCAAATCTATGCACAGATTGAATGATAAAAATGAAATAATTAAAACAAGATGTTTTCTTTTAAATTTGTACATTTTATTCAAAACATCATTATTTACATTATTGGACATTAACAAAAATATACCAATTTTATATACATAGATGAAATGGAGAGCCTTGTTAATCGCGTCCGATACTTACTTCAATTACACATACAAATACATTTTTCAGATTAAACAATATTTGAAACTTGCTAGTCAGATAAGAGCGATCTAATGGCGACAGCAGGCAATCTACTAGCGGCAGAAAGGTCCTGAATTATAGTCCCTCATGCGACTCCATTTTTTTTAAGGTTAGTTTAGTTTCATTTATCAATGAACACTACGATCTGACAAATCGCAACATCACTAGCAAAACATGGATTTATAAATATTTTATAATATTGTAAAATGAAAATGTTGTGATATTACATATTACTCTGATCTAAATTATTTTATCATCTCATACAGTTAATAATAGTAATACAGTTAAATTATTTTAAAGTTATTGTGAAAACTACAATTTTAAAGTTTAATTTCTAAAAGTTGGGCCCGTGTTATACCAAAATATTATTGAAATGTTTATTTTTTCTAGCTACAAAATAAAATACACACTTAACAATAATGAAACTACATTATGTCGCACACTCGCAGAGAGCGTTAAAAAATTTTTTTGCTGTGCAAATACTATGAAACAAAAAAAAACATACAAAAATATGTCTGTGGTGATGATAAAATATGTCAGTATATTTATGTACATAAAACACATTTGATTCACTTCGCCCCGAACTTTCAAATTGCGACAATTTAAAAATGTCAGTATTTGATCACAGTGTGTAGATTTTTACAGAAATACCCTGTATGCAACCTCTTTTAGGTCATGAAACACAGTTTCCGCAACCATTGCGGCAATTTTATTTAAATAGTGAGTGCAGATGTCCATTTCTAATAATAATTTTAAAGTCAAATTGCATAAAGTGAGATTTGAAGATTGTTCACCATACTACGAGATCACATGTTCTAAAACTGTCTTACAAAATAATTCCTTCTTGATTTCTCATTAAATCTGATTTGTTAAAATATGTGGAGTCTATCTCAATATCCAGAATATATTCTTGAGAATTGCATCTAGGCCATTGATGTACAGATGTGTAGATTCCGAATACAAACCCCTTAAATCTTAGTTTAAGAGGACACAGTTGGTATAAGGGATTCTTATTCAGGCTTATTCATTGCCTTCCTCAGAACTGTTTGGGTTACGACTCCCCTCAATCTTCAAATCCTGTTCAATCTTCATTCACTTCCTCGTCAGCATCTGCACCCTCAGGCGCCGTGTTCTCCCACCAGGTGAGCAGCCCCAGGCCTGGCTCGTTGATCCCCGCAATAAGCCGATAAGGCACCCTGGTGGCTCCTTCCTCCTCAGCTCCCGCTCCGGGTCTATCCCCCGGAGGGCCCACAGGAGAGGTCTCCTGGAAACTTTCCGATGTTATGCGGAACCGGATTGTTTCACCTAGTAAATGAATATATACATTGAACATTTGTTTTTCGGTATCAACTTTTTTTAAATAAGAATACGTGACTAAGAAACAAATGCAAATATTCTAATAACTTCATAACATTCTTAGAAATCTAAAATGAGTAAGTTACAGAATGTAAATCTGAAAAATTAATTCCAGATCATGTCATAAATTACCTAAAATAAAATTTTGAACACACCGTATTACTCATGACCAATAAATCCTGCAACTTTGATGGAATTTAGTATCATAAAGAAGTGATAAACAACGGCGAAATTTTACTCTACTTTTAATGTATCGAAAACTTCAAAATTATACATCACAATAATTATATATATTCCCTCACTTTTCGTCTTTGAATAAAAAATGTGTACATACCTGCATCCATGAACAAGTCGTGTGTATCACCATCCCCAACCGGATATTTCCATACCCACGCTTGCTCCGTTTCATCGAATTGTGACGGGTGTTGTAGAGCATTCACAGGTATCAATATATCATCAAAGAATCCCAATGTAACTGCAAATAAAATATGACACGGAGTACACCTGGTCTAATACTGAATACACATTGGATAAACATAGTATTCAAATAAGTTTTCAGGTTTTAATTTCAATATAAAATCTTGAAAGACTGAACCAAAGATATGAGGGCAAAAATACAGATTTAAAATAATCAATTGGTTACAATCGCGTAATTAAAGAATTCTTGATCACACTGAAAGGTAAAAGAAATGCACTTCTTTAAATTACAAGGAACATCAATTTGTGAACTCTCCATAATTATCTTGAACAAAGAAATTAACGATTGTTTAATGTCCTTTCCTTGTTGGAAAGGCTATAACACATAAGGACAACAAAGAGTTTTGTAAATGAGATGCTATTCTGCTTAAATTTCTGTACATTTGAGGTACATTTTTTTAAGCACCCTTTCTAAGTAATATAAATATAAGTAAAAAATAGATCTTAAGGTTTAAAAAGGTCGTAAAAACACAGCATTGTACCCCAGAAAACACATACCATATGATTCTGAACGGCCGTGAAAATCTAAGAACATTATTAATGATTTTTTTAATTTTGATAATTTTTGTCATTTTGATAATTTTTAAGTCATTTTTTATATATGGTTACAGTGAATTTTTATATCTAGTGAGTCTATATTTTCACTAGTAGAAATATATTTTACCCAGTCGGGCAGTGATAACATGTTAATCTATGAATTTACAGATTCACTGCACAATATCGGTGAAACTATATTTTGTCCACAAATGCACGCATTTTTCAAAGCTTTGGTTAGGTTAATAATATCCAGTATATAATGTTGATATGCGCAGAAGAAATGAATAATGCAGTAAGAAACTCAATAAAACTTTTCATGCAATAACTTAAATCATTGTTATTCTAAGAGGTCAATCTCAATTCGGAAATAGACATCTGTCAAATTTAATTTTAATGACAGTTCGGAAACCAATATAATTTCGCTAGTAAGATATCATTTAAAATATTATTCACTACTTTATATTAATTTCTATCTGCTTGGATATGATAAAAATAACCTTGAATAAAATTTCACTAAAATGCCAGAGAAAATATAGACTCACTAGAAATACAGATTCAGTGTAACATATACATATATTATATCAAGGGTAGAAAGCCAAAAGGGCGTAAGTGATTATTTTGAATCAAAATAGAATTTTGGCCAATAAGAATCTGTCAAAAGAAGCAAGACTAGCGGTACATAATGGCGTTCTAGTGCCAACCCTTATGTATGGAAGTGAAGCCTGGAATTGGCAAAAGAGGAATGAAAGTAGACTGAATGCGGTTGAAATGCGGTCACTAAGACGCTTGTGTGGAAAATCTTTGGTCGATAGAGTGAGGAATGAACAAATTAGAAGTGAATGCAATGCTGGCTGTAGTTGTGGTAGATAGAATAAAGAAAGGAGTGCTGAGATGGTTTGGTCATGTGGAACGTATGAACGAGGAAAGGATGGTTAAGAAAATATATGAGGCGAATGTTGAAGGCAACAGGAATAGAGGGCGTCCGCGAAAGACCTGGCACGATCAGGTACTACAAGTATTTGAGGATGGCCCTGTTAAAAGCCACAACAATCGTAGAACGTGTATGAGAAGATGTATGAATGTGGCCGAAGCAAAAGTGGTGTGCCAGGATAGAAGAGTGTGGCGTTCAATCCTCTCTGCCTACCCCTGCAGGGAAACGGCGTGATGGTTAGTTAGTTAGTTAGTTAAAATAGAATAGCAAAAGACTGTTTTGTCAATCAGATTTCATCAATATTTATTTTATTACTAAACGATTTCCGTATGTGTTTTGGATTAACAAATATGGAAATTGTTTAATAATAAAAGAAACATTGACAAAATCAGATTGACAGAATTTTCTTTTGCTCTCCGTAAAGTTCGAAATAATCACTTACGCCCTTTTGGCTTTCTACCTTCGATATGTTCAATATTACAAAACAGAATGCAATATAAAAATACAAAATTACTGCCACTTAAAATATGCATGTATCAGATATATGTGGTACATACATATAAAAAAACTATGATATACTAGAACAATAAAAAAACACTTATTTGTTAGTAACAATACTTTACATTGGAGGAGTCAGTATTGCACCTCTCATAAAAAAGACAGTAAGTAAAAATTGTCTGATTCAAGTTTGATTTCGGAATAATGAAGTAAGGATTCTAGGTAGTCTAGAAGTAAGATGATTATCTATTGTTATCTGAATTCACTCCTCCTTTTCTAACAGTGCACTAGTATATTTATATTTACTAGTATAGAGTACCTTGTTCGACTTGTGGTTAAGACTCTCGCCTCGTGATCCAAAGGTCACAGGTTCGAATCTCACTCCAGACCAGCAAGTTAGACCTATTTTCATAGCACAAGCCTTTAGCTTAATTTGAAAATAGTAAGAATATTAATGTGATACATATTCACATCTCTATTTAAAAAAAAAACCTTTTCAATTAAACCACCTTTTATCATTCCCCGCAGTAGGGATGGTATTTCAACAGGTGACATACTAACTGTTATTTGAGATTTGTATCTGATAGTTTTGATGATTGGTAAGTGATTTTTCTGAATACCATGAGCATCTATCGGTACAGGACAACTTTTATAACTCAATTACCAAACATTGAATCAGATACAAATAAACAATGAAACAGTGGAATTGGCAATTCCTATGTAGTAGCATGTATTGATTCTGTTAATAAGTGTCACTATTTCTGAGTAAAAAAAATAAAGACCCTTGACTGCTCAGTAATAAAACTTTAAAAATGTTTTATTTTCATTTTCGTACAATTTACTTTTTTAACATGTTACATCTCTGCAGGGCATGCGATATACGTAAACCGCAGTAATCTATGTAAGTTTTAAAATAATGCATTTAACCACACATTGGATGTTTGGAGTCAGACCCGAAATTCGTTCCTCAATGTTGGAAGAAATTTGATATTGCTCGTGTTATCAACGTATTATCGTGAAAAAAGAGAAAAAGAGAAAAAATAAAAAAATAATAATCAGAAGGAGTCAGAAGATGAAAAAAGATTTACCGTGCACGCCTTCCCTGCTACAACTTCTTATTTTTCCAATTATAACTTCTTCCAACACCGGTCTAAATACTATGTATCGAAAATTAACTTCGGTGTGTGATGCACCATCCCCAGGAAATATATATGAATGGCCTAATTTAGTAATATCGAAAAGCGCGATGCACAAACCAACATTCAAGACGACCTGCAAGTAAAAAACATAGATTTAGCACTGTTTTCCAATGAATAAAGGTTATGATTTTGAATTCAAAATACCCACTTTATTTGCTAACTTTCTATTAAGTTCACTTGTGATTGCATCTGTTAATTTTAAGTGAAATAAATCTGGTGGTATTCGAGTGATGTGTTTCATTTCGGCCAACACAAACATTTTAAAAATCTGCTAATGAGCAAGGCCGGTGTACGTCGGTAAATGTCAAAATCTAACATCCTATGAATCTATGGCAATGAATACAAACAGCTGTTCGTGAAAATTGTTTATCGTTTTCAGTTTACACCATAGACAAGAATTTGCACGAGATAACCAGAGATAACACGTCCTTCGTTCCCCTTTTTCAAAGAATAACAACATCTTTATAATATTCTGAGACAAAATAGACGGGACATCTTACAAATGTCAATATTTTTTCATTATAGCGATGATATTGCCTATAATTTAATATTTGGACATGTTGAATGAAAAAGTAAAGATATTTTACACAGAAAGCGAGTGTTACCATAAAATCCCTCCTCTATCACATCGAAGATGCATACAAGATCTGTGTTATCTTTATAAAATCTTGAAGAACTTGGTTGACTCATCCTATTTATTAGAGAAAATATGTTTAAGTTATCTTACATACTCAACGCGTTCAAATAATTTGTTTTACCAAACTTTGGTAGGACTAAATACTTAAAAAACTGCTTTGTAACTCGTTCCACCTCAAAATACAATCTGTTAAATTTTACAAATAATCTAGACATTTTTATTGACAATTTGCTTTTATTTAAAATGAAACTCCGTAATATCATATATGATTATTGAAATAAATTTGATACTTCTTTAATTGAATCCCATTCTTTCCCTCTCCCACCCTTCCCATTTTATGCATTATCAAAACTAAAATCTTTGAAATATTTATTATATATCACATATTCTTTATCATTGTTTTTTACTAATTTATTTCTACCAGCTTCGAGGAAACCTCACTGATCATACTAAACTAATATTTTTTTGATATTAAATAAAAAATTTATAACATTGTATCGTATGTTTCCCAAAATAAAATAAAAATATGTGTGTGAAACAAACTGATTTCTACAAACTTTTAAAATCATATTACTAATTATTGTATATATAATATTCATCGCATCGAAATCGACGAAATGTACGTTATATTATATAATAGCAGACAAGTGGGCCTTCTAAAGAATTTGAAAGTTGTACCTTCCCAGTAGAGGTGATTTTTTTTTTTTTTATCCATTTTTATTATTATTATTATTATTATTACTCGATATATAGGTACATAGTATATTGTTATATAGAGATGTGGTATAGATTGAATTTTGGGTGAAGTGACGCGATGGTAGATGTGTGAAGTGGAGCGACGACCATCATTATTTTCATACATTTCCTTTTTCTCTTTCTTTGAATTTTTTCCAGTAAAAAGCTGCAGTGTAAAGTTTTCAAGCATATCGGACTGTTGATGGTGGATTTGCTAAACATGCAAATAATACTCCTTATATTTGGTACTGTCAAGCGTTGAAAAATTTAATTATATTTTTATAACACTGATGTAAATCAAAAATCGAAATACAATAACATTGCTTAAGTAACTAAATAGTTCCAGCCGGCCAAGTTGTATAGCTTTTACCACATACCTGGAACCTTTCGTATCTTTCTCACAATTTTTATTTCGCTTTTAATATAACATAGTGTATAATCTACATACAAAATCAAAAATATTTGTCGTATTTTGCCTTATTCACATATTATTTAAAATAATGTAATAGAATGTAACATTTCAAGGGAAATTAAATATACGCCTTCATTTTCCGTAGCACGGAGTTAATTATTTTACCTATATTTTGGAGGATGGCCTTGTTGAAACCTTCAATAATCGAAGATCCTGCATCAGAAGATGTATGAAAGTGGATGAGGCAAAAGTGGTGTGCCAGAACAAAAGAGTGTGACGTTCTACAATCTCTACCTATCCATTCGGAGAAAAAAGTGCGGATGTAGTTTTGTTCTTTATGTCTTTAAAAGAAGTATCTACTTTTGATTAAGAGCGTACTTCATGGTTGTTATTCGGCTTTTAAAGCGCTGATATTTAAGGTTAGTTTTATCTTTGTAATATATTTGACGTTTTGACAAGTAAATCGGCGGGTCAGCCAAATCAATTTTTGATAAATTTTTTGTTTTCAGTCTCAAAACTTAAAATGGCAAATAATTTTTCCGTTGTTGTGTTGACTCCAAATGGCAGGAGAAATACTGTAAAATGCAATGCAAACACAACAATTTTACAGGTATTTTATTTTATAAGTGATTTTGTCATGTCATTATTTGATTTTGTAACAATGTTTTCATTTGTTGGTTAGTATTATTAGATTTATAATTTTAAAATCCCTTAATTAAATTCGTTAATGATTCAAATTAAAATGTTTTAATGTATTTTTCAATTTCTTTTAATTCTCACATAATAAAACAATTCACTGAAATTCCTCAATGGCTTCCTATCCCACAGATTTTAGAACAAACCTGTTCAAAGCACGGTTTCAAGCCTGTGGAATATGATTTGACCCACCATAACCACGTACTTGATGTATCCGCAACATTTCGATTCTCTGGACTACCCAATAATGCCTTTCTCGAGATGTCGGAGGCCAAAAAAGCAAGGAAAGAATCCGAAGTTATTTTGGGGTTGCAATTAGAAAATGGTTGGTGAATAATCTATGTCATATCCTATTTAGAAGTGACTTGTTATATGTACACATGATATCCTAAATACCTTGAATACAAGCAGGATTGTGTGTTCCTGGTTATTAAACTCTGTGAATAGGTATGTACTAATAGTATAATATGTAATCACAAATTATACAATTTTTAAATGCATTCTAGAAACCTAAAGTCAAATCGTTTCACTCGTGATCTAAGTTTATTGCACTGAATAATAGTACCTTTCAGCATGAAGTTGCTTTTAACAGAAAAAAGTTATGATTCTGGTACCTGGGAAGATTGTTATGTATTATCAAAATGACCTTTTTTTACTATTTTTAGGTTACATTATTGTATTTTATCATAATTTATGATTAGGTTTCATGAAGTCATGTTTCAGGAAGTCAATTATGGACATTTTTCTATTAGGGAGTTAGAGGGAGAGGTTTTATACATTTCTAAATACAGTAGAACCTCGTTAATTCAAAATTCAAGGGACCCAAAAAAAAATTTCGAATTATACGGAACCCCTTTAATTCGAAATTTAAGGTTTGAAAGAAAAAATCGTGGTGTGATTGCGAATTTTGCCAAAAATCGTAAAACTCATGAACAAAGGTGTTAATTTTGTGGAAAAAATGTGTATTTCAAAACGTAATATTTATTATGCTAACACCTACAGAGATCGCGACATTTCTACTAAAAAGATATCTGATATTCACCAGTAGGGTAATTTCACTTTTTTTTTTAAATATAGAAATCTTATCTTTGGTTTAGAAAATACGTTTATAAAAAAGATTTTCTTTTAAAATGTATATTAACATTAAAAAAAGATTGTAAACTCCCGCCAAAACGCTTATTTTCGCAAGTGTCGTTTGGCATATTTATACAAGGTTATTTGTAAAACATTAATAACCTCGCAGGACTATACTCCTGCCTTGATTATGAGTCGAAAATGTTCAAGTTAAATAAAATGATTAAAACCCTGAAAAATTTCCAATTGGAATGTTTTCCAATTGGAATTCGAAGGTTTTAATTTTTTTATTTGACTTGTATTAAAAGGAATGAATTTTTCATACTCGATATAAGTTACCGTAATGATATTCCAGCGTTTTACAAAAAATAAGTCAGAAATATTGAAAAAAAAATGCAAACTTTGATGTCGCATATCTCCATAAATAAATAAAAGTAAATATTGATATTAGGTCATGATAGATTGAACATTTTCAAGGCAGGAGTATAGTCCTGCGAGGTTATTAATGTTTTACAAATAAACCTGTATAGTTTTATGTCATCTGACGTGTAATACGTAACGACAAGTTCGCGTATTTAGACGTTCATTCGTTTTTTTACAAAACAAGCCTGCTTTTTTATATAGTGTGTGCATAATGTCAGGGAAAAAGTTTTGTAGATATTATATGGTACCCAAATGTAGAAATTCAGTCCTGAAAACTGAAAAATGAATCCAACATTCAAGTGTCAATTTTCGGTACCTAAGTTAGGCATGAATTTTTATGTCATCTGATGTTTAACACGTAATGGCACATTTGCATATTTAGACGTTCATTAACTATTTTACAAAACGAGCCGGCTTTTTTGTATAGTGTGTCAGGGAAAAAGTTTTGTAGATATTGTATGGTATCCAAATGTAGAAATTCATTCCTGAAATCTGAAAAGTTATCAGATTTTCCTTGTGAAAATGCGTCCTCCATTATTTTAAATGTGTTCTTAGATAGTTATTTTATTTTAATAGGTCACAAACACGGCAAAATCCATAAAAAAACATGCAAACTCCATTAAAATAAAGCGAGACAAACGGTTACCATAGATACGAAACAAAGTACAGTGACAAACACCGTAGATCACGTATGTTTGTCTATAATTATAGCCAAACAATGTCACAACCAATCACGTCGCGTTTTAAGGATTCATAGTTTTTAAGATTTTTACTATAAAAATTAGGAATGAAAACATTATCCCACACCATCCATACTGAGTTACAAAATATAATTTATTTTTCTCAATCTATTATCAATCATATATTTTCATAGATATTTGTAAAATGTGAAATTACCCTATTTAGTTACATTTTGGATGGCTGTAATTGAAAATGTTAGGAATTTATTAAAGGTTTCTGCAATCTTCACATGATTTTAACTTTCGGTTTCACCTCTTTTCTGACTCGTATACGTAAATACACAGCACAGTTATCAGAAGTACAATCTTCCACAAATACGTGAAATAATAAGAAAAGTCAGTAATAAGTATTTCCAACGAAAACATACACCAAAAGATGAATTTAAAAGTGGAAAACACATTCAAGTATGTATGAGGAATTAGCACAAACAAACTATTTGCACATATTAAGGCAGCGAAAGAAAGCATGCATGTTGCGGTCCAGAATTTTAGAGACCGCGTCATAATATGTATAGATAAAGTAGCTTCCATAAGGTATCACAAAATACATAAAGGACACCTCACATGAGTGCGCGCGATCAAAAAATCATACCCATTACTAGTTTTTTAAAACTTGTTAAAATTTTCCAATTATACGACTTTAAATATATTGATTTATATTTAAAGTCGTATAAAAATTATTTCAAATTACGAATTACTGGGGTTAACCAACTATAACCAACGTTAACCAACATTTACATTTTGATACTTGTGTGCTTTAAAAATTTCGAATTATCGGGCTTTTGAATTAAAGGGGTTTTTCTGTATACCGTTTATTACCTTACTAGCTGATTTTCCTATCATAAGACGGATCAAAATAATACGCAGTTTTGATAACAAAAACAATGATAATATCCCAAGCACGTGTAGTTAGTGCATTGAAATAAACTGTAAATATATTTCAGGAAAAAATGTGAAGTTATATATTATCTGAAATCTGAATAGTGCAGTGCGATAATAATTGTGCTTTAATAATATTACGATGTATACATTGTCATGAGATAGTAGAATCAGAAGGAATTACACATCATCGAAATTTCCACTAAATTTTGGTAACATCGAGAAAGATATGTGAAGATTATCTATAAAAAGAGATTGTCCGGCTACTGCGAAACTCAAAGTTTTGTTTGACAGCGCGACAAGAACACAAAGCGACTAGCAGTGTGGCCAGGATGTGTTATTCCAGCGATAGTAAATCAAGAAAGTACCTTCAAGCGAGAAGTTTTCTAGTGCAAACCTAAGCGATTTAAGTAACATGCAACAGTATGTGAGAGACAAGGTATTCTGTAGTGATAAAAAGTGCAGCGAAGATTCTAGAACAAATTTAGTGAATTAGTATTAAAATAAAATTTAAATACTATTCTTAAAATTTTCATGGTGTACAGACCGGACAATGGACAGCCTTCTAAAGTATGTACTCTCTGTAGACATTTTGTATATATGATCTAGTTTTAGTACCATATCTTGTTGACTCCGAATTCAACTGATTTACACTACAATTTTTTTTTCAATTCCTTACAGTCTACGATACTCTGAGTACTCTACATGCGGCTATACCGCCTAATCTACAACTACAAGTGTGTCAGCTCTATAACATTGACACTTTTACAAACTACTTATTGTAATAAACATTGTCTGTTTTATATTTTACATGAATTCGAAAGGGTAAAAAATTCTAAGCAAAAACCCTCTGATTTACACTACTTGGATTTGAGTCTCTTATATGACAATTTTTTATGTCCATAGGGGAGCGTCTGATGGGAAACTTCAGTCCGTCGACTGATCTTCTCAATATTTTAACATCACTAGTACCGGATCAGTGTGCTCCCGAACTTAATCCAGTTATCATATATATGAGGAGAGAAGTCTACGGTGTGGACTTGCTGAAAGAAACGACATTGAAGAGCTTAGGTCTCACTGGTGGCCGTGCTGTGCTAAGGCTCATCCATAGAACTCCCGAACAACTTAAAATGTAAGTAATTGAATGTGGAGGTGTTTACTTTATGGAAATCCATTTTAATAATAGGGTAATTTAATTTTTTTATAGAAAAATCTTAACTTTGGTCTAGAAAATATGTTTATGAAAAAGATTTTTTTTACTATACATAATATGTATAATTAACATTAAAAAACTATTTTGAAAATCACAATTTTAAACTCTTGCCAAAACATTTATTTTCGCAAGTGACGTTAGGCATAAATTTTTATGTCATCTAACGTTTAACACGTAATAGCACATTTGCATATTTAGACGTTCATAACTTTTTTATAAAACAAGCCGAATTTTTGGTATAGTGTGTCAGGGAAAAAGTTTTGTAGATATTGGATGGTATCAAAATGTAGAAATTCATTCCTGAAATCTGAAAAGTTATCAGATTTTCCTTGTGAAAATCCATCCTCCATTATTTTAAATGTGTTCTTATAGTTATTTTATTCAAATAGGTCACAAACACGGCAAAATCTATAAAAAAAAAACTTACAAACACCAGTAAAAACAAAGCGAAGACGAACAGCGGCCATAAAAATTAAACAAATTACAGTGACAAACACCATAGATCACATATGGTTTATCTATCATTCTTGCTAAACAACGTCACAACCAATCATACCGCGTTTTAATGGAATCATATTTTTTAAGATTTTTATTACAAAAATTATAAATGAAAACATTATCCCACACCATCCATACTGAGCTACAAAATATAATTTATTTTTCTAGATTTCATATATATCTGTAAAATGTGAAATATGATTACCCTATTATGATTGAAAACACAATTTTTGTTTTGTTCCTTTATTTTTATTTGAGTATATCACTAATACATCTTTCGGAAATGTCCGTTTCCTTCTTCAGCTGAGTGTAAACTGATGTGTGTCTGATGTATGGGTTGGTGGTCCAGTGGAAGTGGAGGGAATATCTAGGTGGTGGAGGAGAGGGAACATTGTGAGAAAGGGTGAGGTGAAGGGTTATTTTTGATTGATTATTGATTGATTTATTATTGTTTGACTGATTGTTTATCGACTGATGGATCATTGATTGACCGGAAGAAGGAAAGAAACGTTTCCAAGACATGTATTCTCAAATTAAAGTAGTATGATATTCTCAAATGAAAGTAGTGTAGAGAAGTAAAAAAATAGATTTTCATTCATAATTATTAAAGTGTAAGTATACATGAAATCAAATAAAAACTTTTGGAAGCCAAAGTAGCCACAATATTGCTTTTATGCTTTTGTTTCTTTTTTCTTCTTGACATAAAACACTGATTTAAATAATGAATAAACTATAAAAAAATTAAGATGTGTATATTGTTCTCTTAATTTACTGTTGTATCCTTAATAGAGATGGAACGGATATCCGATAACTATCCGGCCTATTTTTACCATCCGGCCGGATACCAGATAATACCTTACTATCCGGCCGGATAGTAAGGTATTATCTGGTATCCGGATGAAGCGGCTTTTTTGTCACTTAATTCATCCTTAGGGGTCGATTAGTTGAAGTGGATATAGCTATCTTTGTTTTGAATAGTGATTTGGAAATATGATTTTGAAAGGGATAAATCAATATTTCCTATAAAATCTCAAATTCAGTAAATACCAAATTCCACGGTGACAGTGCATTTAAAAAAATATATTTTGGATATTGTTGCCTTTGCTTTTATACACCTCATATGTAACAGAAAATATGGATAATGGATGAAGAACCTGCTTTTTTTCCCTCGCCACGAGAAATTTGCACAATAAATAACGGAATATATATGTTATTATCACTACTGATAAATATTGCCAAATAGGTGATCTGTTTCACTGTCGACATTTTTTTTATTATCTTCTAATATACAAGTTAAAATTATAACAAGTGAGCGCAGCAAACAGCAGCCGGCTATCCGGCATAGAGGCTCGCCGGATATCCGGTATCCGGCCAAATCACTATCTGTTTCATCTCTAATCCTTACCTTAAAGTTAATTTAAGTATATTGTTATTATGATTCTTTTAAGCAAATACCAATGGAATTTAAAATAAATAATTGTGACGCGGTTTACATAGGACAAAGTGGGAGAAAAATAAAGGAAAGACTTGAAGAGCATAAAAGAGCCGTAAAAAACTTTAGTTTAAATTCAGAAATGGCAGAGCATGCCAGAATGGAGGGACATAAGTTTGATTCGAAATTATTATATGGGTGCAATAAAGGAAGAAAAATGGACATCTTGGAGATTTTAGAAATAAATAATAATAAAATAAATAATAAAAACATAATTAACATCCAGATACCGCCCATAACCTCCCCACTCTTATCCATTCTAACCCCGTCCCCGACCCCCACCACCATTACACCCACCCAATCCCTATAAATTCTGTCTCGAATTATTTTTAATTTAGTTGTAAACGTGTTGTTATTGACAATGGGAGAAATCCCGAAAACGTTCTAACAATTCAAAATAAATATAGTGGAATAAAACAGTGTTGTTTACCCTCATTTTTTTTTTTAAATATTAAAAATGAATTTCCACAATATTACAAACAAAAAACTTGAACATTTAAAATGAAGCTTTTAATTTATTGTTCTCTTATTGTTTCACTGTTTATTTATTTTTTTCATTACTTGATAATATTTTTATATGCAATATCAAAAAATTCATCATTGCAAACCAATGCAAGGTTTCTATTCTATTTTCAAAAGCATATTCAACGAATTATATTAGCTGTCATTGTGACAGATTCATTGTATATTTTGCATAATTTTTTATTATTAGATTGTATTTGATTTCAGACAAGCAAATGTATCAGGACCATTGATTAACAAATCAAAAAATGTTGCTGAGATATCATTTAACGCCTCATCAGTGTTGTCATCGACAAAACTGAACGAGCCAGCAGAGAACAATATAATTGACAGCCAGGATAAAGCAGAGGATAGCGGGACAAGTAGCAACCTTTTGTCTAACGATAGTAGCATTTTAAATGAAACATTCATGTCCCTCCCAAATTCTTCGACAGTTAGTAATATTGAGGAGATAATGGATACGGCGGACACCAACAGTCTGTTGTCAGAAGAAAATATTAGCAAAATGGAAACTGACATTCCAGAAATGTCCAGAATTACCAGTGAAGATAAACAAGAAGATTCTTATCTGAACGAAGAAATAATTGTGGTAAAAGTTACAATTTTTTATTAAATGGAAAGTTAAATATAAAACTACATATGCTTGTACATATTTATTTTCAGTTTCACCGATAAATTTATTATTTGAGAGGTATAAAAGCAAAGACAGCGATATCCCACTGATGTGTTTTTTTTTAGATAAATTTAAAAAAACTGTCACTATTCCAGGAAATTTCTCTGGAATCTATGAAACCTACATCTTATTGGAAATAAGTTTTTAAAAACAATTTTCACCTTTAACTGTAGTTTCAGATATTTTATATGCACCGTATATATTACCGAGAAGCGAATCTCGACGTTTCGTTGGATACTTATCCAACGTCATCAGGAGGACGACCTTTACCCGCGGAGGTGGAGGTCGGACTGATTAATGGTGCTGCTTTCTAGGGCGTAAATTATATGCACTTTGTTGTGGAGTGTTCTCTTCTTCTACAATAGAGGTCGCACGTGTGCAATATGTACTAGTTACGTCGGCGGATTTTACTGCGACTTTTCTCAAGGGATGAATCAGTGTCGTGAAGTACCTATTATACCTACCGACGGAGTAATTCAAATTTTAAATATTCCATGATGTTATCGGGCCACCGGCGCTGCTGGTAGTAATCAAACTTTTGTAATGGTGCCTATTTGAAAAAACCACTAAAATTTCTAAAAATCCAAAATTATACTATAATTATTATTATTTTTTAACGAAAATTTGATAGATTTTTTTGATCATCGCCAAGAGTCTGCTTACAAAGTTTCAGCTCGATTGGATCACGGGAAAAGGGTTAAAAATCGATCCAAAGTTTTTTCATCAAGAAAACAAGCAAGCAGACGCCACGAGTTAAAAGAAAGGAAGTAATGAATGATGGTTGCAATAAAAGTTAGGTGGTTTTGGCCTATCATAAAAGTTCTAGACTAATATTTGAATAGGCAAGACAATAAAATTTAATCCCAAATATGGACATACAGCCCAGCTTGCAATAGATAATTTTCACAAACTGCACTGGTGATACTAATTTTTGTTTTCTTTTCATTCCTATTTAGCTTTAACTGTTGAATTGTTTAGGTGACCGAAAAATTTATTTTCTGAGAACGTATGTATGTACCTATATTTGTATAGGCATGTGATAATTTTTTAGATGGTAAAATATCAATTTTATACATGGTAAAATATAAATAACAATGAAAAGAAAATAAACATTAAAAGTATTATTTGATATATAAAAATAGTTTTTCATTCGATTACATTAATATGTACCTGCCAAAAAATTAATCTTGGGAAATTGATAATGAGTAACAGAAAATAATTATTATTTGGGCGTGCTTGGATTAGATTTTTGATGCAAGCATTTGGCGCATCCCATCAAATTTAAATTGTCTTTAACATGCTTAAAATTTTTAGATATTTGTATATTTTTTATGGTTTCTTGTACTCAGCCAAATCCTGCATATATTGATAAGCGAGCCGTAATTTTAATGTAATTGTGTAATCTTTCCTCAGCTCGGTGAAAGGAATGCATTAATATTCTCTCAAAATATGGCATCGAGGCTGCCGTATGATGATATGCCGGATGATTTTTATGATCTCTCAGTCAATGAAGTTAGGAAACTATTCAAAGACTTGAATCATAAGAGAGAGGAACTGGAGAACACGCCGTTACAGACTGTGGCCTTGAAAAACTTGGAGGAGAATCGAAGGGTAACTGTTTTTCAGTTACATAATGTTAAGGACATACTACTTTATGTATACAGGTGACGTGAGACAGATACATTCAAAGGCAATCTGCCTTACGCGCAAATCCACCCTGGGCTGCGAAATTAATAACAAGGGTTTCAAAGTTTGTAATTTATTTACAAAAATTTGTATCTTAAAAAATACAACAAAAGACGCTTCAATATTTTTTTTACGCTTCAACAGCCCAAGAAGCCCAATTACAGAAACGACACACATCACAAAACACCCAGGTTTGAGTAAATCCCATATATTAAATTGTGACCTCATTGGAATCGAACCCGGAACACTCAGTGTGAGAAGCCAGTGTCACGCCACTGTGCTACTAGGGCCACCTTTTTTGATTTCAATGCCATAAATGATTTAAGGCTGGACAATTACTGCAAATGCATATTTTGGCTTTATTTTTTAAATTGGGGTTTTTATTTTTTATTTATATCAAAATTTATATGCTGGACTATAATTTTTTTAGGGTGTTAACTTAGAATCTCTGTTGTTTTTTTTTTACGCTTCAACAGGCCAAGAGGCTCAATTACAGAAGCGAAACACAACACAAAACACCCAGGCTTGAGTAAATCACATGGATTAATTATATAAAAGTAATTAACTGAATACTATTTACAATTGGATTCAGATGAAGTCTCAGACCCATCTTGAAAGAGCACGATTAAACCACGGAATACCTCGAATTTCAAACTTGTAAAGTGATTGTCCAGCCATAATAATCATTTCATTTGATTTTTTATTGTTTTTTTTATTTTCATGATTCTCGTTCTGCAGTTACAAAAATGCTACCTGCTCTTTCAAACATTTTTGATTCCTCTTCTAAACTGCTACTTTCCTTTTTCTTTTTAACACTTTTTATTTTCACTAGATGGATTTGACCTTTATGGCATTGAAATGAGTCCAAGGTAAATACCACACATTGTCATTTTTATTACAAACTTGATTGCATCAAAATGTTGTGCCGACATCTAAATTTATTCTAATATAAACAACACTACCTCATGTCACTGCAGAATTACCTTTGTATTATACTTCGGGAAGTATACTCATTAGTTGAGGAAGTCCTCAAGATCGTATTTAAGCATGCCACTTATGAAATTTTAAAATGCTGCATAGACCAAAATGTTGCGATCTTTGTATTAGCATAATAAATATTGCATTTTCAAAATAATTTCTTGAAAAATACAAAAATACAGACGTTTCTCCCTAAATTAATGTTTTTTTTCATGAGTTTTACGATTTTTAGCGAATTTCGCAATCACATCGCAAATTTTTTTTGTACCTTGAATTTCTAATTATCGTGGTTCCACATAGTTCGAAATGATTTTTTTGGGTCCCTTGAATTTTGAATTAATGAGGTTCTACTGTAATCTTTAAGGCCGGTTATTTCACCAGCAGTAATAGTTAAGCAAGAAGCATAGATTTTGCATTTTTCACCAATCAAACAACTTGTTTTTTGCAAAAATATATGCTTTTTTCTTCACTACTATTACTACTAATCAAAAAACCGGCCCTCAATGCCCAAAAATATAATTTCTATGGTTCGTGCTAACATATATTTATTTACATTTTTGCAGGTCATCACCCAGCTTCATGATTATAGGAAAGTGATACTGAGGATTTTATTTCCCGATCGAACAGTTCTGCAGGGAACATTCGGACCACTAGACACCGTACAGACAGTTATAAACTTTGTTAAAGATTACTTACAAAATCCGTCTGAAGATTTTGATTTATGTGAGCATATTTTTATTTTATTTAAAACGTATCGCTTTTTATTTTTGATATGAAAAAATTAACCTAGATTTTGATGATTCTCAAACATAATCTATATTATAATTACGCCAACCAATGTCGTTTCTGCATTTGGATGATGATTTCTATTTGTATACAATAATTTTGCCACGTTGCTTATCTGGTCCTGTGGCGCAATGAATACCACGTCTGACTGCGGATCAGAAGATGCCAGGTTCGAATCCTGGCAGGAGAATTTTTTTTTACGGTTGAGAATATTTTTTTTGTTGAAATTTTAATTACATTTTTGGTTTTAAACATTCATTTTTTATATTAATTTTTTTATGTAACAAACCAAAATAAACAAAGAATATTAATTACCCTATTACGCCAACCAATGTCGTATGTTTCTGCATTTGGATGATGATTTCTATTTGTATACAATAATTTTGCCGAGTTGTTTATCGGGTCCTGTGGCGCAATGAATAACACGTCTGACTGCGGATCAGAAGATGCCAGGTTCGAATCCTGGCAGGATCAAATTTTTTTTTTACGGTCGAGAATATTTTTTTTGTTGAAATTTTAATTACATTTTTGGTTTTGAACATTCATTTTTTATATTAATTTGTTTATGTAACAAACCAAATTAAACAAAGATTCATTTTTTATAATGTTGTATAAAAGTAATCAACACTGCGAGAAGAGAAGAGAGTAGGTACCTACCTATCGAACTATGGTTTATTTCGCTCTGACTTATTAATCGGTTAGAAATGTTAAATAAATACTTTGTCTTAATTATATCTAAACTACCCGTAATTAAAAGTGGAAATTTACCAGATACAATGCTGCACAACAAACACAGCAAACACAAAGCACAACAAACAAACACAAACAATAGCAAAAATGGAAGTTTGCCAGATACAATTGGCCGCGAAGCGGCTGACGTAGGCATAGGTAAACAATTGTGTTTGGTGCACAGCAAACACAATTGGCCGCGCAGCGGCTATCGCTGGCCGCGGAGCGGCCATCATTAACCGCGAAGCGGCCACAATAGCCGCCCGCAGGGCCTAGCAGTAAGCAATCGGCGAAGCCAGATTGCTTTCCTGCTAGTAGTATTTATTACTTTAACTTTTATTATTATTACATATATGCATATTCTATTTATTGTATGCATATAATTAATGTAACATTAATAGTCAACAGAGGTTGTGCAGACATATATAAGACTTATACATACATATATGTAAATACATTTTTGATAGAATGAAGAATTAATTAATTATGTATAAATTATTCTAACATAATAAATTAATCTCAGCACACTGAACGCGACTGAATTAGTATCACTTACGCGATCTGGTTATGTGGAATGAACAAATGTCCAGAGGATGATAAAAAAGATACACGTACAATGCAAGTTTTAATAGTATCAGAAATAGAAGACATCTGCAAGATACATTAGTTGGTAAATCGTACACTGGAAGATGGTCCTATTAGAATCTCCAATAATAGACGAACATGAATTGATGTATGAATGCGGATGAGGTGAAACTTCTATATCTCTTGAGAGTTGTGTGTCAATCATGCGTACGTACACAAGTCATAGGGCTAACTGTATCAACTTGGTTTCTTTGTAAATAATCTTTCATTTAAAGCATAGTTCATATCTACGTTTTCCGAAACAGGATTCTCCTACATCTTTGATGTGAATTATTTTATATTATATTGTTTATATGTTAATTAAAATGTTATAACATTTGCGAATTAAATGTATGTTTGTAAAGTAAATGTTGTATGTATATCAGATAAATTGAATTGAATATATTTTTGCATTTTCCACCAATCAAACAACCCGTTTTCATAAAAGTTATGCTTTAGGTGAACTATTTTATATAACTTATGAACTATATTACTATAAACCAACTTTTTTTCATGTCAAACATTGTAATAAAAAATTTCCATTATGTATTTCCAAAAAAAAAATTTTTTTAGGCATCTCGATATTTGAGATTTTTTTACTGAAATTATAAAGATGATGATAATAAGGTGTTATGATACTTTTAGTTTAAAGAATTGTGATATTATGTAACATACAATAATTTTATAAATTCCCACTACCAATGGTTAGATATTATCAATTTTTGTTTTATGGTTCAGTTTTTGTACTTTATAAGTATTTTTATTTTCAGACGTGACCCCACCAAAACAGATTTTGAAAACTGATGAAACCCTGATTAGTGCTAACTGCGTACCTTCGGCAATGATTCACTTTGGACCTCGCCTTGACGAATCGGAATATCAAGGAATATCAGATCGGGAATACCTGAAGCAGGAACTACTCTCCAAATTAACTTCTCCGGAGGCAGCATCATTCTCTGCATCAAAAACTAGGTATTACATTGAAGACTGGTTGTATCAACTTGTAATCAAAATACATTGCACCCAAAAAAAAACATTTCGAATTGTACAGATCCCCACTAATTCAAAATTCTAGGTCCAATATTTTGGATCGGGGCGAGCGAGTGGTTATAAATATCCAGATTTTGAAGCAAATACTTTTGAACGAAAAAAATCTTATCTTGGCAGTTCCAAATTTGTTTTCTGCAGAATCCTAAGATTTCACTGATAATATTTGGTGTACTGCATTATTATTTTTTGTTATTAATCATTTTTTCATGTTTTCAGTTAGTTGTTTTGTAATTATAATTATGACTTTCATTAAAATCATCATTATATTTATTACTAAAAAAAATATACAAGAAGTGACTTAGTGTTCTCTAATTTCATATTCACAGGGGCATAACAAGGGTGGGCGAATCGGCAACATCAGATGCAATGAGTACATCATCATCCAGTGAACCAGCAGCTGGTAAAAAACCATCAAGGTCGCAGCCCTTCAGTGTTCCTGGACCTTCGAGAGCCAAGGATAGCAAGGTGCCTAAATGGTTTAAACCCTCCATTTAATCCGTGCTTGTTATTCTTATATTTATTTCCCAGGATTATATTTTATTGGTTTACACATCTCTGTTATGTTTAAGTATTTCCTAATACCGTGTTATCTAATTTGTTTATATTCATTCCAATTCTTTGAAAAAATATATATTTGAAAGAATTTTTAATATTGGTTTATCATCCCATGTGATATGGGATAGTACCTTCCCATCCTGGGTTTGTATGAGATAAGATAGTGAAGAACTTGAGTAGGCGTGAGACTAGAGAGAAGAAATCTTGGATGAGGGAATCCTAGATATGAAAATATTTTATCTGAGTCATCAGTTTTTCTAATAATTATGCATCAAATTTAGTGACTGAAATTTTTTGAATATTAGACTCTTCAGTCAAGCATGCGCAAACATCAAGGATAATCTTCCTCGGATATGAGTCACAGCCAATGATGACGGAAATACACATATATATGTGCAGGAGTAATATGTTCTAGACATTCAAGAAAACCATTTTAAAAGGAAAAATATAATAAGAAAGAAATCACAAGTAAAAAGAATATTAGATTTATTTCGTTCAACACACGATGAGTTATGAATTACTACTCTATAGTTTTGAGAGGAGCAGTTCCCCCCATCATCAGGTATAGATAATAACTAACTTAAATACAAAATTTTTCAATCTATTCGGGCAGGTCAGGGAGGCGAGCGGTGGGGAGGTGTTTGTGTATGTAGTACAAAGTCAAAATAAAAATCATATTTCAAATTAAAATGTTGCACCACAAAGTAACTGCCAAATCTTTCAATAATATTAGATTTATTTATTTAAATTTTATAACCCTCTGAGACCGTATGTATGTTCAAACGAACACTAACTTTGCGATTTTATTTTTCCCATAATATATCGAATATAAATGTCGGGTTTTTGTTTTCTGATTGCTGGCAATCTTGTCTATGGCGTCTATTTTTTTCCGCTTGGCTGCAATACGTAATCCCGCCTAAATTGTCGTTTGCATTTGGACAGATCAACTCTCAGTGAATCTTCCAATTCCATCCGTTGTTATTTGCATATTTTAAGGATAAACTTACCTTAATTTATCCATTTTTTTATTCAAATTATATTTATTTTGTTGCCTAAGGGTGTATTCTAACTATAACACAAGTAAATACATCAATTTTTCGAAGTTATTTGTCAGAATATTCAACTATAAGTTCTATAACAACTTCTAAACTATAAGGAAAAAAAAACACCAAAAATTTTCATAAAATTCTGTGATGTGTTATCATACATCAAATGTTTTTTACAACTGCCATAATTAATTCAGGTTTCAGAGGGATAAAAGAATTAACTATCTTGCCTTACTTAAAATAAAAACAAATTTTCTATGATAAAAATATGTAATTTTAGTCACACAGAATCAATCAAAAATCAAGCGTGCTACATCACATGATGGTATTTTCCACTGCAAACATTATTTCATCCTAATTTTAACAACATATATGCATATAATGCGACAAAAACCTGCTAAAGATGTGGGGTATAAAAGCAAAGGCAGAGCAATATGCAAAGAAATTTGAATGCAGTCATCGAAGATTATTAATTCATAATGTACTGAATTCGAGATCTTATAGGAAACACGATTTTAGAAGGGGTATAGATACATAAAACCTAGAAATCAGTACATTTTAAATTAGTAATCTTCGGTGACGCATTCAAAACATTTTTAATTTTTTTTGGATATTGCTGCCTTTGCTTTTATACCTCACATATGGTAAATGCTTTTTTTCTCCATAATTATTTTATTTGTAATACAATGATAGAATAAGTGATCACAGTACCAGTCAAGTTGTACAGTAGTGTATAGTCAAGAGGAAATAGTGTGCAAGCCGTGAAATATGGGAAACGCCTCGTCATCAAATTGGACCACGTTTCTAGTTTCTGTCTGTCTTCTGCTAAAAATACATTTAAGCATTATTGTAGCACACAAAATCAGTAGGTGACAACTTCATTCATCAGATTATTTTATATATGTTTATAATACAGTAATACCAAAGTTACATTTAATGTAAATAAGATTAAAATATAGTAATACCCAAAGTTACATTTCCTCAACTTAGGTAAATTCGGAGATACATTGTTTTCATTTCCTTTCCTCCCTTAATCCTCAAAATATTTTTCGTCATATCTTTTTGTTTGACTTACGTTACTTTTATTCATTTTTTTAAAAATATATAAGATTATTTCTTACTATGATGTTTTCTGAATAGACAGCTATAAAAAACATGATATCTCATAAATCTCTATGAAAGTTCATTCCCCAAAAAAATTACTCCCTTGCTGGTCCCACCTATAACTAGCTTCAGATTATTACTGTGAATTGATCAAATTTTAAATTACATATAGTAGTCGACATTTTCAGTTTAACTTTAGCTGTTATATTTTTTCACAATTAATCACAATTGTATCAAATAATATTAATTTGATATTTATTGTTTTAATTATCGATGTAAGAATGTTCTAATTCATAATAAAAGGCATCAAATGGTATGTAATGTAAATATATTTTTACCGCTACATCGGTTGTAAATTATGGTGTCGAGAAGAAAGCCAGTTTTCTTGGCCTCGGAAGTGGTGAGCATACAGGCACTTGTGATTAGTAGCAGTATTGCTACGTCATAAAGTGCAAAGTTTATTGAAGTTATGACAGGAGTGATAAGGACTGTTGACTTTTCCTGAAACGGTTTTCTTTATAGGTATACATATATATATATTTATAAGTACATTTTAATTTCGTAAACTTTCGAAAAACTTGCTTTCCTACGAAAATACGACACAGATTCTAATATGAAACATAAATATTTTAACTTATATCTCATGTATTTCTCGTACATAAAAAAACATCCCTTGGTTTAAGCTATAATTCCTTTCATTTAAAGAATCCGCTGTACATTGAATCGGCGTAAAATTACATGGGGAAGTATAGAGTTAGAAGTATGTATAAAGAAGAAAGAAGTACACATTGTTATATTTAAAGCTTTGAAAAGAATAAAGTATCCGTGTAATTCACTCATTGAATAAATGCATGTAACTGTAAAAATAAACCACTTATTTCATACTCTAATAAAAAAAATATAGAAATCTCATTTACCAGCGGTGACATCTAATTTTTAATTAACAAGATTCTACTATATGTATATGATTGATGTACAAATAACAAAAAAACTTACCATTTCATTTATTATGAAGTAAGCTATTATTCGTAAAGACCTAAGGAGTGAGAATAGCCCGTTCATTGTAACCAAAAGATTCTGAAATCGTTATTGAACAAATCAGCGAGTTGTGAATTCTTTACAATCTCATTTATAAGGTTTATAATAACTGCGGACAAAGAATGTAAGATATATGAGTTAAGGACCAAAAGTTTTTGGCCTGATAGGATTCTAGGAAGGTTAGTCATATCATTTGTTTGCATTTACATACTGTGTTAAGTACCCAGATCGTTTACGACATACAGGTAAAATATTTGCATTCGTAGGAATGCGTAGGCAAATTAGTTTTTGTCCAGCTGCCCACTAAGGGCCGGTTGTTTCAAGTTGGATTAAAGTAAGCGTTCTTTAAAAGCATAGATTTTTACGTTCTCCACCAATCAGACGATCCGTTTTCGTTTAAATCTATGCTTTGATCGGCCGCTTACTTTGATCGAACTTGAAACAACCAGGCCTAAGTAGCACATGTCGAGTGTTATTTTAAAATGTTAAAAATCGACAAAATGCTATAATTTTTTTTTCAAAGATGGCCTAAATCCATCAGAAATTAATAGATGACGTGAATTTCGCAGTGAAAGAACAGGTAAATCAGTTCCGCAAAGGAATATAATCAATTGAAGACGGGGAGCCATATAGTGGTTACAGCGATGATTTCCGTAAACAATTGCTTGTGTGTCTAAATCTATAGTACAAAGTATTCAACGTGATCATATTAATGTATGTTTACATATATATACAGCAGGCGTGTGCAGTGTGACATCTGGATGAACGTATATTTTGTAAAAATCATTGAAATTAATTATTTATGTTACAGAACAATACTCCATTGTCACGGAATAGCGGCTGTGGAAGGCAAATTAAACACTTGAAATAAATTAAATTAAATCACTGGACACAAATTTAATCGGAGCACCATTCACACTAACTATCACTAGAATATTCCACACAGGTGCTTCTTTAATTCGCTGCACTTTTATCCATCGCAAGGTCGTTCCATTCAGGTTCCAACTAGTTCACTCAAGTTCGCAAAAAAATACCCACTCTGACGCTTGTCTCTGGTAAAAGCGCAGATCCACTAGTTTCTATGGTCGTGTGTCGCTTGTCAAAACAACTCTAATACCAAGTGCGCAGTGGGCCGATCAATCTCTTGTTCTTGTATGTGTTAGTTATACGCTTCACGATGCTTCCAGAATCCAGTGGACCATCCCAGACTCTTCTAGCAAATTCCAATTCACTGTAAAGGGTATTGAGTGCCGTAAAATCCTAGATTATGTGCAATATATAAAGACATTAGGTATATCAAATAAAAAACTATTATTGTTGCAGGTTAAAAACTTTTGGTCCCCAGCTTGTATTTATTTGTCTTACCTGAACCTGAAAATTGTAATTAAACTGATCTGTCTGATCACATAAAATCATATAAATCTTCACAAAACAGTCGACATTAAAGCTCTTTTTCTTAGCGGCTTGTTCACCAAACCTTCGGAGTGCTGCTGAATTTAAAAAGAGATTCTCCAAAAAAGAGTGTCGATGACTTCTTATGAAATATATGAATGTATACTCCGCTTGGTTCCCTTTACTTTCTAGTTGAAAATATGCCTTTAGTTGAGTGTTCAAAATAAAGAATTTGGTCCACACGCAATACACCAAAATTACAAAGTGAATCGTCGCAATGGCATTCATTGCGTAAACCAAGTAATTAACGACGAATGCAGATGATTGATAGAAATCGTATGTTGTCGACCAAGTATAGAAATCAAAACAGCCCAAGTAAATTATAATAATACCAAATATTATTAAACACTGTAGAACTGTCTTCTTTAACGCATAATAAAACTCGGGTTTTGTAATACCCAGAAGCCTGTCCACTGTTTTGAAATTATCATTAATGTGGCTCCACGCTACATTATTAGTGACCATATTGAGGAACACATTAAATACACTCAGGCTACAGATGGCCGTAAATCCAAGTACATCAGACACCACAACGACTGTTGGTATTCCTATATAAGCATATTCAAAGCGTATCTTTAGAGACCATACGATACTGCAAATCAATAAAGCTAGCATCGCTAAACCGCGTATGATTCTAACCCGTATATTCGTTTCACTGCAATCTAATGAAAATATTTTCAGTATGAGGTAAAGAGAAGCCAGGGGTTTTACTTTCTTTTCAAAATCTGCACTGATTGTTGATTCATCTCGACGATGTTTGTTGACAGCCGGTATCACAAACATTTGTAGTTTTTGAGTCATATTATACATTTTCAGCTGGTTTAATATTGCTATATAAATTTTTGTATATTTAAAAATGACATTCTGTGAGTGAGAACCAATTGAAAATGAATGGAATAGCTGGTGAACCTTGGGAATCAGTAATATCCAGGTGTTTTCAATTGCTTGGATAATTATTGTCACTTGTAAATGCTTCATGTCAGGTAAATATAGTTATGCCTTGTACAATCAAATCAGTTTTTATACATACGTAGATTATTAAGTATTCAGTAATCCTTAAGAGTGTTACATATAAAGTCCAGTTTGAAATTCAAGGTTTTCTTTGCTTATTACATATTATGTATTATTTATTACTAAATAATATCTAAATAAATACATACAATACCATATAAATATGTATTGAATGTATTTTTGTTTACCTTATTTTTTCTAGAGAGAAAGGTTACAAAAGAAAGAAACAATGATAAAATTTAAGTTTTCTCAATTGAGACAAGCTATTGGAAAATATTTTTGAAAAGCTTTATCACATAACCAACAATTTAAAAAATTATGGAAACATCAACGTACAGATGGAACCTAAATACATATATGGTACATATTTTTCTCTTTTTAAAGACAACAGTATTAAAGAATAATATATAAATCAGTATAAAATATATAAAACAGTGACAGTTTATTATTAAATAAATATTAAAAGATTAATCAAAAAACATTTTAAATACACCAATCACTGTTATAAAATCATGCAAATTCAACAGTAAAAAACCCTTTTAATGTAGTATTTTGGTATTTTTTTAGTACAGATTTAACATTTCAATCTTGGCTTTGGAAAATATATATTCTGTATATATGTACATATGTATGTATAAATTAGTGATGGTAACCGGTTACTAGAGGTGTGACAGAAGTGATATGTACATATAATGGAAGCAGAAACGGAAACAGATACATTTTTTTTAACAGAAGCACAAGTAGAAATAGAAACAGAAGTGTACGCCTCTGCTGAAAATATGTCAAGTAAATATCAATTTAAATTATAATGTTTGTTAAAAAATCAAAGTAAGTTTATACAATAGTTAGTTACCTACGTAATAATCAATAATATATAGGTACGTGTAATTGAACAAACAAAATTAATATTCAAATTTTAAGAGTGAAAAATTGTATTTTAAAAAAAAGCTTTGCAGAATTTTCTCATTCCAATTTACTTCATTTTTTATAATAAATTAAGGCTGTTCCGCTGAACAATTGTTCGCTAGCAACAATGCTAGGTGGAGTTGATAAAAAACTGCGGACTAGCGGTAACAAAAGCCAATATTGTGGGAGTTTACTTGCCACCACTTAAGAGGATCCTCTTGATGGAAGTCTTTTTCTTTATCTTGTGAAACACATTTTTTCCATGGTAGTAGTTAAACTGGTCACTAGCATTTTTTTCTTCACCTAAGCTCAAAATACATTCCAACAATCCCAATGAGTATTTAGTCTTACCTACTCGTTGGCGGTTGAGGCTCAGGAACACTTTCAATGGTATCATTTTCTTTCCTTTTCTTAAGCAGAGAAGGGCCGCATTCCACTGGATCAAAGATCGCCTTATCCTTTTTTGTTGACATTGCTCAAATTAATTGTGTTTCAACCTTGTGTTTGGTAATTTCATTTCGTTCTCGCATTCTCGCACATCTTACAAATGACTATGCATCGATTCCATTATCAAAGATACAGAAGCAGAATTCTCAATTCTTGCTGATTTACGAGCTTGCGGACCTCTGTTACGTCACTACCGGCTACACAATAACCGTTATTTGAGATTTATATCTGATTGTATTGATAATTGTTAACTGATTTTCCATAATTCCACATCATCGGTCATAACATCCTTATCTCAGTTACCAATCATCTTCTTGCAGCGCCGTTTCCTATCGGAGGTCGGCGAGAGTGATCCTATTCACGACCGCATGGGACAACTCAATTACATTGATACCAGTTTCTCAAGTTACGCAGCCATGAGATTGTATCTTTTTCTGCTTATTTTCCCCTGGTTAAGACTGTACTTTAATATAACATGTTCATGATATTCGAGCTATCTTATCTTGATATAAATCTAACTTTAACATAATTTATCCTTTTTTAAACAATAAATAAAAAGTCTTAATAATCTTTAGGTTCATCATTTATTCTTCATAATTTCTATTCACAAACCATATCTTGCTTAACTACCACCCATCACATTTCATCTTCAATTATTGCCTTCAATAATAAAACAAATTACGCAAATATCTTTTTGATACCAGCAGGAAATGCATAATAATTGCAGCATTAATTGGCTACTTTAAACTTGACCAGACCTTTTAATAGTGCAGTATTAATTCTAGTAATGATTAACATGCTATAGGCCAATCAACGATTAGCATTTTTAGATTTTGCAGAAGATAACAACCGCAATAATACTTACTGAAGAGGGCTCGGACATGTTGATTAAGCTACTCCACCCATTATTCATTATTTTAATCATCTTTTTCATATTTTATAAACCGAATGACAAATTGAACGTTAAGTGGATTTTATTGCACGCCATCAGCTAAATTATTTTTTTCTATTTACCCAATGTTTTATTTTACAGTATATTTATGGAATGATAGTAAAATTATGTTAAGGCGGCACATTCACTGCAAATGCATATTTCGGCGTTTTTTACGAAAATGTGGGTTTTTATTATTCATTTATATCAGAATGTATATGATAGATTGCAATTTTTTTAGAGCGATAACTTAGATAGAACCTTTGTTCTTATATAAAAGTAATAAACTGAACATTATTATCAATAATTAAGAAAAATATAGGCATTAATCCACAGGCCGCGACAAAAAAAACGTTTTTAATGTTCCCGGGCGAAGAGTGGTTTGTTTAAAATTTGTATGTAAGCATAATTTGTTTTTTTATATTAATAATAAATTTTACTTAATTATCTAGAATCCGTACGTAGGAAATTTAGAAATATTCAATATTAATAAAGTTATAATGTTTCAAACATGAAAGAAATTATTATGATTTTTGATGTTTTTCAAATATTGTTTATTGTTTCATATATTTCAAATGTTGTTTATGGCCAATAAGAATCTGTCAAAGGAAGCAAGACTAGCGGTACATAATGGCGTTCTAGTGCCAACCCTAATGTATGGAAGTGAAGCCTGGAATTGGCAAAAGAGGAATGAAAGTAGACTGAATGTGGTAGAAATGCGGTCACTAAGACGCTTGTGTGAAAAATCTTTGGTCGATAGAGTAAGGAATGAACAAATTAGATGTGAATGCAATGCGGGCTGTAGTGTGATAGATAGAATAAAGAAAGGAGTGCTGAGATGGTTTGGTCATGTGGAATGTATGAACGAGGAAAGGATGGTTAAGAAAATATATGAGGCGAGTGTTGAAGGCAACAGGAATAGAGGGCGTCCGCGAAAGACCTGACACGATCAGATACAAGTGTTTGAGGACGGCCCCGTTAAAAGCCGCAACAACCGTAGAACTTGTATGAGAAGATGTATGAATGTGGCCGAAGCTAAAGTGGTGTGCCAGGATAGAAGAGTGTGGCGTTTAATCCTCTCTGCCTACCCCTGCAGGGAAACAGCGTGATGGTTAGTTAGTTAGTTAGTTTATTCATATAAAAATATGATTTTAAGCGATATATTCTACTTAATCCCGCACTTTGAATCCTCACCCACTATTTAAAAGTTAGTTTTTTTTAATAGAAACAAGTTAATTACTAATCAATTAATCGAGAGGCCGCGGCCAAAAATTCATTTTTATTGTTGGAGGGCGATGAGAGATTTGTAAGAGAATGTGTAACTTTTATTCGATTTGCGCTCAGATGACATCTCGCGCACGGCTTGAAAGCGGATGATCTATCGACGTAATTTGACAGATCCGCATGTTTGTGAAACGGCTGTCTAGCCTTAAGATTCCAGATCACTACTAAATTACAATTAACTTCTCATTAGAACATAGAAAACAAAAAATATAATAATGCAATGTAAACAAACAAAAACAAATTCTTCTCTGAAACTATTATCAGTTTTTAATGTTAGGTAATCATCTTCTTTAACGAAATTAAAAACAAAAAAAATTATGTTCTTCAATTACAAACTATAAATAATTTATGTTTTATAAGAAAACCTAATTGGCGCCAAATAAAAAAAAAAAACTCAATATTCGCATTCGCATTCGCAAATGTCGGTAGCAGATATTCGCATTGAAACTCAAAAATTACATTCGTTACATCACTAATACAAATATTGTTCAAGCACCTACCGATAATAACCACAAAATGTGATCAACGTAATAATATTTTATTTTTGATCTAAACAACGGCTACCTACATATAGTTGTCCACGTGAAATTACGATTAGTGCGGTCGGCCATTCTCTTCGGTTTGGTGGCGGAGCGAGTGGTCATTTTATTTTATTAGTATGATATACCGTAGTGGGAGGGGCAGGGGTGATAAAATTATTCTGGTTAACCAGGTCAGGAGGTCTCAGACCTGCACGTGCCTGCGGTTACGCCCCCTGCGGTATTATCAATCTCAGGTGACTGGTTGGTACTGCTACGCTAAGGCAGGTGAAGGGATATACAAATCAAAACAAGTTATTTTGCAAGTTACTATATATTGGGCAAAGTGGCAAATATTCTATATAAAACATTAATCTTAACCTACATACGATGAAGCAAAGTGGTAACTAATTTACAAATTACATGAACCTTAATCTAGAGGGAGAGAAACAAAATTATAAACAACAAAAAGACAAAAAACATACAAAATCTGATCTTAATGCTAAAATGGATGGTGACGAGATTGAATTAACACTTTTGTTAGAACTAGGTGGGCGGAGAAAAAGTCTTTTGATCGGAGTAAACCTGTTTCGGAGAGCTTGGCAGTTGTTTTCTTCTTCGTGCTTCTCTGGGTGGGCGGCGTCGTCGTGGTCCTCCTCTGTCTATGCAGGTTCGTCGGCGTCGTGCAGTCGGCATCGGGGTGTCGCTTCTTTGTCACAGGGGTACACAGAGGCGTCGCGGCGGCACTGAGACTAAGGCATCGCGATCTGATTCTGACGTCGCGGTGCCAATATGGTGATCGCTACCGTTCGGACTCACTTTCTTCGGGAGCTACCAGGGTATTCGGCCGGACCGATTTTACGGGTCAGGCTAGAGTTCCTGGTTTCTCCAACTTCAACTTCCAACTCTCAACTACTTTCTCAGCGGCCGGTTTCGCCTTATATTCTCCTCTCACCGACCTAATGATCGACGGTGGTAAGAGGGGGCATCCCTTAGCTTTCTATTGGCTAGGATGGCCCACCATCCCAGCTAATGACCCCAGCCTGTCCTCCGGTTGGATTGCTCCGGATCCACCCTCGTTGTCCATTGGCTTCCTTCGGTTCATCCCAGGTCCCGATTGACACCATTGGTCACGGGACTCGATGTCTTAGCTGCCACGCCCAACACTGTCGACTCACTCCACACGCGCCGGTCCATTCTCGGCGATCTTTTTTGGCCTAAACACTTTGCTACCGCTGTTTATACCTATTATCCCGTCACCATTTTTATCTCACTTTTTTTTTTTACACAAACATAAAAAAAACATTGAAAAATGAATTAAAAAGAAAATATTATAGTACAAATTGGCAAAGGCAAACAATTGAAAACACAAATTTGCATCAACACTTATTACCCAAAAAACAAAATTGCTTACATATACATAATGATTAAATCGACACGCTAGATAAACATATTTTTATCGACCAGTTATTTCTACCATTAGAGATTAGTTACATGGGATTGACCATAGGGTTTCACTAGTTAACAATAAAATTCCTTATTATTACGTCATTAGCTTGATTCTTACAGTAGGCCTCCCAATATTTAATTTTGTGTATATGTTACAACGAATTTGCATTTTTAGTGAGACTATACTTTCACTAGTAGAAATGTACTTTTCCCAGTCGGGCAGAGTCTGGGCAGTGAAAACATCTAAATCAACGAATTCTCAGATTCACTACACATTATCCGTGAAAATATATTTTGTTCACGAATGCGCGCATTACTCAAAGCATAGACAATATATCGGTGAAACTATCAATTTGTACACGTAATTCTTAAAGCGTAGAAAGTATAAAGGCGGCACTTCACTAGGCGATTTTTATTCATTTTGCGGTCCTATTTTAACTCCTAAATTAAAATAGGACAGCGGCACCGCAAAACGAATACGAATCGCGAAGTAAGGTGTCGGCTGAAAGATCGCGCACTCGGGTTTTTTATGATATCTGACGACTGCCGGAACAAAACGAGGTTATGTCACCATGTAAATATTGGGGGGTTAAGGGAAAATTTTTATTAATGAATATGTATTTTGTCAATTAAGTTTATTAAATATGTTTTTTTTATAACAATACAACAAAAGTTTATTTCTTACAAATATAGAAACATAAATAAACATACACCTGGTATTATTAATTTTAAACGAACCTTTAAAAGTGCGTCAAGTAACAAATACTCGATGCGAAAAATACAAAAATCAAAGAGATTCTAAGTCATCATTTACGTTTGAATTCATTCAGATTCTTCCGCATTTCCAATTTTCTATCTTTTTATCAAAAATGTGTCTAATGTCATTTGCGTTTCTTGTTTGCGCTGTGTAAAGTGGGTGGTAGACGTACAACATAAAGTGCGCGGTTTTTAAGTTCGCAAACTTACTCGGCTCGACGTCGGTGACAGACGTGAAGCTTGCTCACACCGTATCATTTTTATGAGTTTAATCGACTGTCTTTTGAATTATAAGGTGATCAGAATTTCGTAAGTGTTCATGATTAAAATTTCAAAAATATATTACGTTTTAGTTACCTACCTAAACTAATCAAGTCCAGGAGTATGACAGTTCGAGAAACAGAACTATCGTCACAGAATAGAGAATATGCTATCGCTCAAAGGATAAAAATTAGAAATACTGTCGCTTTGTGGTGACTTTGGACTAGACTAGAGTAGAATGAGACACAAAACGCAAAATAAATTTTGAAAAACAAGGTCCATGTGCCATTAGAATCTTGTTATAAAGTCATATAATGAAGAATTGGTGCAGCCGAAACTTTCAACTTTCAACACTTCAAATGACTATTTTAATAATATCCGTTACCTACATAATGTTGATATGCACAGAAGAAATTAATAATGCAGAAATTAATAGTGCTTGTTCATGCAATAACTTATTAAATTGTTATTCAAGGCCCGGTTGTTTCAATTTGGATAAATAAAAGTTCGTTTAAAAGCATAGATTTTTACGGAAACGGATTTCAGACTTGTCAAATTTAATTTTTGACAGTTCGGAAACCAATAAATTCACTAGTAAGTAGAAGTTAAAATATTTTATTCATTTCTATTGGTGAAAAACTCTTTGAATATGATAAGAATGACCTTGAATATAATTTCTCTAAAATGCCAGTGAATGATGGACTCACTAGAAAAACAGATTCACTGTAACATATACATTACATTATTACAATCCTCAATCAATCCTTATCATTACCATTCATTATCCTCTTCGATACATCCACAAAATTATCATTTTTTTAATATGATAAACCAAACGGTATTTAAAATTCACCATTACACATATTCTTTTCCTTTTTTCTTTTTAATTTTTTTAAATAATGACAAAATGTACTTGACACAGATTTTATTTTTAATTTTAAACTAGCTGGTTCGCCCGGCTTCGCTCGGGACCATAATTCGGTAAGCATAGAATTATGTTGACGTCTCTTTTTTGCTGGTTTCGACACCTGTCATTGGATTGCCTTGCTGGACCGTCTTTGCTTTGCCAAAATATCAACAGATATTTTAGCGCACAATCATAACACTCTAGAGAGAACTTTCCAAAACTTTCTAGAGCGTTCCGAAATCTTATAGAACTTCCTGGAATCTTTTAGAACTTTCCCTTTCTAGAACTTTCTAAAGCATTATAATTCTTTCTGGAACCTCTAGATCCACCAACGCACTCCCCCACTCAGTTTGGAACCTTATAGATCTTTCTAATAGCTTGTAGAACTTTCTCCTTCCAGAACTTTTTAGAGCATTCTCGAACCCTCTAGAACTTTCCGGAACCTTTAAAACTCGCTGACACATTCTGCAACTCAGTTTGGAACCTTATAGAACTTTCTGAAACTTTCTCCATCCAAAACTTTCTAGAGCATTCTGGAACCTTCTCTTAATCTCCTGGAAACTTCTAGACTCACCGATGAACTCAGCAACTCGGTTTGGAACCTTATAAAACCTTTTTAAATTTTCTCCTTCCAGAACCTTCTAAAGCATTAGAGAACCTTAATGAACGTTCTGGAACCTTCTAGACTCACCCACTCATTCATTCACACACTCCGCCACTCAGTTTGAAACCTTATAGATTTTTTTTTTAGGAACCTTTAGGAATCTTCTAGAACGTTCTCAATTTTTAGAGCTTTACCGAACATTAACCTTCTAGACTCACAGACACCCTCCGCCATACTGTTTGGAACGTTATAGAACTTTCGTGAATCTTCTAGAACGTTCTCCATCCAGAACATTCTTGAACTTTATCGAACAGTCTGGAACCTTATAGAATCACAGACACACTCCGCCACCAGAATTTTATAGACCTTTGTCAAACGTTCTGGAACCTTCTCGACTCACCTCTTAGTTTGGAGCCTTATAGAATTTTCGGGAATCTTCTAGAACACTCCCCTTCCAGAACTTTCTAGAGCTTTAATGGACATTCTGAAACATTATTGACTCACTGGCACACTTCGTCACTTAGTTTGTAACCTTATAGAACTTTTGGGAATTTTCTAGAACGTTCTCCTTTCAGAACTTTCTAGAGCGAATTTTTCCGGAACCTTCAAGACTTACCGACACAGTCGGCGGGCCCATTCTGGAACAATCTGAAGTATTTGCAGCCTTCCCATAACAAAACCTTGTGCTAGAATGCACATTTTCGTCACCCACGCTCAGCCACCCCCATCAAACTCGCACATTTTAAATGGGATACTAAGGGCTATCCACCACCATAACCACCAGGGGGTGGTATTATCTGGTTGTGAAGAAAACTTGGCGGATAAGGGAACACGGGTTTGTTTTATATATATATAAATATATATATATATATTGATTAAATAAAACAAACCATCATACTTCTTAGTTGGACCAAACATAATTGTCGATATGTGACATAAGGATACAAAAAAAAGGTCTAAAATTATACAGATATCGCTGCATTTCTCATTGAACTAATTAACATCAGAATTTATTTACATGGGATTAATACTATTATCATCCAATATAGGTACATACTTAAAGCGGGTCTCCTAATGTTAATGTCCCGTGTACCTATTTGTATTTTCTCACTTATAAGAGATTTTAATCTTATCCTCATTGTGGATGTATAATGTAATTTCACAAGTACATTTTTTCTTTTCTTTAGGCCTTTGCCTTCTTGCGAATGTACATGATTCATACAATTGAAGAGCCATTGGCTGTCAATTGATACTAAACAAGAAAGATTTAAGAGACCCACTTTTTGGTAAAAGCTAGTAAACATAACGAACAATCCACAATGGATAACATATTACCACAATAAGAAAAAAATCATTCGGAAAATTCTTTTTGCCGACAGATTTCCAAAGGTCAGAGAAATTTAATTGCGATCTGAAGCGGATTTCGCGATTGCATCGCGATTTTTGTTTTTTCAAAATAATTTTTAGTCCCTTACGGCATAAATCAATACATTCTAATTCACAAAATTCGATTTTTTTTTAAATTTGACGAAATTGAAAAAAATATTTCGTTTTTTTCGCAAGTGAGAACAACAAATATGTCAATATCGGATACTTTAATTAAATGTCGCGGTCTTCGTAATCGTATAATAAATCTATCGTGTAATATCGTATAATAAATATTGCGTTTTCAAAATGATTTCCTGAAATATGCAAAAAATACAGACATTTTCCACTAAATTAATTACTTTTTTCAGGAGTTTTACAATTTTTTGCGAATTTCGCGATTATATTGCGATTATTAATTTATTTTCGTACCTTGAATTTCGAATTAACGAGGTTTTACTGTACTTTCATAATGCACTTCGATCATCAGTGTCAATAACATCAGCTTCAGTTTACGATCTTTCTGGATCACTTATTTGTGAAATGAAAAACTGTCAGCAGAAGAACTGGCTTGTGAATCCTTTTCAGAGTAACTGACATATTAACAAAGAGATTAACTATCTTTCCAACAAATAGTTAAAGCTACTTTTTAACTATGGTAAACTGACACAACTCTCGCCGTCTGTTCGACAAACTACAACAACAAAAAACTACACTTTCTACTGAAACTTTGAAAGTGTTGCTTCCATTGTCATCAATGTACATGTCCCTTAGATTTTCATCAGTGGTAGGAATCTAAACCAAATTTCAAAATATGTTGAAATTGTCTAACAGAAAATATTTAACATACACTGTTACCAGCACCAACCGGAGACAAGCACACCCTTCACACAAGCCTCATGAGACGTGTATTCACATACTGTTTTCTTCTTCTTTTCATGCCATGTCAGGTTCGCCCAAATTCAGCTATCACTATGGTACTAGTTCCTCCACTCAAGTATACCGGTCCATTCTCCGATGTATCTCAACCAGGACATCTGCCTCCTACCCACACCGCGACTATCTTCAATATTTCCTTCCATAATGAGATGCAGCAGACCATATTTATCGTTACGTCTGGAATTGTCTACAAATAGAATCGTCCCGTTTCGTAGATTCCCCCAGCTCTCTGCGTAAATTTCAAAGGTATTTACTGGGGTTTCGTTTTGTGCGCGGATATGGCGTCGGACCGTTTTGACAACTCGGCGGCAATGACGACAGCCGCCTGTTAAACTTCTCGGAATATCGCTCCGAAGGTGTTGAAAAATATTCCCTCGTCCTTTCGGTGCAGTCCTCCAGGCGATCCAGGGACGTAAAAAGGTTCTTTTCGATGGCGTCAAATTTTTTACCGGTCGATAGGAGTTCGTCATCACTCGAAAATATCGTATCAAATAAATCCAGATGGTCATCTGGAAATTCAAAACTCTTGTGCAATTGCTCCTCAGTATCAGAAAACCCAGCAAGCTCAATAAAAAAAAATTGTATTGTAAAATATTCCAAGAGTGAAATATGTATTAGATAAAGTGTGACTGCAGGAAGAAGTACATCCAATTCCGAATTCGGATATGGCCAGCAAATTGACATAAATTTTTTTAAATTTTTAATGATACAATAGCCAACAAAGTCCAAAATTACTGTGTAAATAGTAAATAGTGAATCACATCACAAAGTTAAATTGAATTTGTAATATTTGAAATTATACATAATGTCAATAAATAAAAAACTGACCCAAAAAAAACAAGCTTTAATTATACTCCCTTTCTTATTGAAACAGTTTTTGCACCTACTCCAAGCGTCGAGCTCGAAAATTAAACAATATATAAATCGTTAAAATTTCGAAAAATCCAAAATTATACTATAATAATAAATTATAATATAATATTTATTGTCGCCACGAGTCTGCCTGCAAAGTTTCAGCTCGATTGGATCACGGGAAAAGGGTTAAAAATCGATCCAAAGTTTTTTCAGCAGACAAGCAGACGCTACGAGTTAAAAGAAAGGGAGTAAAAATTAAATAAGGAAAGATTATGGGTCGAAAATGTTTTAATATCACTATCCCCGCATGTATATCAATAGTTAGGGAGATAAGCGATAATATTTTTTCAATGTTTCTGACCTTTCTTATGCATAAAGATGGAGTATCATGAAAGTAACTTATATTGAATATTAAAAATTTGTTTGATTTAATATAAGTCAAATAAAATTAAAGAAAAATCCTGATTGAAATTCTGCAAGGTTTTATCACTTTTATACAGGGTTATTTGGAAAACATTAATAACCTCACAAGACTATATTCCTGTCGATTGTGATTCCGACAATTATGAGTCGAAAATACTCAAGCAACCATGACCTAATATCAATAGTTATGTAGATATGCGACATCTAAGATTGCATTTTTTCAATAAATCTGACTTATTTTTTGTAAAATATTGGACCATCATTACAGTAACTTATAATGAATATTAAAAATTCATTCCTTTTAATAAAAGTCAAATAAAATAATAAAATCCTTCCCAATGAGAATTTCTACAGGGTTTTTATCATTTTATTTAACTTGTGTTGAAACGAATGAATGAAAGACAGAAATGTTGAAAAAAAAAATGCAAACTTTGATATTGCATAACTCCATAACTATTGAACTACTATTGTCTACTTGAACATTTTCGACTCATAATCAAGGCAAGAATGTAGCCCTGTGAGATTATTAATGTTTTCCAAATAACCCTGTACAGTCTACAATATATATTTTTAAAATATTTTCAGTGAGTGAGCCTCTTAATTTGCCATCGCAAATCACAAGGTAATATTATAAAAAAATTATATTTGCTGAAAAAACAAATGTACATGTTCGCATGTACAGTGCAGCGTATCTTTAATGGATTAATAAGGGAAGTTAAAACTACAATCTTATTTACTTCATTTTTTTATTGTTTAATGTACAGGTGTGTGGAATATGATAAAAAGACACAAGGTTTAATAATACATACAGTTTAATATATTCAGAGAACGGGGAAAACTTGATAAAGAGTAAACACCATCAAAGATCCAATAAAAATAAAACCCCATAAAGAAGTAAACAATAAGGCAATATCACGATCCATGAAACCCTTGTACAGCCAATGATCTGTAAACAAAACCGTTATTTTAACCGGATATTTTTGTTACAGTTATTTGGGATTCGTATTTGATTGTATCGATGATTGATAACTAAGATATAAACATTGTCTAACTCCGATGGTTGCCCGTCAAATTCTAAAAAATCATCGGTTAAAATACCATTACTAATTATGCATGATGCAAATGAAGCATGTACAAAATTAATCAGTCTGTTGGCTAAAAAATTTAGCCTCATGGTCTGTTAAAAATAAAGACATTAGAAATAACTTTTAGATTAATAAACCCAACAGCACGATATCTAAGCACAGCTAAAACATGCCGGGCACATAAGGATGTGCCGAGGGCTACGTCCTTGTGGGTAGTGTACCTACGCCTTACTCTTTTCATTGACATCAGACCTTCAATGCTTTCTCGCATAGACTCCGATCTCATTGTATATTTCACATACTGATTAGTTAAGACTCGATTGTGACTAGTATAATAAACTCAGTGCAACTGTAAGAAGCATTTCATCATTATCATGCCTGTTGCCTGCTTGCATCTCACAAACCGTAATCTTTTGATACGTAACCAGCAAACACTTCACACTCACTCAATAAGTATTTCTCATTTTTCCCAAAGCTCTTTAATATAACAAATTAGAAAAATAGTATGGAAGGTGCACAGAAGACAATTATTCATCAAAAAATAGTCACCACCGGAACGCTAACTCTGAACTTTCTGTTGCTGGCGGACTAATTTTTACGATTTCCAGGGGTGACTATAATTTTTCCATAGATAAATTTTTTCTGTACACCTTTCTATTAGAATTATCATATTGGTTTTATTTGTCTATGTACTATAAAAAAAGCAAAAAATAATAAAACATAATCAGTTACCTTCTTCTAGTTCAGTAAATGGTAAAATTGTCAGCCAGATGACGAAATATGCGAATAATAAAATAACTATGATTAATATTGATTTTCCAAGAAAGGCAGTCGACAAATTCATTGAAATTTTATGAACAGAAGGGATCGTTTTCAAATTTTCTAAAATCTTCCTCGGTGAATACAGTTCCTTCGTCTTCTTTCTCTTCTTCAATTTCTATCAAAGGTTTGCCTGTTCTGGCCCGTTTCACAATCTGAAACAATAGAATAATTTTAAAAACAATTATTTGTTACATCATTTCATGTGTGAAGTGAACCTTTCATGGAAATTAGCGGGCTATATAAATCAACATCGTCTGTATTCATTACATATGCGGTGTTCTGTAAATTTGGCTGTACAATACTCAAAAATTGTAATACAATGTAAATCAACCAAAAACAATACAATTCTATGCGTAATCAGGAATAAATCAGAACTTATTGGACCTTAATTGATTAAACAAAATCATTTACCTTTTCAGCAATATCTTCTTTGACACTAGAAGTAGCTAAAGCGCTTAACTTCTTTAAATTTTCCTCAAGTATGCTACTTGGGTTTTTATATGGCTTCTTGTTTTTCTTAGAGCTTCTATCTCCAATGTTATAAACAGCCCTCTTTTCTAAAAATATTAAACAAACACCTATAATTAAAAACAATTATTGGTTTTAATAGTCCTGATTTCAAGGGAGTCCACATAATTTACATCATACTAAATTTTTTCCAATTTTTATGTCATGTCTCTTTTCATCAAATTTTGTTATCATTTTATACCTACTGCAACTCTTAGTTATCTGGGGAGGTAAGGAAAAATTAACCTAAATAAAAAAAAAGGTAACCAAAAATATCCTTCACACTAAACATGAAAATATAAATTTGAGGAAATAAAATATGAATGTAAACAGTCGATAAATCTTTTTTTAAAATAGAGATTTGAACACAGAGTACATGTCGCATCAATATTCTTACTATGTACATATTTTCATACTAAGCTGAAGGCTTGTGCTATGCTAAATAGGACTTACTCGCTGGTGTCTTGAGCTCGAGCTTGAGGACTCGAACTGCTAGATCACCAGGCGAGCGTCATGACCACCACACCAACAAGCTAATCAATTATAAATGGACCAAATCTTCAGTTATTAATAAGTAATAATTATATATACAAATGAATCACGCACACACACGAGGATATAAATGATTTTTTGTACTTGTGTACTATGAATGAAATAATCAATGTTGTGTCTAATATAAAACACATTCTTAAAACAATGTATTTGTGAGAAAAATGTTATTATATCTACAGGAAGGATTTTGAAATATTGTTTCAATGTGTTTTAAACCAAAATATTGACCCTTTCGTCCACACTCGCAAGTACAAAAATCATATATATTTGTCGTAATATGTTGAAAACATACATATTTATTTTTCCATTGCAACATTTTTGTGGAAGCACCCATACACGAAAGTTATTTATTATTAACATTATAATAAAATGGAGATAATTTGCACTGTACTCTCTTCACAAAATTACCTATTTTTCCTCCTTTTCCAACAGTTTTGATGTTTCTATGATTTGCAGGAATCAAATCAAATACCCCTTTACTTTTCTTTTTGCCGTGTCCTGAAATCGAATAGAAATATTTTTAAAAAAAAGCTAACTTACAAATATATTAGTACTATATATTGATTTATTTTTAATAAAATCGACGAATTAATTTTGTTCCAGAACTGAATGTTTTGAGAATAATTTATTAATTAACCTTGCAATTTTGGATCTGCTTCAACAATTTCAAGAGCTTTTCTCAATAAGGCAGAAGACATAATTATAAAGCTATTTGGTTTACATAATAACAATAATTAAAATGGACTCTAAAGACATGCGTCAGTGAGAATCACACCAGACACACGATGTCTCACGCACGCAAGAAAAAATAACTAAAACTGTCTAAAATCCTAAAATGACACGAAAACATGAAAACAATGTAGATTTATAGGTTATAATTTTAATCTATGTTTTTCTATGGATTTTGTTTTGACACATTATCACCGTTAGATAACTTTCATATATATAAAAATACATCCGAGAATAGCCTTAATTCAAATTCCAAATAATAATTTATAATTTTTTTCTTTTTTTTTTTTCAATTTCAATTTTTATTTATTACATAATATGTACATTACAAACATTATGTTCAATGCATACATATTATTAACTTACATCTAAAAATATACATATACACATATACATACACATCCATATACACATATACATAAACACATATGTATACATACATACTCATATACATATACATACATACATACACACACATATACATATTGTGTATTAAAATACTAATTTATTATTAAACAATTATTAAACAATTAGAAGTGACCTGTATAATCTGGTCAAAAGTGTAGGAGAATCCTGCTTCGGAAAACCCCCTCAGACACATGGAATATATCAATATCCAAAGCGATCTTGTTCAGCATAGCTGTAGCTTTTCCAACAGGCATAACCATCGGCAGGTTGGTCCTGTATATTGGAATGTGAAACAATCTATGCTGACGATGTCTAAGGTAATTATCAGGAACATACAAACCAATGCTCTGCATAATTTCAGTATTGTCGATCATACCGCGCAACAATCGATAAAAATGTGTAATCAAATACACATTCCTTCTAGTCTCTAAACTATTGTAGCCAAGCATACCCTGGAGAAACTCGGTTGGGTAAAGCCAAGGATAATGCCCGTACTCTCTCATGTAGAGATATCTCAGAAACTTCTTTTGGACTTTCTCCACCATAAGAGAGTACTTGCCCTCATGTGGTCCCCAGATCATCGAGCCACTCTCGAGTCTACTCCGCACCAAGGAGTTGTAAAGAGTTCTGAGTACGCGGGTATTCTCGAAAACCCTGGCAGTACGCAGAACAAATCCTAACATTCTCAAAGCATTACCACTGATCGTCTCTATGTGATCGTGAAATGTTAGGTTGCTTACAAATCTAACACCTAGATCTTTAACATTTGATTGACATTATGTCATGAGGGGTATAAAAGCAAAGGCAGTTATAGATATAAAAAAAGTCTTTTTTTGTATGCAGCCACCGAGAATATCTAATTAAGAATGTATGAAATAAAGCTCTTTCCCTTCCAAAATCATATTTCCAAATAACTATTAAAAGCAAAGGCAGCAATACCCACTTCAACCAATCAACCCCCGAGGATGTCACGTTACAGAATGGCCACTTTATTCTAAAATGAAATTTTATTTTTTTATTTTAGAGTGAAACATCAAAGCAATGACACAATATCCAATTATGTAAATAGCAAAAACAGTAATGTTCACTATTTGATAGCAAACAGAGCAATATCTGTATTCAAAGTTAAATGTGTATTTATGCACTATAAAAAAGGATTTCACAATATCTTATATCTATATAAATAAATATGTAAGTGTTCGTTTGTACAAAATCGCTAATCTCTGAAAGTTCTTCACCGATTGTTTTGAAATTTTTGCACAACGTTGCATTTAAATACGAAGATGTTTTTGCGTAATTACTTTGTTTTTATATATCTCCGATTTATTTATATAAATAAAAATGTTTATGTTTGATTGCCCAATATCTTAAATATTCCATTGCTTTGAAATTTTGACACAGCTTTCTATTCGAATTCGCACTGATTTTTTGAAAAAAATCGCTGGTATGTAATCTACCTACGTTTTCAATATTGATAAATACTTAAATATACCTACCTAACATTTTCCGAATTAAAATTTTTTGATAACATTAGGTTGTCTTTGCTTAAGGCGATCGTCTAGCAGAGTGAGCAAATTTCACCATTTTTTCTCATATCTTCTCTTGCGTTTTTTATCACATTTTTGTACGAAAATATCTCATTTTAAAATTTATTCATCAGATTACGTTTATTATAAATACGAATATTTTGTTAAAATTTCACAAACTAAATTATATAATTGATTAATAAATTACAAAACCTTCGATGTTTTAAAAATGAAGAAAATTGCTCCACTTTGTGGGCCTTTTATGACTGAACGGCCTGTTGAGATGTATTTTTTATTCAATAATATTATAAAGTAAACGTTTATCTTAAATTTTTTATAATTATTGCAAAATCTGTAAGTACGTTTACATGCAATTTGTGTTTTAAAAAACACTATTTTTTAAATTATTTTTATTTTTTGTGTGTTTTTTTCCAACCTTTATAGATAGTTTATAACTTTTTTTCTTTAACAAATTAAAGGAATAGACATTATTATTTAAAAATTAGTACAAAAAAAATCAAAAATTTATTTTCGATTTCAGATATTAGCTATTTAATCAAGGCACTGCGTATTATGTCATAAATACGCTGCGTCTTGATTAAATATCTAAAATCGGGAATATCGACAAAGATTTTGATTTTTTTTTCATTTTATTATAAAATTAAATTATCTATTCTTTTGACTATTGAAGTATAAAAGTTGTCAACCATGTAAAAAGAGTTGAAAATAACCCACAAAAAAATTTAAAAAACAGTATTTTTTAAAACATAAATTGCATGTAAACGTACTAACAGATTTTGCACTAATTATAACAAATTTAAGATATTGAATAAAAAATACATCTCAACAGGCCGTTCAGTCATAAAAGGCCCACAAAGTGGAGCAATTTTCTTCATTTTTAAAACATCGAAGGTTTGGTAATTTATTAATCAATTATTTCATTTAGTTTGTGATATTTTAATAAGATATTCGTATTTAAAATATATGAAACCTGATGAATAAATTTTAAAATGTGATATTTCCGTACAAAAATGTGATAAAAAACGCAAGAGAAGATATGAAAAAAAATGATGAAATTTGCTCATTCTGCTAGACGATCGCCTTAAATAAAATGTTTGAACCGATGAGAAAGTGCAGCCAATCATATCACGATATTTCAAAATAAAGGACATTTTTGTATACTCTTTATGATAAATTTTCAATTTTGATACTTCCGAGTTTATCGTTCATATCATCATAACAACGATTAATATGTCACAATATTAAATACAATGACAATATACTTAATTCTAAAAATCTAAAATAAAGTGGATCATTGTAGAATCACAATAAGTAGTTAATATATAAAATGTACTTTTCGGTTCTCTAATTCGGACAAGATATTTATAACGAGACCAATAATAATAATAAGCGTTTTTTTTAAACAGCGCCATCTGTTAGACGTAAAAATAACACAAGCTATAGGTTGACTAACGTAAATTGGCGTGCGGCGATTTTTGAACTAAAACCCGCGCCGCCCGCACCCGGCGGTAACCCCTCGCCCTGTCATTCAGTTCCATCGTGTATGTAGGCGTGAAACGTTGTGAGCTATGTCATCTTAATTTCCAATATACAATGAATTATTTTGTCCAAAACAGTCCGTGGTAGTGCAAGAACAATTGCCAATGCAGTATGAAAGTTTTTCGAAGCCGAAAAAGCAAACAATGGATCGTCATTTGACAGGTCTCTACTCAGAGCGGCAGCCATTACTGTTTTTATTAAACTGAAATTTAGTGTTGCCCGATCAAATTTCTATTATAATATCATAACGTTGCTGTATATATAATTAATCCTATGTGACGTTGTAGTACATTCTGAGATAAACGAATAAAACTGTTTTAAAAAAATAATTGCACAGAATAGATTTATAAAAAATATTTTAAATAATTACTAGGGAGACTTTCCAGATGAACGGCAATGTTTTTTTAGAATATCTACATTATTTATATGAAAAATTGACAAATTGATTCGTTCATCTCAGAATGTAATAAACGGCTCATAGGATTTATTATATACACAGCGACGATAAATTATATTTTTCAATGTAGAAAAATGCAAAGATTAAAAAATTTTGTTTTGTTTTATTTACTAAGTTTGTTTCAAAGAACTTTTTCCAGGATAAAGAAATATAGAATAGTACAATGTTAAATTTTTTGTTTGTTGATGTAAAAAAACTTTTTCCAGGATAATGAAAGATAGAATAGTGTAAATAAATTTTTGTTTCTCTCGTGTTATAAAGTTTTATGGGCATTTTTGAATAAATTTATACTTATATAGGTCATATGTTGTAGGTCGGACAGGCAGATCAATAGAAACAAGATTTAAAGAACATAAAAGGTGCCTCACAAATCATAATTTTTCAGAATATGCTAATCATATTATAGAAAGTAACCACACATTCAACAATACAAAAAATCACATCCTACATAAACAGACATACGGCCTAAAACAAAATAATTTAGAAACACTTGAAATTCATAAAAACCTAAACACAACAAATAACATAATCAACCCTTCACATCACCCCTTCTTATAATGTTCCCGATCTCCCACCACCTAGATATCCCCTCCACTTCTACTGAATCCACAACCCACACACCAGACAACCACTCCCACATACCTCAGTTTTAACTCACCTGAAGAAGGAAACGGATGTTTCCGAAACATATAGTGTAACAAGTCTCAAATATAAAATAGTGGAAAAAACAAAGTTCAGTGTTTTATTTCATAATTTGTTAACATAGGGGGTGTTTTATCAGTGCAATTTATCATATTTTATGCTATTAAAGGCTCCGACACCGGTCAACAGATACTCTATAAATATATTATGCAATGTGTAATAAATTTTTTAATTCAAAATAAATAATACAATTTTTTATTAAAATTTACACCCTGGCAACTTCTGGTACGCGACAGAGACGCCCTTCCACGCACGCCAATTTCTATTGGTCGCACTCTATCTATATCTAATACTCAATGTCTGTATGTCTGTTTACTCTCTATACAAATCTACACCGTTTATCCGATCTGACCCAAATTTTGCAAACTTATTCTTTAAGATCGGGCGGGCAATATGGTCGAGATTTCCCCCCTCCCCCTGCTCTTACACATTTCCCCCCTCTCCCTAGCCCTGATATATTTTACACGCAAATCTGTACCGTTTGACCGATCTGACCCATATTTTGCATACTTATTATTTAGAACCCGGCGGTTAACATAGGTGACACTTCCCCTTCCCCCTTACCCCATTCATCCCCTGATATGTTTTCTGTACAAATCTACGCTGTTGTCCGATCTGACTAAAATTTTGTATACTTATTCTTTAGGACCCGGCGGCTAACAAAGATGATATTTTCCTCCACTCCCCATACCCCTCCCCCTCCCCCCACCTATGATATATTTTCCATACAAATCTGTACTGTTTTACCAAATATCGCATATATATTCTTCAGGACCTGGTGGTAAACATATTCCACATTTCCCTCCTGGACATCCCATCCATTCCACCTCGATTAATTTAACCTTTGTTTTCCCTCAAAATCTTATTTTTTCTTAATTCTTAACCCGTGCAATGCTGGGTAGGACCAGCTAGTATATAAATAAAACTGAGGTGATGATAAAAAAGAATCCATAATTATGTGCAGCCTGTTAAAAAATATTTTATTATTTTTAGTATTTTTATAAAAAGTATGATTTTATTATTTTCGTATTTAACTTTTACATTCTTCTTCGTCTTCATCACAATTTTTTTTATCAATTTGTGATGAATTTAACCTGCCACCCTATTACAAGAAATAAGAAATAAAATAATAATTATATCGAATATCTCCAAAAGAACTAATTAAGATTAATTTATTACTTGTGTTGTGAAAGTCACGACTGCGCCACTGACGGCAGGACGTCGATTCAAAAAAATAATAATATTATTCGTATTGGAGAAAAGTTTCACTACACCCATGGTAGATAGACTCGTAAATAGGTGTTGGCTCGTGATAGGCCTGATTTGAAAACATGATAGAAATTAACCAGTGAGATCTTTGGTGGAGGGGGAAGCTTCGAGAAGGAATTTCCGATGAAAAAAGTTTATAAGTAGGTGTTGGAGCGTTAACTCGAGAGTTTTTTGGAGGGTTTTCAACCGATAGGCCACGCTGGTTTCGTTTGTTTCGCGCGTTTTTACGGTATCTGAGATATAGTTTCCAAAGCAATTTGTTTCGGTATTTGACAATCAGTTACGAAAGCATCCAAATTCATCGCTGTTATAGTGTCAAAATGTCAGTATTAAAATATAGGAGTATTACAAATGCCTGCGTTTTGCCGCATTTTCGAAAGATAAACAAAATTTTAGCTGTTATGACGCCATCATACAAGCGTCAATATAGAGCGAAATAATTAACGTCTGGTTTATAGTCGAAATTTAGGGATGCGTTACTTAGTCTTGTGCTTCGATTGCTTTAAAATCATTTTTGAATTTAAATCGGGATCTCATTATTGGAATAAATACAGTTAGGATTCTTTTAAATGTATTTATAACCATCGAGAGAATGAAGAAGAGATATGTGCCAAATGGGAAGTTGGAGGAACAAGATTCACACTTATGCAGAGTCTGGAGGAAGGGCCTTCTGAGCTACGGATTCAAGCCACTACAAGATTTCAGGATGAGTACCTTTTAGTCTATATAATAGTATTGTTAAACTGTTTCTAAATGTTCTAAAATTTTCTAAAGCAAGTTTATCTACAGTTAATATCGAAGTAGGCAGTATTTTCTTAGGAAAGATACATATTTAATTTCATTAAGCATAATTCAAATCATTTGAAAGAGGATTTAAAATATAGTCGGATTTGGTTGTTTTGAGATTGCGTCGTTCAACCCCTGGGAGAAAGAATAATCCATATATATTGATTTCGAGTAACAAAATTATGACGATATTTTAGATTCATTATAAATAATGCAGTTAGGATTGAAATAACATGACTCGTCTTGCGATGGCATCGTTCAGTTTTGGTGGTAGCAAGCATGGAGTATAAAGACCATGATATACGTCCGACAATGGGTTTATAAGTAAGGCTTTATTCCTAAAAGGGACCACTGCCCGAAATAACTCATTAGGTATGACGTTTGGTCCGAAGTCTGTGTTGTTGACCCCCGGAATTAGTTCGGCGTGATTTCTGATGGATCATGGAGTGGAAAAAGACAAGAACCAATCCATTTTAATCCCATTAGACGTAATTCAAATCATTTGAACGCAAGAGAGGGAGCGAATGAAGTGGGTTGATTGTTTTGGGTTTGCCCCGCTTCTTGCCAAGGAGACTTCAATCATGAGGACAAAAATCCATAATTAAGTGCATATTCCCTATATATAAAGAACTAGTTCTAACTAGGGAATTTCAAGAAGTACAGATGGGTCATTCCTCAATGGGTCGAAATTACGCCTGTACTTGATTGAAGGAAGAATCTTCTAGGTGAGAGCGCTGTGATTGCGAAATAATTCATTCTGACTTATATGAACGGGAGGGAGAGAAAGTGAATCGGGTTATTAATTATGCGCAACCGATTCAGGATACACCCCTGAATATTGCGATTTCGTTCGGACGTTAAATTTTGCTTCAACGATATTTGAAATAAAGTATTCCCGTTATCTACACGAATTATTTTGCTCAGATAACTCGTTTAATTATTGTATAAATATAGTCACATGGTCATAGGAAGTTGGTGAGGTAGATTTATTCACTATGCTTTGGATATCTATGAATGTATTGACACTTGGTTAATATATTCTGTTCACCTGGAATGTTCCATTGGTTAAACATACTTGTCTTCATCTACGAGGAGGAATTCACATTTTCAATTACCAAGAAATTATCTTTATACTCCACAGAGGATAAATTGCAATAATCAGCTTTAAACTAATAACCAACATTCTTTTAGACGCAAGGACCCCTAAAAAGAATTAGGTGCCACTATTAATATCTTCCAACTTAATCTTTAGACGCAAGTGATCCCTAAAGTTTTGGTATACCTTGGATTTACATTTTCTTCGGAATGCTGACGATTTGTCGAGGCAATGGAACATACTACGTGACTATATCAAGATTTAGCTTCGGATTGTTTATCAAGGTAAAGGAAACGCCAGAGAAAATGTATAGAAGGAAGTTTTTCATGGCCATTAAAGGGGCGGGACGATGGGGCCCCTTTAGCGCGGAAACCGAGGATATGTCATTACCCACGGACATAATCCTCCATTCCATAGATTCATTTTTAAACTTGTTAAATAAATTCCTAACGAGAAAAGTGAAGTACTGTTAGCGACAGACACCACATACTCGGAAGTAGACCTATTTTCAAATCATTAGACTCTCGGTTTGCAGATAAATACAGTTTCTACCAAGATAACCAATCCAGAGGCGAATCACTGAAACAATCTGATAATGTGTTTTTCTCCAAACTATAAATTGTATATAGAAGCAGCCAACAAAAGTAAGCAAATTTAAAAACAAAATGATATGTAAATGTGCTTTTTCTTTCAGATATTTTACGTTTCTGTTATGGTTAGTTATTCCAGTAAATGGAAACTCTAAACAATAAATTTTATACGTATTGTAGTCAAGTCCGAGTTAAAATTATAATTATATTATTATCTTTGTATGTGTAAATATAGAATTTCCAACACGTTTTCTGAAATATTAGGGTTGCCACGTGCGTCACAATAGAGGGGGAGTTATAGACTAAAGACGATATCACGAGCCAATAACTTCGACGTTTCTATAGTAATTGAGTGAGAGTATAGTGATTTATTTATTTATAAATTAGGAAAAAAAACGACATCATGAGCCATTTAATAGATAATCTAGTATAGAGACATATCCTGGTAAACTAGGATAAAAGCCATTAGGTAGTATTTGCATTTGGAATGAAACTTGCGATAACTTAATAGGATTTTGATATTAATTAAACATCGATAAGAAACATTACGACCGCATTGCGTTCTTACAAAATAATCCTTTCAGTTCATTCAAAACGGATAATTCTAACCTTTTATCTACGTAGACATACTTATAGGTTATTATCTATTTTATAATGCGTATTTCGGAACAGTACGATCGAGATCAGAAAGAGTATTTTAGTTTATGTATCGGAGTTAGAATTTATATTAGATGGTTTATTAATTTTGGTTAGATTCAAAAAAAATTTAGTTGGTAGCTTCGGTTCGGTGAGCCAAGGCTCAACCACTTTATACACGGTTAGGTCAGGTTTATTATCACAAATTCTTACCTCACTTAGCTAAAATTAATTAAACTAAATTAAAACTCTTGGCAATTTTATTAAATAGTTTATTTATAATTAATGTATATTTACTGTTTATTATATAAATTAATTATTAATGAAAAATCAAAAATTATATTTAAAATTAATGAAAATAAAAAAATTTTAATTAAAAAAATTAAAAAATATATAAAACTTACTCTCTTTAATTTTTTATAATACAAATATAATAAATTAATAATCTTTTTTTATTTATTTATAAAAATTAATATTTAATTAATAAAACCAAAATTAAAAGTCTTGGCAATTGTATTAATAATTTATATATATATATATATTATATACTACATATTTACAAATTAATAATTACATTAAATAGTTTATTTATAATTTATTTATAATTACAACATATTTACAAATTAATATAAAACTCTCGGCCGAAACAAAGCTAACGAAACTATCAATACCAAACTGTTTCCCCAAAAATATGCAAATACAAATCTTCAAAATAAGAGTCAGGCAGACTATGTCGAACATGTCGGTATGTCGGACTGTATTAGAGGTTTCCTAATTTATAATAAAAGTAATAAAATATATCGTCCCATGATAGCCAAAACATCGTAAACGACAATTTTACTCAAATAGCGTTTATGCGCTTGTTCAGACACAGCGGGAACCGTGCAGTTTCAGAATCGCGTTTCAAAACACGCGATTTGTGTCATCTGTTCACACAGCCGCTGTTAATAAGCGATTTGTGCGCACGAAAATAAACGACAGGTCTGGTGCCGTTCTCCATCTTTGAATATCAGAGATATATTCGCTCATTACTTTGTTAACGACGGCCGTGTTCCATGGCAAGACACATAAATATCATTCTGTCTGTTCATTTCTGGTCAATTTCTCTAAAATACTCTTTTTTTCCACCATTTCCAAATATCTCCACCAACTCCTGCCAAGCTTGGTTCTTGGCATATTTGAGTAATCCTCACACTATTACAGGTCTTTTCTCCCATATTACAGGTCTTTTCTCCAGTTCATCAATAAAAAATTCAGTGTCAAAGCGATCCATAACCATAGAAAAGAGAATATAATCCACGCGTGCTCCTGTTGTGACATGGAACCGTGCGGTGCCCGCAACGCGACTGAAGGCTCTCGTAAGGCCCCATAGTAATAGGATCGTGCGGGTCTATTTTCTAGCGGTTGGGTTGCGGGCACCGCGACGGTTGACTAACCGCACGGTTGTGTCTGAACGATCACATACAAACCTAGGTAAATGAGACCCGCACGGATCTCATGCGATTCTGAAACGGCACGGTTCCCGCTGTGTCTGAACAAGCGCTAAGGCTCCATAGTAATAGGATCGTGCGGACGCCGTGCGGGTCTATTTTCTAGCGGTTGGGTTGCGGGCACCGCGGCGGTTGACTAACCACACGGTTGTGTCTGAACGATCACATACAAACCTAGGTAAATAAGACCCGCACCGAACGCACGCGATTCTGAAACTGCACGGTTCCCGCTGTGTCTGAACAAGCGCTTAATCATTACGAGCTTAGAAGTGCATCATTTAAACAAAACTAAAATACCTATTATTGACACAAAATATTATTAGATCCCGCCAAAGTTCTAAAGTTATCAATTCTTTACTGGTACAACTGTACAAAGAAAGACTGAAAATATCAACAGCAAAATATAATGATCTGCATAAATTATGTAAAAAAGGCATTATTCTCAGAAGAATACTTGCCACTCCCCCATGATTCTAAAGAAGCCATGTTTTAGCAGAATCAGATGAGGATGATGCACAAATATTATAGCACTGCGCAGTTGGTGTTACCAAAAACTTTAAAATTCTTTTGAAATTTGTTTGTAATACATTATTTTTAAATTGTTATCCTATTGTATTTTATTTTAAAAGTAGGCATCTGTTTAAACATTCTTATTGTTTTTTAGTTTGTGTGTAGATCGAATGAAGTACACCAGTGCATCTTTTATCTTACAGCGTTTTATTGTTAAGAGAACATATTTAGGAATTGATATATAATTTAATATTATTATGTCAAATATTCATACTATTATAATAGAAAAACATTTCTTTTTTATTCTTTCGGAGGGATTGTAATGAGGAGCTGGAATTCCCGCATTTTAAGAATACCTTTTGGGTAGAAGTTAATTGTTTTCAAGAATTACTACTAACTCAATTTTATTTGCATCAAATGATACAGCTATCCTCTTCATTGCACCTATTGCCTTGTGTTAATGTTTGAACAAAATTGTTTCGTAATTGTAGTTAGAATCGTGAAGGAATACTAAATCCCACACTAATTCTTAAAATTTATGCAGCATTTATTTTCATTAGTTTTCTTAGAAAAACTTAATTGTTACCAAAAATTAAAATCAATAATGCTGTCTTTATCTTATGTGCATCAAAATGTATAGCTATCCTCTTCATTGTATACATTAGTGTTTGAACTTAATTGCTTCTCAGAATCGTAGAGAAATTCATAAACCTACACTATTCTTAAAATTATGTAGCATTTCTTTTCAATAGTTTTCATACAAATTCAAGTTGTTGAACTTATAATATTTAGATTGATAATCCCTGCAGAAGGCAAAATGCGCCTCATAAAAATTAAAAATGTAGGACTATAAAACAGATATTTTTATTTCCGTATGTGCACATTACTTATGATGAGCACAACATCGTAAACGACATCGTAAGCGACAAAGGTTAAGAAATGTATCGCAAAATAGCCGGCAAAACAACGTAACCGCCATTTATCCTCAAAAATGTGGGAATTAAATGATTTTTATAATGATAAGCGAAAGATATTTATAAAATAAATACTCAATATAAAATTTAGTTCATAAAATATATTCCTTAAAAAATGATAAGAAAAAATCTTTTGTAAAATTTTATTTTGTCGGTTACGATGTTTTGGCTATCATGGGACGATATTTTAAATTTCAAAAATGCATTTATTCCTGCTTTGAAATTTAAATACCTACTATCCAAAATAAACAGATCAAAATATTTATACTTGTAAAAGTATCTCATAAGTCTCAATGCCTCCCCCTTGACTTTTATTGAAATTGCATTTGTGTAGGTATGACGCTGGATGTAGATAGCTTTTAACCTTCTGGTACCGAAAGATCGAAAATAGAATCGGGGCCGGAATGGGGTACAAAGTGACCCCAGTCAAATTCGCGTTTTAATGAAGTATAAGGCTTTGAACATGTTTTATAATATACTAGCTGGTTGGCCCGGCTTCGCTCGGGACCATAATTCGGTAAGCATAGAATTGTGTTGACGACTCTTTTTTGCTGGTTTCGGCACCTGTGATTGGATTGCCTTGCTGGACCGTCTTCGCTTTGCCAAAATGTCAACAGATATTTTAGCGCACAATCATAACACTCTAAGAGAACTTTATAAAACTTTCTAGAGCATTCCGAAATCTTATAGAACTTCCTGGAATGTTCTAGAACTTTCCCTTTCCAGAACCTTCTAAAGCATTATAATTCTTTCTGGAACCTCTAGACCCACCGACGTACTCCCCCACTCAGTTTGGAACCTTATAGATCTTTCTGATAGCTTGTAGAACTTTCTCCTTCCAGAACTTTTTAGAGCATTCTCGAACCTTCTAGAACTTTCCGGAACCTTTAAAACTCGCTGACACATTCTGCAACTCAGTTTGGAACCTTATAGAACTTTCTGAAACTTTCTCCATCCAGAACTTTCTAGAGCATTATGGAATCTTCTCTTAATCTTCTAGAAACTTCTAGACTCACCGATGAACTCAGCCACTCGGTATGGAACCTTATGAAACCTTTTTAAACTTTCTCCTTCCAGAACCTTCTAAAGCATACGAGAACCTTAATGAACGTTCTGGAACCTTTTAGACTCACAGACACACTCCGCCACACTGTTTGGAACGTTCGAGATCTTTCGGGAATCTTCTACAGCGGTCTCTTTCCAGAATATTTGAGAATTTAATTGAATGTTTTAAAACCTTCTTGACGATCGCGAACAGACTTTGCGTCACCATTCAAATTGTTTAAAACAAACTTATTTATTTGTAAGTTGAATCAGCGCTCCCGCGTCCGAGCGGGGACGCGCAAAAATTATGTTTTAACATATGCTCTGTGGTCCGTTTCTTCCCTTGAACTGATGAGCGTGTGGGACGCTACACATGTGTGCTTTTAAAACGAAGCATATGGAAATTTCTGGAATGTGTGAAGAATCAGCTTGTAGGTGCAACGAGGGGTAGCTATTCTGCGGGGTAAGGGACAATAACGGCCGAAAAGGTCGTAACAGATGTTTCTTTGCAAACCACGGATCTGGAGATGGTTTGAACGGGCGCGCGGGGATGACATTTTTCGGCGCTATTTAATTTTTTAAAATATAAAATATTAACTTAAATTTGACACCTTACATCAGCTACAAAAAGACAAGTAGGTATTTTTCATTTTTTTTGTTTGTTCACTACATTTGCAGTGGCTTATTCGACCCTATAGACTTTTTAATGTTCTCTTGTATTTCTTTAATAAAATTTCGTTCAATGACTGTTTAAATATTGTTCAGAAGACTTTTTATTATCATTTCTCCTTATGTCTACACTAGCCCCTACAAGTGTCCACAATATTCTCTTATCCGGGTTTTAATCATTAAGATTTAACTTGGAGGCTTTGAAGGTAAAAGACTAAGAGCGAGGACAATGTTTGTTTCAATTTTCTATCTGTAATAGTGTTAAGGAAAAACGTCCGAGAATACAAGTGTCCACACTTTGACTACTTTCATACTTTCTACTTTCCCCTGCCTTTGCATACAAAGAGCATATTCTTAAGAAACTGAAGAATACATAGGAATTTGGAGGCCTGTCTAAAATCAAAAACCTTCTGCTATAAAATGTCAGATGTACAAAAACTTTCCCAAGCAATGCAACATCACCATTGACATCAGTTTTAAGAGAATGAGTTTGTTTATTTAAAGTTATGTGGTTCTAAATGATAAATACAAACAAAATTGTTAAATTTTAAATTGTTGATATTTATGCTCTCATTTGCTTTAGATATGTAATTAGAAAAATACCCTTTCACTAAACTATACATTAAAAGTTTTTCTTAGTGTAATGTATCTCTAATCGTCTCATGATGGGTGTGCACAAGCGGGATGAAAGATGCGAGAATGTGACCGCGTGAATTTACAAAGTGCATTCCAGATTGTGTGCTTTCAGAGAAGAAATGCATTATCACGAGTGATTACATTGGCGTAGAATATTGTTGTAAAAGTTTCAAAAAAACTTGTATGTTGATTCTGGCATTTTAATTGCAAGATCGGAACCCCACATCGGAACATCTTCTCTCTTCCCGAGACATTCGCATTCGTATTCCAAATTTTTAATAATAATGCCATTCATTTTTATGCACAACATGTGCATCAGTTTATAATTTAATTTACATGTTTTTTGTATTGTCCTACAACCTTAGTTGTCGCAACAACCAAATTACTCCAAAAAGTATATGAAAAAAAGTATTCTTTGAATCAATGTTAGGTATAGGTATTTAACATAATATTACCAACAACAGACTCCAATTGTGAGTGACCTCTGCTCTATGGTCTCGTAGGTTTTAAATTGAAAAATTTTAGGGAAATAAAACAAATGAGAAAAACATTTAGTAATTTCGATATATTGTCATCTAATAATTTAAAACAATCACTCTTACAATAACAATAACACACGACTTAAAAATGAGTAGGTATATTAATTTAATCAGTAATCACATACAATTCTTCGATTCGCCATGAAACATAGACATTATCTAACTCTATGTACAATCAGTTCTCACAAAATTTCCCGTCGGTGCTTGATGATTTTATACAAAAACTGAATAAAACGGATAAGCTTAATAATCAAAAGTTCATCACACTACTCGTTGAATACACTGGTCCATGCTCCAATCGCAATAAAAATCCTCCCAATGCTACATTATCTTTATGTTTAAAATTACAATTACATGTACATGGATTAGTGACTGTCATGAACTATGTTTGTGTGACTCGGAAAATAATTAATTAACATTTATCCTATATTATATATTCTTTAAATAGTTTGCATCGATTTTCTACACAAAACAGTGGTGCATCTAAATAATAATACCAACTTGAAGAAACGTTGAAGAGATGTAAAAAAAAGAAATTAAATGGTAGAAAGCAAATGTAGACAGCGATGATACAGAAGGCCATCACTTTACTCAATGAGACGGTACACTCATTTCTCCCCTAAATCCATCATCAATAAGAACTAAATAACAATTTGGTCTATTTTGACACCATGTAATCTGAATCATGTTTTTACCATGTTTATGAATACATTACAGAAGTAAAAAAAAAACAGAATTCTAATTTAAATCGCAGTCAAATTCGTAGAAAAATGTTGAAGCTTTATTTTGTTGTTTTACTTCATTTCTACAATACTGCTGTCGAAAGATTATATGTTCAAGCTTGGATTTTTTACTTAACAAGTAGTTATCAGAAAAATATTCAATGGATTAGATAGATTATTTGTACAAGAGTATGAAGGACAGGACTGGGATTCTTCAATCTTAATTTTTTAATTACAAATTTCATTTTCTTAAATTTGAAACAAACTATTGAAAAAGTCCATGAACATTAAAGGAAGTGAATACGTATGTACTATGAAATTACAATTAATAAGAAAGCAACTATATACTTTCTATAACAAGGTTGTAGTAGGAATACTTATCCCATATTCTCCAAAAAAATGTAATTTCTAATATTAACATTAAATTATCCAAATTTGTTTCCAAAAAATAATATCAAAATCTGGATACTATCATAGTAATTAAAATGTCTATTGAAACTATTGAAACCAAAAAATTAGGATTGAATTATTCATAAAATATGTCATTTAAATATTAAACCACTCTATTTTAAACATATATTACAAATAAAAATGTCACAGAATAGATAAATAATGCTTAAAATTAAATTACATAGTTTCGTAAGTGACTGATAATGTATCTACCTAGAAGAAACACATTTACTATGCTAATAACAAATTGTAATACTGTTTACTGTTATTAGACTATAAAAAATGCATGTAAAATTTTCCTCTTACATACATATTTTGTGATGTTAAATCTTACACATAATAAGTCTTTGATATGAGAATCTAGTTACTATTTACATAATCAATACAAAGAACAAAAACAGTCAAATCATTTCTTAATTTGCAGGGTTATTTGAAAAACATTAATAACCTCGCAGGAATATTTTCCTGCATTGATCATAATTTGAAAATGTTTAAGCAGCCATGACCTATCAATAGTTTTGGAGATATGCAACATCGAAGATAGCATTTTTTCAATATTTATGACTTATTGAATATGAAAAATTCATTCCCTAATACAAGACAAAAAACCAAAAATTTCAATTGGAAAACATTGCAATTGAAATTTCTGAAGGGTTTTTATCATTTTATGTAACTTGTATTGAAACAAATGAATTTTTTGTAATCGATATAAATTACTGTAATAATAGTTCAACGTTCATATAAGTCAGAAATATTGAGAAAAAAAATGCAAACTTTGTTATTGCATATCTCCATAACTATTGATATTAGGTAATGGTTGCTTGAACACTTTCGACTCATAATCAAGGCAGAAACATGGTTCTGCGAAGTTATTAATGTTTTATTATTATTTTTATTTGTATAAAACTTAAATTAAATACCTCTGCTGAAATTTCCTGCTTCAAACATGTTATGGTTTTACATTTCTGGTAGCCATCCTATATTAAATGGAAATATACAGCATTTCATAAGATAAAACATTTACTTCAAAACATACTTTATTGAAGGATCAAAATGAAGATCTGTGCATTGTATTTTTTTTACAGTAAAATCACACTAGATGGGTACATCCCATTTTGGTCATTTAAGTATATTCTACTTCAAAATACAGAGGTGAGAAAATTGCAAAATATCGTTTCCATTTCATTGCAGGCTAGATCTCCTGTGGAAACTCCAAAACTTTTATTTGAGCATACAAGTGCATTTTCTCAATTTTATGTACAATTCTTGCCCTCTCTGTCCATCAATAACAAAGAAAAATGAATGTACATTTCAGATCAATACCTAAAGTTTTTCAGCGCATAAGAGAAAAATTTCTTCTTTGGAGATTTATTTGCAAAAAAATTTATAATATCAAAAGTATTATTTATTAAACAACATACTTATTTTCAAATCAAACTTAATGATAGCATTATCTAATTATGCATAAATTTCACAAACCTCCATTAGGCCTTGGTAATTTCAATTGACTTAATAATTGAAAATAAAAATAAAATTCTTATTCAACAAATTTCAATTGACAGAAATAAATGTCTAAACATGCTACATCCATATCTATGTATAAAATAACATCATGAAATTGTTATAATAATTGAGGCTGGATATGAGGATTCTACTTTTATTTACATAAGCACCAAAAACATTTGATATTGCTAATCATTTTACCCATGCACACATCTTAAAATAGTTGTAAATATATATGAATGATTTCTATATTCTACAAAGAAGGCCTATTTTTCATTGACAGAGAGTTAGTTAACTATGGGGTTAAGATCTTTCAATCATCGAGAAATGCAATAATTTATTTGTAAATACATATATGTGTACTGTACATATAAACACATCTATTTAAGAATCACAAATAAATTTTAATAAGATTTCACAATCATTTAAAAACGGACACATGATAGTAGTCCCATAATATAAACCAATAGAACTAATTTTCTACTACCTACAATATTTTTAATGTTGATTCTTATAATGATTCTGCTAAGCCGTTTTGTTTAAAAATGACTAGAAATTATCAATAGTCAAAATTCAAATTTTGTAATATGAAACGGTCAATGGTCTTAAAAAAATATTCTCAATCATTAACTCTTTGAAATATTAACATTTAAACATTTCTGTCCAAATAAATGAATTGTATGAATAACTATAGTATTAAGCATGGAGACATAACTTTTGTCCATGTATCTAAAACACATAACATGCTACTTTACTATGTATTCAATACAGAGAAATATAATATGAAAAAAAAATTAGAATTCATAGATCAATTAGAAATAGCGGAGATATGCTTCTAACAACAATTTAGTAAGTACTTGAGGAGAGTTTTAAGATATTTTATTGTATAGTTATAAAGTGAACCTCTTGAATATTTAAATAAATACAATCAGAAAATATATTAACATTCATGTTGACTCAAATCACAATCTACTGTGTGCGCCATTTCGATGATCTGATATATCAAACAGGATTTCTTAAGTGCACTTACCTGATGCTACTGGAATTAAGCAATTTGTTACTAGAACTGTGACTGCTGCCCTATTGTGCATACAAAAATCTAACTGTTGTCCAAAATAAGAAAGTACTTCTGTACAACCTTACTTTTCCATCTGAAAATTATTTGGCACAAGTCAGCACCTTTTGCATAAAATAAAATAATCATGCAACTAGTGAATTGATGTATTATTTAATTATTAGAGACCAAATAACAATCCAAGAATAATGTTGGCATTTTTAATATATCTTCTTCTTATAATGTCATCTCCTATCAGAGATTGGCGATCAAAACTTTTGTCCAACGTACAGTCCTCCAAGTCACTCATTAGATACGGCGTCTTTCTAAGCTTCTTTTTCCACTTATTTTCCGCTGGATAATGAGTTGGTTAAGACTATTCAGTGGTCCCCTCATAATACGTTCGAGATACTCAAGCTTTTTTATCTTGATGAACTGCAGAATTTCTTTTAGTTAAATTTAGTATCCATGCCTCCACATAAGAGATTGACAAAATAGAATGTCGAGCCATAAGCATTCTTAGTTGCAGATTTAGGTCACGGTTAGGTAAAGATAACATTCAAATAAAGGTCTCAATTTGAGAAACACACTCCTTGCCATCCCTATTCGAGCTCTTACTTCTCGAGATGGATCCCATTTCTCGTTTACCCATGCACCCAAGTCATTGTATTGCATGACTATTTCTATTGGTTCATTGTTGATGATTATATTTGGTGTCAAAAGTGATCTTTTTGACACTATAAATAATTTGGTTTAATGGGTGTTTATCTTCAAGCCACACTTGATTCAATCACTGTTTTTTACCAGTGTTTGAAGGTCATGGACGTTGTCTGCAAATTGTAGAACTGTATCATCTGCTTTTTGTATTGTTTAATAATAGCTAATTAATAATCGGATATTGTTTAATAATGGTTTATCATCCACCAATATCCCCATAGCATCTAGAGCTTTTTTAAATATTGACTTGGAGCTCAGGATAAATAGCAGAGGTGATAAGATACATCCTTGTCTTACACCACACCTAATTTGGATATCTTTATTCAGTGTGTCCTCTATTTTAACTTTTCTTTTAATACATACTTAATAATAATATGTATTATTTAACAGCAAATTTGTGAAGCCAACATAGTTGTACAAGTAATATGTGTACAGAATCTAGTATATATAGGAATGGATGTGGTTAGGAGTTACCCTCTTAATAAAAAATAAAAGTACATTTTAGTAGACAAGCAACGCAGCAGTGAAGATTTTTTCCAAGTATGTACTATGTAGCAAGTAGAAACTGATGCTAGAATTTTGTTAAAAAAATATATACAAAGTATATATTGTATAAAAAGTATATAAAGAGAAAAAATGTAAAAATGAGTAAAAACAATATGCACATATGGGGGGTATAGAAGCAAAGGCAGCTTTATTCCACGGTACTGATTTTGAAAAAATGCTAGAATGTGATAAAATGTATTTAAAAACTGTTTCAGAGCCTTTTCTTTTTTTTTTAATAGAAATGAGGATAAAAGGAGATATTGGATTCTAAAATTAAGTGTTATCTTTATATTTATTGAGATTTTTTAATTATTAATGTATGCTCTATGTTTGCTCCCAAAATGCAAGATTGATGATTTTGATTCTCAATAATTGAAATATTGCTGTTGTTTCTTAATTTTATCACTCAGCAGACATTTTTATTTTATACAATTTTCTCATCTCCATCTTTTTAATTCTTGCTTTTAAATTGTTTGGCACACAGCTTAAATCTTTAATCAAGGGAGCTGAAATCACACAATGTAGGTACCTACCTATGAAGCGGCCATTTTGTGGCTTTTTTGTATGAGAAAACTTTTCAAATGAAGATTGCTGTCTTTGCTTCTAATGTAAATGTTTAAGATGAATTTACAATTAAAAAGGGATGATTTTGTGATTCAAATGTATGATATGGAACGAATTGCTCTAAATTTCTACATTTCTACATACGTCTTGGAAAAATTGATAAATTTATACATAAATTTATCAATTTTTCCAAGATTTGCTTTTGCTTTTATATTCCCCACACATTGTAATGATTTTACAATAAACAGTATTTATGACTTAAGTTGTTGGAGGACATCAAATTTATGAAACCTGGAATAAATTTTTCAACATTCACATCTAGCAAATGTCAAATAAACCTGTGTCTAAAATAAACTTTAAAAATTCCTTTTTTGGATTATTTTCACAAATAGAAAACTCAAATCCAAGTGACAAATGTCAAGCAAATATAGTGTGTTCATTAAAAAATAAGATGGTCTGAGTTATGCTTTTAATTACAATATGATAAATTTGATTTCTCCCAAATATATTAAGCACTCATTAAGAATAAAATGCAATCAGTGCGTCAAATGGATAATTAGTGTATGACCAAAATCATAAAAAGGTGATGCAAGAAATTTGTAAAACAAGAAAAGCCTCATGATAGAAACAATTTACTGTATTTTGAAATGTACACTAAAATTTGTTAATTTTCAATAAATATAATGCGATCTACAAACATTAACATTTTAGCAATATAAATTTGATGACTAAAATTTTGTATAAATTTTACATAAAATTTAATATTCCTAAACATTGTACACATACAATAATCAAAATTAATCACTAATATCAATAACAGTGTATATTTGATAAAACTTTGGGATAAATGCAGAATGTGGCGTTGGGAGTTGTATGAAATATTTACAATTTTTTTTGGTATAATTGAGTGTCCTGGTTCCAATAACATCATAAAATAATGTCGCACTGTTATATTTATTTATATTAAACGAGTAATTCCAATTTAAAAATCGCAATTATACCTTAGTAGGTTTGACAGCTCAACCATTTTATCTATACGATATGCAAGTATCCGGCAAGGAAAAGGCCAATTTTTTGTTAAAAACGGAAATAAGTCTGGATGACGTATCCGACAGGGAAAAGGCCAATTTTTCGTTAAAAATGGAAATAAATTTGGATGACGTATCTGGCAGGGAAAAGGCCAATTTTTTGTTTAAATAAAGGTACTCGAGACACTTCAAATGAAAACTTGTACAAAAAATTTGCGAGTTCTTATTAAGCGGCCCATTCACTGTACTACATGACAGTCCACCGACCAGAATAGTGAATGGTCCACTTTATATTTTCTATCTATGATTATATCTTATCCATAGATACGTGTAATAATTCAAATGAAAGGGCTGACTTGTCAAACCTACTGAGGTAATAATTGCGATTTAAAAATTGGAATTACTCATTTAATATAAATAAATATAAGAGTGCGACATTATTTTATGACATTATTGGAATCAGGACACCCAATTATACCGGAAAAACTTGTTAATATGTCATACAACTCCCAACGCCACATTCTGCATTCCACCCAAAACTTTACCCAGATGTGTGCTCTTTACCCTTGAATAAATAATCAGATACAGGGGTAGAGCGGAAGTGGACTCGGAGTCGCTAAGGCATAGTATTTTAAGCAGAGTTAGTCGACAAAGGTTGGCTAATTCCGACTCCATTTTTAAAAAATTATATTTTTTTAAATAATCGATAATTTGTGTAAAGGATACTTTACAAAGTAACAAATGCGCACGCTTCAGAAGTCTGCTGAGTAAATCATCAATACAGGATGCGTACGCACATGACATAATTATTAATGTGTGCTGTTATTCTTTTGTGTATTGTATTGCATTCTCTGATACTAATGCACACAGTCAAATTAATTGGTACTGCATTTGATTGTGTGTGAAAAGTACTGCATTGTATGTGAAAAGTGTTTATTTTTGTCTTTCGCTCACATAAAATCGCTCGGACTCAGAGTTGGATCGTAAGACAAAGTCGGAATCATTAGATTTTTAAACAATTCTAGCTCTATTAAAAAGGCTGGTGTTTGAAATATTGATATTGGATGGAAGACGTCATGTTTCCAGATATTGGAAAAATGACGTCTTCCCCCCAACATTGTGAATGTATTCCTGCGACAACACAAGCCATTTCTTAGTATATTAAAAGTCCACCCCTAATCTGAACCACATGTTCCTATAATACAACAAGTTATTTTTGCCAAGAAATTACATAGAGATAAAGAGAGCACATTTATACCTATATGTCATCAATCTACAATTACCGTCTTACAAATAAATAATTAGTTATAACATTGAAACATGTTGATGTTTTACACAAACTCAATTTACAAACAAATGTATGTAATTAAAAAAATAGTTGTAGGTATATTCTATTCAAAGGAAAAATATCATATCTTATACAGTTTAAGTTAGCACATTAAAATAACTTTTTTCCCATTTGTTAATCTGTTCCATGCCCACTTTGTGTGTACACAATGCAGCCCTGGAACAGATTACGATGATAGCAACATCAATAAAGGACCTTATAAGTGGAAATGCAAGTCTTTTCGCAGGACTTCTTCAAGAGGAGAATGAAAAGTAGGGAGATTGAGAATTTTTGTGGTTTTACAGCATTTAATTACCATAAAAAAATGTATACATAATTCTTTTTATGAATGAGTGTGAATGAGTTTAATTAAATTACCTCTTTTTGTCTCATAATTATTTAATGGCGTTAAATACTTAACAACTATTATTTAATATAATACATTACATTTATTATTCTAAAACAAGCAATCGTTAACTGCGTTAATATTAAAATTTCTAATATTCAGTCGAATGTTTTTGTATAAATCAATTTCTCCTCAGTTTGTGCACCTGTTTGAATTTATCTAGTTTTCATTTCCAATCACCGTACGATTGCCGTTGTAATCACAAAAACAATAATATTACATTATAAAAGTGCGCACCTTCGGCCGTAACTCTCAAAACGCAATTGACTTTTCATGTGAACTTCACAAAGTAATTTATAACTTAATTATAAAAATTATAGAACATAAATTCACATTTTTTGTCACCCATCAATATTAGCATTTATTACAATAACCTCCAATAAAGAAAGCTTCTTTGCAATATACATCTTAAAAGCTCAATACCCATTTCATAATGTATGATAATGAAGCTGGATAATTACCTACCGCACCGGGTAAATGATGATTTATTGTCCTCGAATGAGCCAAGACTGGTGGTTGGGTAGTGCTCCAAGAAGCAGGCACAGTGTTGACGAGGCCGTTGAGCCTTGGATTAAAGTGATGAATATCCTATGTATCTTTTACGTTGCTTGTATGGATGAGAGGAATGCCGGATCCACAGAGGCAACCTTGGCCGTCAAGAAAGCGTGCATGCAGAATAGCAGGCTCTGCAATATTTGACATTCCAGTTCCTGAAATGAAAAAATGAAAGATAATTATTTTGGCTCTTTCAGAAATGGTATTTCTTCAATTTTGTGATCCGATATTATACGTAATTTTTATCTATATCTTTTCTTTAGCTACACTGACTTTATAAACATTTTTTCCGAGACAAGTGACATCTCCGATACGTGGCTCTCACCCAGGAGGCTCGGGTTCGGTTCCCGATATCGGAATATATTTTTCTCATTTATTTTGATGTCAATTTTATTTATAATATTAATTATTTAATAATGTTATTGCTAGAGTGATATTGTCTTCGAAGGACAGTATCGAATTTAGTTTTACGCACAATCGCAGGGGTTTAAAATAGTACCCGTAACTGCCGGTAGGGTAAAATGTTCAAATATTTTGATAAAAGTTGTTATTACTATTTCATGGGTGTCGGTTATAAATAAGTAAATATTCTTTAGGAACCGGCATGTAAAACTACCGTCATTTTTGACAGGTTACAGCTAGTGTAAATTATATTGATGGTCCCTATGTAAACTAAGGCATACTAAAAATAAGCTAATTTTACAGGAGAGCTATTTGAAGCTAGGCTTTACATTCACAATGAGCACATTTTTGTTAGTTTTTTTTTTTTTTTTATATTTCGGAAATGAATATTTTCTATGTATTGGTACAAAAATGCATTTTTGGAAGGTGTCCGAGTCTGCGTAAGGACCATAAGTATTCTTATTGCGACTCTGCATCATTATTTCCCATCATATTTAGCCTGTGCATGTGTCATTCTGGATAATAATCTCTTGCTAATAACAATTAACTAATACTATATTTGACATAATATGAACAGATAGTCCTAAAAAGAATAAATTTTATGGTATCAAAAACTTCAGTTTGTACTATGAAATTAATCCTTCAATAACCAATGAAACAGAATCGTTTGCATTTTTTTTTAAATTTTGTTATATAGCGTTGTATAGCATAAAAAAAAAGTTGTATAGCGAACACTAAAGATGAGCCCTAAACCTTCACCTAATGTTTCTGATAAAATTTACCTTTGTCTCGATGGCTCTTGTCTCACTGTCCTGGAAGTGCAATTTAAGTTTTGACTTTCCATCGTCACTGGAGCCTCTCAGCTGAGAGAATCGGTATGCCCAGAGGGCCGGGGCTCCGGGGGCGCCCTCCTGCAGGGAGAAGCCCGAGGTCCAATCCAGGGTCAAACCACACGTACGACCATCAAAACAAACTGTAAATGTTTTCTTCTGTAAACAAAAATAAAGTAAGAGAAATTAAATATTTATTTTAATACTGCAAATTGATTTGTATTTGGAGTTCTAAATTGTTATACAAATACATTTTGTAGAAATACATCAATCACAAATGGTCTAACTTAACTGATTTTGCCTTTTTGCAATTTTTAATTCTTATCGTTAGGTTTATCTAGTAAAGAGAATGAATAAAAATAAAAAGAAATAATATTTATCATCTGAAAAACTAAACCACAAACAAACAGAAAATTTTCAATAATAGACACAGTTCATGCAAAATTTTGTATTCGCAGTTCACATCATTTTGACTTATCACAGAAGGGTCGCTAAGATTTCATGCGATAAAAATATGAAAAATTCGAAAGGTAACTTCACAAAAATCGGGTTAACATGTGGTTTGAGCGAAGTTTATCCTTGAAGAATTATATGTATTATGTTGGATTAGAGTTTATTATATAATTAGGTAGGTCTAAATTGATAATATATTTCCAATGTTTTCAATCACTCTTTAAAAATGAAATGATTTATTAGAAAGTGTAACCTAATCTTACTTAAATCAAATACATTCACATCAATGACACATCTTTAATGGCAAATTGGCGGAGTTATAATACCTGTAGCAGTTATTGCTTCCAAACATCAAAATTATATCCTACCACAATCAACAAAGTCTTTACTTCCATATTCCAAAATACCTATCTACTGATTTGTGTGTTGATAAATGTAATTTGTATATGTACATACATGATTTACCTCTATAGTTTAAAGTAGTACGCCAACAAATCAGCAAGTATTCAATTAATGCTTGCTTAAGTAAACATTAAAAAAAATTAATTCACGTTTCTTTCCAATTGACTTTTTAAATTTTTAGTTTTTCAAATTCTAATTTTTGTAATGAATTGTACAAGCTAAATTGTAAAATTAATCAAAAATAATGAATTAATAAAGATAATGGATCAACCCTGGTAGATGTGACAGAGAATCATTATAAATATGTATGTGATTATTATATGTAATTATAGCCGGTGCCACACTAGGCATATTTTCCGTCGTGTCTTTGTCGCCGCGGAATTCCGCTACATTTCTTTCCATACAATATGCGCTTATCGAACACACTACGCGGATCATCTGCCATTCCGCTGACGGAACACTCGCTTCTGTTTGGTTCTCCGCCCGCGGAACTTACGTCAACGCAAAATGGGTGACGTTGCGTCTTGTGTTTTTGAATGCAACGCGCCACATTTGATGGATTGTGCGGACGCGCGGAGAACAAACATACGTCCGCACGTATGTTTATTCTCCGCGCGGTCCGCCGCGGAAAATTGTATGTGACTACTTAATTCAGTTGCAGATTTGACGCGACAAAAAGAAGCGGTGTAAGATATGCTCGTAAGATATACTCATTATAAATGTATGATATTTTAACATTTATTAAATTGTTACAATATGATGTGTAATTAAAAGTGTTACAAATAAAGTATATGAGTTTTTATTGTCCGAATCCACCAATCATTTTACATATTGATTTTTCTATATATGTATTATTAGAATTGCAAGTACGAGTAAGTACATCTTGTTTTTCCTTTTAAAACTTCAAATGTGTAAAATTTACTTCTGCTGATCTCTTTGTTTTTGGGTGAATAAGAACTACTTACTAAGAAAATATTATATAGAGGCCATTAGGGAAAAAACTATAAATGGAGTCTTTCAAAATTGGATTTTAAATCATGTTAAATAAATGAACATCAATGTACGTGTCAATTAAAAAAAGTGGAAATGATCAAAACATTTATTGATAAAATCAATATGTAGTTTTAAAAGTCTATGACTCATAATTGATAATTTTTTTCTAAGGAATAAAGAAATAATGTTGCATTCACATTAATGACAATGAAACCAGGTATGAAAACACATAAGATTAAATGAAATGATATGAAAGTATCATTTTATGCCTAGTGGGAAAAGCATTAGGTTGGTAATTATTCCACAGGCAAAAAATAGTTTGAGCGTGCTCTGCTATTATAAAATTTAAGTGAATTAAATTGAAAAAAAAATGTTAATATTACATTTGTTAATAATTTACAATTAAAATAAATTAAGAGATGAATAGGACCAATATAAATATTATTTAGTATGATACTATTCATGAAAACTTAGATATAGATGGACATGGATTCCCTAAAACATGGGAATAAATACAATATTTTTAAATTGCTTGTTTATATAAATACAAAGTGTTTAAAACGCATCAAAAATTCAATGATGTTTTGCAAATTTGATAATTTAATTTTTTTTTAATAGAGATGTGAACATGGAATGTGTGTGGCATCAATATTCTTAGTATTTTAAAATAAGCTAAAAACTTATGCTATCAAAATAGGACTAACTCGCTGGTGTTCTGTAATAAGGCTCGGACCACCAACCACCATATCACTAGGCAAACGTCATGACCACTACAACAGCAAGCTACTCTAAGTCAGTTTTTTTTTTTAATTTTTTCAATACCTATTTGAGTATCTCTATAAAAAAAAAATAATGTACAACATCTCAAATAAATGAATAATAAAAATCCATTTTTTAATCCTCAAGTCCTTCCTAATGCTGTGTATGCTGTGAGAAAAAATTAATCAGAGAAGGACGTATAGAAAAAGGGAGAAATCATTTACAATACATTTCACAATATATTACTATTGTTCATGCCTAGCTAATTAAGTTAACTTTATATTGAATAAATTTGTTTCTAAAGGAGTTCCACAAGGAAATATGTCAGAAATCACAGCAGCCTTAAATGGTTAAATGAAAATATACTTAAAAATTTTTTCTTATACAGATACTATCGGAGAACACAAGTGCACATTGAAAAGTAATCTTCTGTTAACCCAAACCCCATACACTGAAGATCTTCCCCCTAATGCGACATATACACAAAAGTTATGTCATTTAATACGAAATTGTTTTCTTGTATCACCACACCATAGAGGCACCAAAGTCTATCTCGGCAGCGAAGCGGCTTTCATAAAAGAGAGACGAAGACAAATCGATTCCAAATACGGATTTATGATACACCCATTCAGCCTGTTTATCTTGACTTGGCAGTTTTCTATCCTCAATTTGTGGATTGTTGATTTGTTACTAATTCCATACACAATATTTCTCAATGATGATGGTAAGATTTATTATATCTATTTCTTATCTATATGTATACATTTTGGCTTCTTCATTGCAGCAGTTGTTGTTATACAATTTTATTATAGAGATTTATTTATCTTTCGTGGCTTCCCTTTGTTATCAAGATTGTTGTATCAAGATTGTTGTACAAGATATTTCAAATATGCCTAGTCATTCATCACCAGTCATAGCTGTCACCAGTGATGTGCTGGTAAAATTTTATCAACCGGCCTGTATCTTGGTAAACACCAAACCCCAATTTTTAAACAATTTTTTTTCAAATTAAAAAAAACTATCATACATTACAAAATTATTTATTTACATCACATAATTTATACGTTACAAAAATTTATTCCAAATAGTGTTTTGATTTTCATTCAAAACATTAATTGTAACCGGTCTTAGGCGGCTGGTCATGGTGTATTTTATGTAAAACGTTGGACTATCATTATAGTAACCTATATCGATTACGAAAAATTAATTCGTTTTAATACAAGTAAAATAAAATGATAAAAACCCTGAAAAAATTCAAATTGGAATTAGAGTTTTTATTATTTTATTTGAATGGTATTAAAGGAAATGAATTTTTCATATTTTATATAAGTTACATTCGTCTATCATCTGCTGACTATGACTTCTGAGCCATGATTATAGGAATGGTGTGGAATCCCATGAAGTCATTAATGGTCATTAAGGCCTGAATACTGAGTCAATACTTAATGATTTAAACGTTAAAGTACGCTTTAAAAGTGTAATTTTCGGTGCAAATTACATTTTTAAAGCATACTTTTTTTTAACCTTTAAATCATTAAAGTATTGATTCTGTATTCAGGCCTAACTATGATATATGTTGAATACTTAAATAAGCGCCTTTTTCTGAACAAATAGTATTCATTAACAAAAATCCTCATTCTGCCTCTGTAGAGCTTATTAGAATTGTATTAATAATATTTTTAGCTTTTCTGAACGTTTCAGGAAGTTCATCGCGATTATCTCTTAAAATATTATAGATATATATACATATAATATATATATATATATATATATAAATAAAAATGCTAATGCTCGTTTGTACTAATATTGTGTAAGTTTGTTTCAGATCGAACAAGCATTTCAAAATTTGTAGTTGTATGTGATGGAATTGCCTGTGTTGATATTTTAGTGAAGTTCTTTACTGCCTTTTACAACCCCGTAACAAAGGAAATCGTTTTCGATCTACCACGCACCGCCACCAATTACATGACAAATAACTTTGTAATTGATCTCATTGGGTCGCTTCCCTTGCAAGTGATGGTGGAACCTATGAGAAAAAAATCTTTGAGAGAGACAATGTATTTCCTCAAAATTTTACGTGGTCACTGCTTAATGGTTTACTTAGAGGCAATTTTTTTCCAATTTAACACAAATTTAAAGCCTCAGTACAGAATTAATATTGTGATCAAGAGTGTAGTGTTTGTGCAATTTGCGACTGCGTTTTACTTTCAAAGTGCGAGAACAATCCACCTGATTAAAGGTAAGAATTATGTGTGGATAATTCGAGAAAAAATTCATGAGGAAGATACCTCTGTTTGGGTAAGATATAGAACGACACTCTTCTTTGTAACTGGATTTTTATCGACTTCGGGAGAGAGTAACAAATATCCAAGTTCGTACGAAGAATCTTTTGTAATTGTACTGATCACATTTGGCGGGTACATATTCTTGTCCTACCTGATCATAATTGTTTATTGTTTATATACTTATACTTACAATGATGAAATACAATATAATACAAAACTAACCGAACTCAGAAATTATATGACTAAGAAATCAATATCGCCCGACTTGCAGAATAAAATTTATACGTACGTCAATTACAAATGGGAAGGAAGATATTTTGACGAAGAAAAAATAATGAATACTCTTTCCAAAAGACTAAAAGTGGAAATAAAACTGTACGACTGCGAAAAACTTATATATGCTGTACCATTTTTTTGGAAATTGCCTAAAAATATGTTGATGGATATTGTAGAATATCTGCACTTGGAAATCTACCTTCCTGGAGAAGTTAGTATTAATTAATTATTTATTAATTTTATTAATATCACACCTATCAACTATAAATGATTTTGTATTAATGATTTATTAACAAAATATTTCCAGACTATCATAGAAGCGGGAACAATTGTGGCAACTATGTATTTCCTAAAATGTGGTTCAGTATCTATTAGAACTTCAACCGGAAAAGAAACATCAATTCTAAAAGATGGTTCATATTTTGGAGAATCCTGTATAACGCAAGCTGATTCTTTCTTCGAAGAATCTGCCGTATCAATGGAAATTAGTGAAATTTATGAACTTAAATTAGAGGATTGGCAACGATGCAAAAAGTTATATCCACAAGTGAGAGAAATGTTTGAATGAACATTTCCCAATTTATATAAATTAATAAACAGAGCTATACATCAGGGGTTCACAATTTTAATTAATGAATCAAATATCAAACATAACGTACTGCTGAATGTCAAAATAAGGTATAAATGTAAGTATGCAGAAAATCACATAGATGCATATTATAATTTGTTGAGACATTTTGAAATTTTATCTTTTAACGCCGTATTCTGAAAATAGCAATCTTTGCTATTTTGCTCTCTCAACTGTTATTGTTTAACATTGTAACATCTTTAAATTTTGATCCTTTTACGTTTAACAGGTTTGGAATCAATGAATTCAACCAATCAGAAAACTCTAAAACATAAACAAACATTAAGCTATAGACATTCAACTAACGTGCAACAAACGTGAGGATTCAATTCAATTCAATTTATTTATTTATAACATAACATTTACATTACAAACATATGTTTAATTCATAAATATTATTAACAAGTGAGATAATATACAAACAACAAAATATCAAATGTATATAAATTCATTAATGTCAAAGGTGTAGGAGGTTCCTGCTTCGGAAAACACCTTCAGACACTTGGAATATATCAATACCCAAAGCGATTTTGTTCAGCATAGCTGTAGCTCTTCCAACAGGTATAACCGTCGGCAGGTTGGTCCTGTATATTGGAATGTGAAACAATCTATACTGACGATGTCTAATGTAATTATCAGGAACATAAAAACCAATGCTGTTTTTTTCAATAATTTCAGGATTATTGATCATATCACTCAACAGTCGATAAAAATGTGTAATCAAATACACATTCCTTCTAGTCTCTAGACTATTGTAACCAAGCACACCCTGGAGAGACTCAGTTGGGTAAGGCCAAGGATAATGCCCGTACTCTCTCATGTAGAGATATCTCAGAAACTTCTTTTGGACTTGCCCTCATGTGGCCCCCAGATCATCGAGCCACCCCAGATCAAGGAGTTGTAAAGAGTTCTCAGTACACGGGTATTCTCGAAAACCCTGGCAGCCCACAGAACAAATCCTAACATTCTCAAAAAATTACCACTGATCGTCTCTATGTGATCGTGAAATGTTAGGTTGCTTACAAATCTAACACCTAGATCTTTACCATTCGATGTTCTTGTCAGATTTTGGTCGTTCATTTGTAGCGAAAAAATAGAGTTTTTTGGGCCCTAGTAAAAGATGTAACCGAACACTTGGAAACATCAAACAAAAGTTTATTTCGTCTTCCCCACTCACATACATTTGATGTATCTGCTTAGAGAAGATGAAAATTGTTCAAAGTTGACAGCTTTAAATCATCTGCAAATAATAGAAAGCGCTAGTTTAAAATTACTTTTTTTTATATTATTGATAAAAAACAATGGACCCAGGTTAGATCCTTGTGGGACACCCGAGAAAGTAAAGAAGCACTCTGACGCAAATAGGCCGTAGGAGACGTATTGGTTCCTATTTTGGAGGTAGCTCGCCATTAATTTTCGCACACTATCTGAGAAATCAATCTCATACAACCTTTTAAACAAGACATCATGGGCTTAGGCTTTGGCAAAGTCATTATATGAACAGTTTATCTGATGTCCCGCGTCCAGAGCTTCTGTGACGTAATTTGTGAAGACCATCAGATTTGTCTCAACTGAGCGGCCTTTCCTGAATCCATGTTGTTCATCAATTATAAACAGCTCTACTCGGGAAGCGACGGTTCTACTTATTATGATTTCAAATATCTAGCTGGGGCAGAGAGAACAGCTACAGGTCTATAATTTTCTACGGATGACGTAGAACCACACGTATGTATGGGAGTAACTTTTGACGTCTTCCATGTTTCCGGGAAGACCCCTGTATTTACAGAAAGATTACACAAAAAGCATAGTGGTTTTTTTATCAGTTCCACACAGCCTTTTAACCTGTATAGGGCCAAAAAAACATAGATAAAAGATTTTCTGAATTTTTTGTGATTTTTTTTTACGAAAAAACCATGAAAACATGCGTATATTGAAAAAAACACACACTTTCACATTATTTTATCGTATGCTATGATTTTTTATCGTTTAAGTAAAAAAAAAATTTTTTTTCAATTCTGATGATGTTGCCAGCGCAACTTTTTCTGAAAAATAATAATTAATTTTTATTTGTTTATTTGATATTTGATATGATACTATAATTATTTGATGCCTACCTAATAATCTTTTTCTGTGTCTATTTTGTTGCACGGCACGGCACACAACGGAACATCGCACTCATAACACATAAATATAATACACTTTCACAAACACACATATTTCAAATAAACGCAACAAAATTGCGTGTATTTTTGTTAATAAATCACTGTTAGTATTCAATTGAATCATAAACCAACAAAAACTGACAAATATCGCAAAACATATCGTATATATTTGTGTATACGTGTACAAATAAATCGAAAAACATAAATCATATTTCCCGCGCACTTTGTGCGTGACCTTGAGTAACGAATATTTGAATTTCGATTATGCAACACGCGTTCGGGCGACATCTACAACTCTCCTATACGATTTTGACGGCAGAAAAACTTCTGTTTTGATTGTTGATTTAAAATATAATTGGTGATGTTTTTAAGTTGAAAATAAAACGATTGGTCACCACGGGATTTCTCTACTGGGAAAAAATTACGTTTTTTAAATTCGATACGCGGCTGTCGAGAAATAATTAATTACGTACCCGTCGGATATATGCGCCCGTGGCCCCTATGTCATACTAGGGTCTGCGAGTCTACTAGACAGTCGCGCTAGGGCGCACGGGTGCGCCTTGGCCCGAGAGAGAGATTAAGAAGAATGTTGGAATGAGATCTGGCCCAAGAGAATGGGTATTACTTAGATTTTTAATAGTGTTTAATTTTTAGTAGTGCCACATCCTTTTCATTGATATATTGAACATCAATAGATTGTGCACCGATCGGAGAACATTTTTTAGCAATATTAACATCGAGAAGCGGAGGTTCATTACTACAGACTGTTTTAAGATAACCTGCAAACGCCTCGGCAATATATAAATGTCTCTGAAATGACTTTGGCCAGAAAAAAAAGATTTTGTATTAAAAGTTAGTAAAAAAAGTTTATTTCTCGTGCACTTATTAATTTCTTTGTCCACAGAACCAAGGTGTAAAATTAAATTCATTATATTATTATTATGGGGTCACCAAAGGGGGGTGGGGGGATCTTTGCTTAGCTTATTTTTGATGACATGGGAGACGGAGGGTCTGGATGGTGGATAGGGTTTGCTATACAACGCTTTAAGTGACATGATCTCGGTGAATTTTTAAAGCTACAAGTGCTTCTGGCAGAAGTGCGTATAAGTGAGTAGAGCGCAGAATGTCTCCTATTAGTCGGAAACTGGCTGATTTGATATTGCCTCATAATCATTTGGGTCTTATCTATACAACGGTGGCGTTACAATTAATAAAAATTAGGAAAGATCCAATTTGAGTTTGTCGGAATTAGCAGAGGTATGGAGCTCAATGGAAATTGATCATTACATATCATGTTTCTGCAAAATATGTTGGGTCTTGTGAACCAGATCTTCCTGATTAACCAGACTTTAAATGGTCAGATTCAGAAACATGTGCGTGAGAGCCAATATTTACCTCAAATTGTAAAATGCACAAATATAGACTGCTGTCATCCATGAAGTGGTTTGTTTAGATTACTAAACAACAGATTTCTCCCACCACCAGTAAAAGTAAAACAGACAATTGATGGCTCGATTCTGGATGAAGGAGGAATTCCACTCAGTTTAGCTGTACACTTAAATTCTTCATCCGAAGAGTTTCTACAGACGCCCTACGATTATTTTTGTCCAATGGTAAAATCGAAACTATCAAGTCGAACATGCAAAACATGTGGTATTTATCATGCGTTTGTCAAGTAATTAAATAGTCTCAAGGAGATCCATAAAAAATTAACACGCACCGAAACGAGAGTGAGACCTATAAGAGTGGCTGCTCATGTTAATGAATTGATGTGCATAGTACAAACTTTAGACAAATATCAAGACGTTGAATGGCTCAAAGAGAATGATTTTGATATCGCAAAAGAACACAAAAGTGAGCAGCCACACAACATGAGCAAACATCTAATGTCATCATGACTGAGGATGATTTATTTGAATTTACTAAATTTTTTAATAGAACAAAATAAATTATATCGTTTATAAAAATAAAATAAATATGATGTAAATAATTTGCTTGACTAAATATTAAATGTGTATTAAATTCCTTTATACTTTATAAATTTCTTATTTCTAGAGTTGATAACTGCTGCTCATGAATAACAATAAAGAAATCTGAAAAGATTTAAAAAAATACATATACATACACATACCAATGTTTACGAAAGCATAGGAGGGGGGAGTAAGAGTAAGTAACTAAGTTGCTTGCTTTTGCTGACAAGGGGGAGGGAGGGTTAAAAATTACTAGAATTCTGCTTATATTATACTTGAATAGCCCCTATATAGTTGCATTTGTATTAAAATGTTGACATTTAACAGATACATCTCTCTCCCTTTCTCTCTCTCTCGAGAAAAATTTGGTAAAAACAAACACCATGTCCCATTTATTTTTTATTATTTTTCTCGCCTATTAACCGTTGGGATTACATCACCAAAAAGTCCTGTTATTTTCAGAATATGGCCATAAGTCATGTAACAAAAGTGAAGACAATCTTTTAATTCATTGCTCAAAATAGTTATTAAAATTACCCCTCATCATGGTTCAAATGAGATTCTTTTTATTTTTAATGAAATATGAATGAAACAATGAATGAAACATCAAGAATTCCTGTTATTACAAAGGCTATTCAAATAAACTATGAAATCAATTTTAAAAATAAAAGAGTGGCAATGGTATATTTTTAGAAAAATAAAATATGATTACATAGTCAGATGAAACATAACCCTGCTTTAGACGGTACTAAGAATACATAAATATTTATGAACTTGGCTACAGAATAATAGAAGAATATTCAAAAAAATTTAACATTTAATATGTTACTAAAATCGAAGATTGCTTGCATTTCAGAATCACTTTTTGGAATACAATAACTACCACAAACAAATACTAACCCCTAATTTTATGACGGAGGTGAGGATGGCCGCGGTCCAGGCACCCTCAATGCGGAGCAACTCTTGGCGAGTTTCCACACTGAGGTAGCGGGGGCCGGCGGCCCCTGAAGCCTGCACCAGGAAGCAATGCTGGCGCCAGTCTACATTTTCCGATTCCTTCACCACCCGAAACATAGTTTGATATACCTTTAGCACATACGGGCACTTAGATAGGCCTGCCACCGATAACTGGAAATACAAAGCACTTGTTAATAAGGTGCACACAGTGAAGAAATATGAATGAATATTTTACCTAAAACCCAATTAAGTTCATTGATTCAGTGATCATACCTGAAATAATATAATCTGTACTTTGTACTGGGTTCAAAAATCGTATATAAAATCATTATTTTATGTCAAAGTGAATCCACTATTAATAATTTTATGAATGACCTTGACAATTGCATCATCGCTCTTGTTGTTTGCGACTTTTTTCTATATTTGACATTCTTTTATGGTCTGTTTTGAGTGTTTTTTTAATTTTCTATTTTTCTGATGTTCATTTCTTTAAAATATAAGTGCGGACACTCTTGATTGAAGACATCAAGAATTGTGAGACATTTATAATATGTATATCTTCACTAATGACATCTAAGTGATCACTCAAACCAGCCAAATGATAGTCCATAAGCCCTATAGAGGTTTCCATACCTACTTTCACCATTTAAATAGCTTTGTGTCTTGAGACATCTATAATAATATGTATGTCTTAAAATAATAAAAGCCTGTTCTGGCATATTTTCACATCACTTAAATTACTAGATACATATATGCGTGTGTATTTTTGCAAACAGAATTCAAATAATCCACAAATTTCAATCCAGACCATTTAAACAATAATGGAAAGAAAACGTTAGCCCTTACCGGAGGTGTGTCAAACAACATTACATCTGTTCCTTTAAGGGTGAGAAATCTTGGTTTATAGGTTTGCCAGGGCTGATTGTTGTTGAGGACCCCCTCGTGCACCCAGCCCATGTATTCTATTCTCTCTCCGGCTGCAAAATTTCTGTTATATAATTTTGTCTGAAAGAAGAAGTTCGATTAATTAGGAACGTTCAAACATAAATTTATACTCTGGAGTATCCATTCCTCACCAAACATAAATTAAGTCCTTTCCTAAATTCTCTGACAACTTTATAATCCACCCAGCATTTTATAAAAAAATAATCAGGGTTGCCCCAGAACAAACAGCCGGACACATGACGCATTACCAAGAATTTACCGTAATTAAATTATTTTCTATGTAAGTATACAAAGTTAATAATAATTGTTTGTCATAGCTAAATAAACATACAACATAAATATGAACAAATTTTTTGTTTTATTTTATCGTATTCAGTTTTTTTTAAACTTTTAAAAACATACGATGTTTTTTATACGCAATCGCAAGTCCATATTTTTGGACATGACTACTTTAAGGGATCTCCGAGGAGGTTCACTATTTAGGATGGGGCAAGCGAGTGGATATGCTGGTACTGTCTCGAAAATATCCTGTCCTTTCTCTAACTTGTGTACAGTCTAAATATGTAATGAAACATGGAAATGAAACAAAGGACAAACTTGCCGGTGTCCTAGAATGGGGTTCAAACCACCGACCACTAGTTGACTAGGCAAGAGCCATAACTACTAAACCACTCGAGAATGAATGAATGATAAATGAAACATGGCTGGCTGCAGCCCACCTGGGAGATAAATATACATGGTCAATTTTAAAAACGAAATGTTTTTTCTGCATAAATTTTTAATGATATTTATAAAAATACATACCTTATAATTCTAGATAATTTAATTGAATAAATTATATTAAAACTAAAAAAAAAGTGATAGGTGTTCACTAATAACATAAAACAAAACTGAAACTTAAAATATATTTTCACAACGTATTCAATATAATTAATTATAAATAAGAAGTCTAATTATGAGATAAAATAAATATGTCTCTAAAAATGTGCACACATGTTTTTTTGTCAGTCAGTAAATTGAATGAATATTCGCTTCATATTTCTTTATTATGTTTTGAAAACATAAATAGTCTTGTATATGAAATTCCATAATATTAACATTTTATTGAATAAATCAAATAGAAGTGCTTTGTTACCTGTAAGTTAGTTAATCCGACAATGTTATCCATGATATATTTTAACCACTGTGACATGATGGCCAGATCATCGCAATGGATCACTCCTGTGGAAGCTCCGTTAAGTCCTCGGACCTCAAATGAGTTGGGTCTCAATTTGTCAGTTCCAAATACATAACGGGTCACGTACGCCATCATAAGAGGTACTGAAAAATTATAACACAATCTTACAATCTTAATCTTAGATAATTTATCAAGAATGAAACATGAATTCAAGAAAAACTGGATTAGCAAATTGCAAAGATATGGCAGTTTCTGGTTGTCCGATTTAATATTGCTCTAATCCAAGACCATAATTCAGATACAAATCACAAATGACTGAAAAATGTGTAACCGATTAAAATAACAGTTTGACCATCATTAAGCAAAACCCACATCAGTCAAAAAGAGAGATGTTGGAAAGGTTTAACACATAATAATGATTTTGGTATGTGATGAAAGAAAAATAAATGTCTGATAAAATACAGAGGTTATTTATGACTCAACCTAGCATCCATGCCCTCACTGCCAACAAGAAGTGGTGAGGAGCGGAAAGCTTGAACAAGTTGGCAAGAACTGATCTCTAATATTTTTAGTGAATGTAAAATTTCAAGCTCATCGGAACAGTGTGATCACATACGCGGCTGAAATGGGTAAGACAGACTAAAAGGAACGAGTGAATACCGAACATTTTTGAAAGGAAATTTTTGAGGCGTATCTTTGAATTAGTTCAAAATAATGGACCTTGGTTCTAGATAAAAGACCTTGGATATAACAATAAAGCTAAGCGTCACAAAATCTATATAATAAGGATTACTTCAGTGGTTGGGTCATGTGGAAAGAATGACTGAACAACAAACACCGAAGCCCCTGCTGAATACAATACCAATATAGCGAAAGAGCTTAGGATGACCAAAACTAAGATGGAGTAATAATGTATTCTAAGACAAATCTGCCTTGGAAATCCAGAACTAGAGAGAGCGTCCGCAGGACGGATATCAGTGTGGGAAGACCAACACCCAACAGTGATGATAATTATGAAAGTAAACAAAAATTAAGCAACCTGTTATAATATCAACCCAATGTTTTCTCCCCATTGAGCCGACATAATCTGATGCCACTGAAGAAGGTCTGCTGTTAGCTGCTGAGCCCGCCCTGCTCCAGCCTTCTTCGCTCCGTCCGAGGCTGTTGTGGTTGGCCGACAGCCCGGAGTCGGTGCCTGGAGTAGACTGGCCCTTCACACTGTCTCCGAGCCCCTCCGGACCAGACACCAGGCTGGGGACGATGTTCCAACCGCCGTTGGTATGATGCTGAGGGTGTTCATCTCCAGCGATGCTGTCTGTATCTGAGACACCATCAACTAAAAGAGGTAAAATTTGAAAATAAAACATGTAGCTACCAGTGGGACACAAATCTGGAAATTTTTCTTGCTGAGGAACTGCGATACTAATTTTGCTACACTAACTTAAAGATTATGAAAAATTTTAGATTTTTGCTCACATATGAAATCTTTCTTAAATGTTGCATTTACAATAATATACATTTGATAGCTATTGGAAATTGTTACATATACATACTCATATGTTTGTATCAGGCGCGTAGTCAGTATATCGAAGCATGAGTTGTACGAAAACATATATTTTAACATTTATCTGACGTTAACATTTAACATTAATCTGAATATTACGAAAAATTAAAATCTTAATCATATCATAAATGATAACCCCCCTATTCTCTTGGATAAAAACATCCTTAGATGATATCCTTACACAATATAAAAGGGACATACTGATTTACGTACGCATAACGATTTTATGAGAAATGTCAATAAATCTGTCCAATTTCATCACCTCAAAATTAGCGATGGGCGACTCGAGTTAATTTACTCGAATAAACCGAGTTATACTGCCAGCGAGTCAACTCGAGTGGCATTTTCGGCAGCTCGAGTCAGCTCGCTGCCTCAAGCCACGCGAGAATGTTTGAACGAAACGACCGCAGATGGCGCGGTCCGCGCGGGCCGCTCGACTCGGCTCGGCTATCGTCGGAACACTTCGCCTTTTGGCGGCGGAAGACGAAGTGTTCCGTCATAATACGGGTACGTCCTACGTACTACGTATTGTATATTCGACTGTATGTCGCAAATATACAGAGTGAAACATACAATATTATATACCTAATTTTACTTGTACAAAGCAAGCTTCCACCAAAAATGAGTTTCCTTCCAGCAAACCCTTTAAGTAAATATTATATAATCAAATATTTTAATAAATAATAATTAAACAGAATAATTTATATCAAAATTTACAATTAAATTATTATTACATCAAATAGGAACTTTGAATTAGGTATTTGAAATTTACGAAAAGCGTTTAAATAAAGAATAATTAAACCGAAGAAATGTATCAAAATTCAAAATCTACAACTAAAATATTATTATTTGTATTTTCATCAAATAGGAACTATGAATCAATCACATTTACGAAAAGCGTTTTAATAAATAATAATTAAACAAAACAAATGTATCAAAATCTGAAAACTAAATTATTATTATTCATATTGACTGCAAATTATATTCGCGGAAAATCAAATACCAATTAATAATTACGCAAATTACGCGGTCAATATCACTAGAAAATTATAAGACGTAACGTAAAAGTCGTAAAACTTTAACAAAGGTTCGTGACTGAGTGATATCGTTCGTACGAGCGAGCTTGGGTTGCCGAACCAAACCGAGGCTGACCGAGCCAACACGAGACGTCCCGAGTGACTCGAGTCCCGAGTAGAGCCGAGGCTGACCGAACGGCAGCTCGATTGGCCGAAGTGGCATGACGTCGTTCGAAGACCGAGTTAACTCGGTTTATCGCAAATCGGTTTAATTCAACTCGGTTTTCGAACAATACTACTCGGGTTGACTCGCGCTTTCGAACGATTTCAGTTTGCAAACGCCGCGCGTCGCTCGACCCGGCTCAGGGACCGTGACCGCTATATGTTATTTGCGTAATTATTAATTACCCGCGTTTAATTTTCCGCGATTGTAGTAATAGGTATTAGTGATTAGTATTTGCAATAAATATTCCGCGTGAAAATAATAAAATAAGAGCGTCGCATGGGAGTTTTTTTCCAAAAATAATAATGACAACAGAGTCAAATGCAAATTATGTGCCTGTAAATTATAAAGACATAGGTAACATCTCCACATTAGTAAATCACTTGAAGAAAAAACATCTTGTTGAGTACTTATCTCTTTATTTATACGTAAATCTAGTATTTATCCTTATTTACATTATTTTTCTAAAAGTTTGTTTGACTGGAGATGATTGACTAATGAGTTTGCGACATCGAGTTGAGTATACGTAAGACGTACCCGTACGTATGATGTTCGTACTTCGTAGGTACCGATCTGGCACCGAGTCAACTCGAGTTGCGACTCGAGTCAGCTAACATTTCAACTCGATATACTCGAGTTAGAAAAAATACAACTCGGCCCATCACTACTCAAAATTGATGAAGTGTACTTGTGTGTTTGTTACATTGAGGAGACCAAACCCAACAGGGATTGTAGAGCATGTAGTGATGATGAAGATGATGTACAAAACTATAAAAGAGTGGTCAAGATAATGAAAGTCAGAGAACACAAACCACTAACCACTACTTGAATAATTTTAATATATTTACTAGAAATTCTAGTAAACTATTTGAAAGTACTGACTGCACGCCGCTGGTTTGTGTATGTGAAATTGGTGTATCACAATCCCGGATTGGAGATATTTTGTGAAATTTATATATCACTGGCAAATTGTTTCAATGATAAATTATTCAGTACATATATCATTCTATTTGATTCATCTAATTTTTTTTTTTTTTACGTTACGAAGAGACTATTAATTTCTTAATTATAATTTACACTAAAATAAAATTTGTAATGCACACATTGAGTTATTTTTTCACTACTACAGTTTCGAGAGGAGCAGTCACTACAGTTTCGAGGGGAGAGGGTCAGATAGTGGAGAGGGTTTTTTGACCATTAGCGGAAACAAGTATTAAACTAGAATTTCTACAAGCTATACTTCGATGAAATAACTCTAAATGAAATGTTTAGTATTTTAAGTTAGTCAATAATAAAATGAAGTATACAAGTGTTGTTCTCTCAAAAGCAATCTGTTCATTAGATTGATTTCTTTCGGGAATATAAAAATAATTATTTATAATGAAGTATTATAAATCAAACAGCCATGAATGAGTTCTGCACGCTTCCTTGATTTTTTGTGCTTAGCGCCGGCCGCACACTGGATGCGTTTTCATACGAAATTGAGTAGTACGTATACGTACGAATACGCAAGTACATTCCTGATCTTCGAAGTAGTATTGAACATCGCACACTGTACATGATTTAGTAGTGCGTGTACACACGTATAGATGCGACGTCCGACACGATTCGGATTTGTTCGGAAATTTTTGCGATTTCGTACGATGGATATTGAAAATTTTGTCAATTTGATACATGATCACAAATGTTTGTGGGACCAAAGTGATTCAACTACGTGACCATCAGCGCAGATCATGGCGGAGAATCTCTAAAGAACTAAAAAATACCTGTAAGTTAAATAATTTGTTTTAATGAAGGTGAGGTATAATTATGTACTTCGAACAAAAAAACTTATAAAATATTATTTTTATAATATTATTATAAAAATATTTCTCCGATGTTATGAGCTCTCGTTGCACTTCGATTCTTCCCATCATTTGTGAATCTATTTGATAGATAGTCATGAAATTTAACATTATTTAAGTCCGCCATAATAGTTTTCCGGAAGATACAGATTATTCCTTTGGCACAAACGTTATTGGAGAAATGCGAAAAGAACTGATCGTGACCAACGCAAGACGCAATCAATGTGCGCGCTCCATACGTACTAAAATAATAGTACGAATACGTAAGTAATAATTCGTATCCAAAGTGCGGCCGGCCTTAGTTAATTTAGTGATTCTTGGCTTAAATTAGTGAACATCGACATTAATTAAATATACACAATTAGACAAATGGCTTGTTTAGGCAGATGGATCATGCTCATCCACAAAAATAAAATTAATAGTATTTTAAGATTTTTTAATTAAATTATTCTTATGGCCCGTGTCCACGGAATGAGACACGATGAGATAAATCTGAAATTTAATTGAGATAAATCTCAGTACCATATACGCACATTAAGAAATCGATCTGAAAATACTCAAAAATTACCTCGAAATTGGTAAAAAAGTACAAAAATTCAAATTCGTGTACTTACACAATGTTCGATTTGACAGGTAGACTTGAAATTTGCACAAACATAATTTATTCTGAAAATTTTGACAAAAGGCAAAGATGTAATTTGTTTTGACCTTTGACTTACAATTGGATGTAGTTAAGCGTAAATGATCCAATCCACACAAAGTCACTATAGAGATATGAACGTTTGAAGTTTATAAGATATTTTCTTCATTGATATTCGTTTTAAAATGAATTGAAAGTATGATTTTGTATGCAGAATATTAATACTTTTTTAAATATTAATATGTAATAAAGTTAGGCGTATTTTCAGAGAAATTATTTGTTTGTTTATGATGAAAAAAAAAATTAACCTGCTGTAAATGTGGATTAGTTCTAAGGGTTGTAAAAATTACATACATTTGTTTTTTGCCTGGATCTTTTTTACATGCTGATACTATCGCTATTTAGCATCAGTTTGGAGCACTTTTGATCATGTTGTGAATTGGATCTTTTTCGCGTAACCACGTTCAATTTTTCTAAATATCGAGTAAATTTCTAAAACTTGGTGTGTCACGGAGGGTTGTGAAAACCTAGATTTGTTCCAAAGAATTTCTTTACATTGGTATAATCGAAGAAATTTATCCGTTAACAAAGAGCCCTGAGAGAGAACCTTTATTCAAGAGGTGTAATTAAAAATAATTTTACTAAATAATTCTTGTACGTAGTTATTATTTTTTGTGTGCGAAAAAATTTTTTTAAAAGTAATTTTAAAAGGTAATTCTAGCAATACTCTGTATTAAAAGAGATAATACATTAATTTTATGTTAATAGTAATATGTTTTCATCACCCTGATGAATGAAATGATTCTTCCAAAATCGCTTGGTTAAATAAATAAGTAGTTCTGGTAGTGGTTTTTACTAAGTTTACTAACATTCTGTTAAATAAATAAGTGGTTAGTGGTTCGAGTCCCGTTCCAGGATGCTAACTGCTTAGTATTTTCATAGCACAAGCGCTAAGGCCTGACATCCACTGCAAATGCTGATTTCGGCGTTTTTTTTTTGAAATATGGAATTTTATTATTAATTTAAATCAGAATTTTACGCTATACTACAATTTTTAGGACGATAATTAGATAAAAGTAATAAACTAAAAGTAAACTTAATCTAAAATATTTAATGTAGTTCCTTTCTGGCAGGTCGAATGGATTGCTCGCGTCCCGCAAACTTTTACGCATCAATATCAATTTTCTTCGAAAATATTTTTGATAATTATTATAGGAAATATATTTTAAAATGAAAAATAATACTTTTATATCAAAATATAAGTATCTTACAATCTTTGTTCTTCTTGAAACTCGCAATTCTAAGCATCTAATAAAAGTAAATCTACTAAGAATTCTGCCATTGCTGTGTCAAATTTGATAGTTCGTATGGAAATAACTCCTGCTAAAAATTTAGCGCCATAGCACTCGACAAAAATATGACGTTTAGCGGGCGAGTTTAGAGTTTAGAGCGTCCGTTAATTCTTTAGCGGAAACGTCAGTTACGGAATACGAAATTGGCAAAAAAGGCGCTAATTTTTTTTAACGGCTTCTTAAATTTAACGGTTTGCTTAGGGAATCGGGGTCGTGAGTTCATTCATATTGTAATGTGTGTTAATATAAAAAATAATTTGTTATCACTTTAGATTAATTTCGTAATATTTTTTACTGTTGCGTCTAATCTAAATAGGCATAATAATTTCGTTATTTGTCCGTCTGTCCATCCGGCTGTATGTCTGTCCCCGTAACTTCGTGTAACGTCCGTAATTTCATTCTAATGCACGGCTAAAACAAAACAAATTAAAGGGCCGGAGATTGGGCTTGAATCCCGGGCCAGCCGGCCGGCAAACCCGAAGGTAGCAACGATTGCTACCGCTGCCTCTCCGCGCACCGCCAAAAAGATACTATAAATGTATACCACGATTTAGCATAGACGCGAACCAATTTTCCGTCATTTTTGACGGGTAACAGCTAGTTAATGTATTGATAACTAATAAATAATTAATGTAAAGCTAAAATTCAAACATAAAAAATCCGTAACTAGTTAATTAATAATATTATTCATAATTTATTTCTCGTTTGAGAAAATATTACCTGCGTGCCGCGCGCAATTAGCATTTAACTAAGGTCTATTTGGATAGCGTATATTGAGGGCTGGCGGAGAGCGGCCAGAAACTGAAAGAGCAGAAATGTAAACAGGTGCTACAGGGTGGTAGCGCCGGGGCGGGTGGGGGCGGAGTGTAATAAAGAGCGAGCTCCCCATTAAAAGTAGAACAGAAGTGCAACCCTGGGGCCTGCGATGCATACAGATTCCAGTGAGATCTTTTCACGGCTTCTGTACAGAAGACTTGGTCGAGATATCTTTCAATTCTTAATGTTTACTCTTCCCGGCCTTTCGCAAGAACGGAATTCTTTTTCCAGTTAGAATGGACTAGAAAGGGTATTTGCATCTTAATGTTATTTATGTATTTTAAAATATTAGAACTTCATTTAACCAATATTGTGTGATCTCGCATTAAAAACCAAAAATGATAAAGTGGAAAAACCCATCAAATTAAAATTAAACAAGAAACAGTAGCTGCAACATACTGCTGTACTGGAGATGGTCCATTGAAATACGTATGTATTAGTAGTATTTCAATTTTTGAACGAATATTTTTTAATTGATTTCAATAACCTAACCATTAAATATAGTTCGGTTAAAATGGGAATCCTGTTAGAGTGCATGATATATTATAATATAAGTCGACATAGGAATGGTTTTTTTTACATGCTCTTATTTAACTCTCTTTGTCTGTTTGTCTACTGTTAGTTGTGGTGGAATCATGTACCTAACTAATTGATTTTTAACCAAATATCCGACTAGCTAGAACTTTCAACATTTACGTAAAGTGGATGACAATATTAACAATACATTATTAAATCGTTTTCGACATGATTTGGTCATTATTTCGATTAAAATTAATAATCATGTCACTCACATTAAATTAATAATCACGCCACTCACACTAAATTGATAATCTCGTCACTCACTAGAAGCTAAATAAAGCAAGTAAAACAATTTGGCCTTTTGAATTCTGAAAATTCCTCCAACAGACCTGTTTTGTATACGCCATATTTTAGGCATGTATTATAATAATCACGCCACTCATACTAAATTGATAATCTCGTCACTCACTAGAAGCTAAATAAATGCAAGTAAAACAATTCGGCCTTTTGAATTCTGAAAATTCCTCCAACAGACCTGTTTTGTATACGCCATATTTTAGGCATGTATTATAATAATCACGCCACTCATACTAAATTGATAATCTCGTCACTCACTAGAAGCTAAATAAATGCAAGTAAAACAATTCGGCCTTTTGAATTCTGAAAATTCCTCCAACAGACCTGTTTTGTATACGCCATATTTTAGGCATGTATTATAATAATCACGCCACTCATACTAAATTGATAATCTCGTCACTCACTAGAAGCTAAATAAATGCAAGTAAAACAATTCGGCCTTTTGAATTCTGAAAATTCCTCCAACAGACCTGTTTTGTATACGCCATATTTTAGGCATGTATTATACATTTAACGTATACGTAGAAAAAATAATTTATCTAGTATAATAATATGATATCATCCCGGTAGGGCCAATAATGGTAGCATTAAGTTCTTTCAACATTTTTCTTTTTCGAGATCCTTTTTATGTTATATCTGGTCCAAGAATTGGAGATAAGATCTTTAGATTTCGTTCTCTTTGAGGATAGAGCAAATAAAAGGAAAGATAATGAGAATCTCTTTAAAGTTGACCCATTTCGCTGAGAGATTGGAGATTGGACATGAAATATCTACAGGCCGAGAAACAGCCTCTTACCGCTGGCGCTGGTGGGGAAGGGAAACTTAATTGGATTACTTTATAAGTGAACTGTTATCTGGGGCATCATTTTAAACACTTCATAAAAATAATAAAACATTATAATTTGCAATATGTTTATTTTTATTCGAAATGTCTTAAATATTATATTAAACGAAGTTAATAGAGAAAGTGAAGACCATTGAGCTTTAAAAATATATTTTATATTTCTACAATTAGAATGTGTTTTATTCTATCTTTGTAAAACGCACACAATATGAGTATTAATTACTACTATAGTTTCGAGAGGAGCAGTCCCTTTCATCATCAGGTACAGTTAATAACTCTTATCAGGTATAGTTAATAATTAACTATACCTGATGATGAGAGGGACTGCTCCTCTCGAAACTATAGAAGTATTTAATAACTCATATTATGTGTGTATTACAAAGTTAAAATAAAACATATTTTAAATAAAATAAATCTTTCCATATAATCACCTGCTATTAATCATTTATCAAACTATGTGTTCATGATCTTTAAAATCCCGCTGTGGCACTCGCCCGTTTAGAGCCAAGGAACTAGCGAAGGGAAAAACTACATTTCAAAATGAAGACTACAACACACACACGGTTACCAGTTTGAAGACTACAAAGTGTACACTACAACTGTAGTAAAAACTACATGAAGTGAAGTAATTGTAGTACTACGAAATGAAGTGAAGTAATGAAGTAATTGTAATATTAATGAACACTAGTGAAGTACTGAAGTAAATAAATTTGGCGAGCTAAAAAGTCAACGGGAAAAATATTTAAGATAAATGACGATATTTTCTCCAAAGTAACATTTGGCGACCTAAAGAAAAAAGGTCGCCAACCAGATTTCTCAGATTACCAGATTTTCATTCGATTCCAAAAAATTTTCACGTTCGGTCCAAAAATTTTTCTTTTTTTTTTAGGGGGTTTTTACAGTTTCCAGAGATTTCTTCATTTATCTACATCAATTTTCCAAAAATTTCACGTAAAAAATGTATTATTTAAAGTATGTTTCTCATACTTTCGGTAACTTTGAAGTGTGTGTACTTTGTAGTGTTTGCTTTGAAATGAAGTGTACTATTTGAAGTATATACTTTCAACAACTTTAGTGTTTGTAGTTTGTAGTGTGAAGTGTGCACTTCAATGTAATGTAGTACTACATTGTAGTAGTGAGTACAGAGCAGACCCATCACTACGAGGAACTCTTTAAGCTTGGAGCAAGGTCCGAACTATACAGGGGATGATCAAAAACCTTCCACCCAAAGGTTTGCCGGGCGGTATTGAGAGCGAGATTTTTATCATCTATCCCATAGTCTGTATTATCCTACAGTCCCGAAAGTTTTTAAATTTGTTTTATAAATGAATGGCGTGTCACCCAGTAAATGGGATGTTTTTACCAATCCCTAATCAGCACAATATACAGAAATAGAGCGTAAAGCTGAATATACCATCCCTTGATAATATCATTCCAGATAGAGTAGATTCATAAAGAGGAACACGGCGTCGAGGATTCTTGCATGCGAGCGAACTCAACTGTCGAGAGCAGCTCAGTGTACAATCAAAGCTGGATGGAGGTAATCTTCAGAAAGCTTGATAAGATTGTGTAACAGCAGTCTCTATACTAGATGGAAAGGGGATTTTAGGTTTAGATAGGTCCTGAAGGAGAGACGCGTGCGTACAACACCTATAAGGATGTTAAAATATAGCTGGTTCACATCTCCTTCTCTTCCTATTGCCATTCATAAATTGAAGAATCAAGAATATGAATGTTATCAAGATGGACCAACTAACTAACTAACCAACACGCCGTTTCCCCATAGGGGTGGGCAAACAGGATAGAGCACCATATTTTTCTATCTTGGCACAGCAATTTTACTTCGGCTAAATTCATCTTTTCATGCACGCTCTACGGTTGTTGACGCTTTTAACAGGGCTATTCTCCAATATTTTTAGTAAATGATTGTGCCAGGTCTTTCGCGGACGCCCTTTACTCCTGCTGCCTTCAACACTCGCCTTATATATTTTTGGTTAGTAGATGGTTAGTAGATGATTAAGTAGAGGCGAAGTGTCGATCTTTCGATATCTTAGTGATATCCCAAGGTATTTGCCTCTGTAGTTCTAAATCATTCCTAGTAATTCTGAGAACTGAAATTTATGAAAATGTGGTCAACAGTTAAAATATTAATAAATACAAATACAAATTATTTCCTACATACTTTCATAAATTTTCGGGCAAAAAAAACTCCTTAATTCATGTCACAAAAAAATGTCAACAGAGATTACTTCACACAGATGTCTTCTTCTGTTACAGAAAAGACGAAAAGTTTTATTTAATAAAGCCTTTCTGATTGCATCGGGTCCCAATTTTATCTTTATATTTAGGGTTGGCGAAGGGTAGCCGGGTGGGTAGCAGGGTTACATTTCCGGTGAGACTGGGGATAAATAACGTTATTTGGTTAAGTGGGGAAGAGTAAAAAGACACGGTAAGTAGCTGACAAAGAGAATATTAGATTGGAAGAGGGGGGCAATTATTAACCCGACGACTCTGCTTGTAGAACGACAGTTTAGACGAGGACTTTGCGTTTATTAATTAACCAAATTGAATTGAAGTAAAATAAAAATGTATTTTTGAAATACCTTTTTGTAAGAAATATAATAAAGATTGACTAGATCATTTTATTGAAAAAAAAAAACATTAGAATGTTTACAGTTGTAAAATCAATGTTGGTGAGAATGGTGACAAAGGTGACAACAAAAGTTAGCATTCACCGTCTGCTGCAGTATTTTTCAACGGTATATTATAACAGAAAACTTTTCTGTTCTGGTGGGCAAGGATTCTTCTTACGAGTGAGTATATTGTATATGAAGTAGTAAAATATACAAGTTAGATGGTAAAAAATCGAAGACTGCTATATTAAATACAATTAGGATAAATTAAGATAAAAGATGCAGATAAATTAAAAGGACTATTAAAAACGATGTAGAAATTTAAAAATAGAAAATAAATAGGTATAATATAGGTAGTGAGGAGGACTATGAACACAAATATCAACAACAACATTGTAAATACATACCTACTATTATATTAAATATGTTAAATTGTATCTGAATAGGACCTAATAAAAAATAAATTAAAACATGGCAAAAAAAAATTATATAATATGACAAGACAACTTGAGCATAACAAGGCAGTCATAAAAGAGTTAAGTCAAATTTTAATAGGTTAAAAAAATGTTAATTAGAATTTTTCTGCAATTAAAGCGAATTAATTAATAATATTCGATAAAAGTTGTTTTGAAGACAGACCAACGTTTTACAGAAGTAATAAATATAGAAAAAAAATGCAAACTTTGATGTCGCTTATCTCCATAACTGTCGATAGTAGGATATTGATGTATCAATATTTTCCACTCTTAATAAATCTGTATGTCGAAGTACTATTATCATCATCTATTTCTATTTCTTTTCTTCTAATACGTTTATTTTTTTTTTTATTTCTATTTTCACATGACGAACATTAGGATATTGATGTATCAACATATTCCACTCTTAATAAATCTATATGTCGAAGTACTATTATCATCACCTATTTCTATTTCTTTTCTATAAGTGAATTAAGGCTAAAGGGACCACTAAATTCATAATTTTGGTCCCGCGGACCACTAATAACCTTTTTTCGTATAAAAAGTAATAAAATGAACATTATTTAAGGAAATATAAGCGATAATCAATAGACCGCGATCAAAAATTCGTTTTCAGTGCCCTAGAAATCACTTTTAGTTACGAAATATTTGTGTGTAAGCAGAATATGTTTTCTTATGAGTAGGATAAAGCAGCATTATGATAAAGCAATGTGATTTTAAATCTGCCTCATTTGTTACCATATTCCATTCTTTTGAATTTTTATTTCTTAATAAGTAGACGACCTTATTTTCTCTCTGAACATGGCGCACCTTTTTTTTGTCATAAATATTCCAGTAAAAATAAAAGTTTAATCCTTAATTTACATCCTTGTAAAAAATCACCAAATTTCTACATAAGCTCTGGTTACAATAGTGGTCTAACCCCTTAAATAAACAGACTTCAAAAGTGAACGAAATTTTTAAGTGATGTCAGATTTTTACCGATAGAAATATAAAGTTGGAATTCTTATAAAGTCATTAAATTAAATAATGCTTTAGAATAAACAGTGGATAATCCGTTTCATATATATAAAATGACATTTCCATTTGATTTTAGCGTAAAAATAATGTTGATACTGAAAATACTACGTGAATTAAACTGTTGAAATTTTTTACCAAGATCTTTGATAATACCCACCCTTCTGCGACTATTAAGAACTGTCACTTGGCGCGTGCGGAAAACTAAAGCAGAAAAAGGTTTCTAATTACAGTTGTGGACTGCTCTGTGGGGGGAAGGAAAAGGTCGAAAGGTGCTGCAAACGAACCTTGCTTCTGCAGGAAGGGGGTGGCGGCTCTGTAGTGTTTCACCGTCAGAACCACCAGGTCGCCAGCGTTTCTCAAAATGTTCACGGCGTCATCGTGCGGACATGCTGTGATGTACTCGCCGTTCACTGAAACAAAAAAAATAATTAAATTACAGGGTTCTCGAAAATAACCTGCGGCGTAGAATAACACTGGCGAACGACTGAATTTCCTGAGTATTGTACGTGTACTCGTATCTAGTACAGTAGCCGGCAAACATCTTGAAATTCTACGGCGTAGTGGGGGGAAGTTTGCGCATCTACCTTTCCACCAACGAGACCCAAATTTCGTCTTCTGCGCATTCCCCCACTACGCCAAAGAATTTCAAGAAGTTTGCCGGCAACTGTATCTACTTGTATGAATATGCAAAATATTGTCACGAGACTGTAGAAATAGAAAGAATTACACAACTTCGAGGATTTTCCAGCAGATTCAGAATATTCTGGAATCGTTAAAAATTGCTAAAAAGTTTTAAAAATCATTCGATCGTACCCGAAAGTTCGCGAAAAAACATTCCCTATTTAACTACTAACCGCTATACGCAACAATTGTTTTTTGACAGAAGTACGCAATAAATTAAATTATTAATTAATTAATATATTAATTATATATTAATTAATTAAAAATAAAGTACGTAATATAAATTCAGATGAGGACTCGGAGTCTGATACAGACAATAGTTTATCTTATTCATTAAAGTTGATTTTAAGATTTTTAAATCATTCAACTACAATTGTACCTGCTTATATGTAATTTATTTTAAACTGGCCCATCACAAATCAAACCCATCAAAAATAAAGTGCTTTTGTTATATATTTCGGCCGCCAGTTAATGCTGAGAGGACAGCGCTACCTAGAGTAGCGTCTTGATAACGTTAGTTATGGACATTATTAAAAAGAGAATTATGTTTTTTTTTGCTTCTTACACTTCATTGTTATATTATATCACATTATTATTGGAGCATTCTGGTAGTGTTGTCGACGGACAGTGTTACGTAGAGAATAATATATTTGGATTAACGATTAATACCAATGATATATGCGATATAGGAGGTAATGGATTCAATTAATGGTTTCAATTTTCAATAAAGTGAAATATTTAAAAAAATCCAATTAAGAGTAGGTATATTATTTAAAAAAGCATATACTAAATGTTTTCGTATTATTTAATAACAATTTTGAAATCATATTTATTTTGAAAACGGAATGATTTTTTTTTATATTACTTGTACCTATGCTTATTTTAGGTTAAGAAACTAAAATAATATTTTCTGTGTATAGTTTTTTGCCGTGTATATTAGGGTGGGCCACCGTTGTATCAAGAATTTTTTTTTATAATTTCTATAAGGCACAACAAGAAAAGGGTACTAAATAATGTTTTTATCTCACTTATAAAATTTCATTACAATAGGATATCATCTTCTGCCTCCGGATTGACATTAAAGAACACATATTTTGGAAAAAAACTCATTTTTGACGAGTTTTTATAACAAGATTATAAAGTTTAAAAATGCATAAAAAGTTAAATAATAAAACGAAATATACTTGTACGAGTTAAATTTAATTATTACAAGTAAATCTTTAAAAAAATGTCATAAATATTATAATTTTTATAATGTTTGAAACAGCCAAAAAATCCTTCATATTATCGAATTTCGGCATGGCTTTTCGAGATAATATTTGGTTTTTTATGAATCCTTCTCTATCAGATATTTTGCACAATGTGGCTGAAGCTTCCATCACAGTCTTGACTGCCCTTTCAACGGCTTGAGACATTTTGCCTGGCGATTTGTTAACTAAATCCTTAGGAAACATGCCTGTTGAAATCGCTGAGACTATTCAGTATAAATATGTTTGGTCAGTGCTCATGCCTTGAACAGAAAACTAGGGTAACTCTGTTGAAATAGGTTGAAATCGAACAATGCGCCTATTTTCACATACTTCTAGATCTTTACCGATTCTCCCTGAAAATGTTTTGGGTCCGATGTGCTACCATCAATATGTAGAAACAAGTGCCGAAATGGTACTTCATTCATATGAAGTAGGCAGATAATCCACTGCAACGGTTTACCTAATCTGTTTTCAAGCAGATGTACGACACATCCATATTTACCAACGTTCATGTTAGTTCCATCATATGTAACAGTCACCAAAGACTTCATATTTCAAAAAAAAAATCGGTGATTGCTTGGTGTATACATTTCGATGTGCCAGAAGCTGGTGCAATATAACCCACGAACTTCGACTCTGGTTCCATTTTTAATGAAATATGCTAAAGAACACTGTGTCTGTACATTTTTCCTTCCTTTTCGGATATAATTAAAGTTTTATCTTTCCGTCCATCAAAATATAAAGCAGATCTTTGGAGGACTTTGTCTTTTCCTGCGGCCAATTTTTGTGCTATCGTGCATTTCCAGTGAATCTTATTTTTATCAACTGAAGTAATAGCTGCCCCAGCCCTGGCTAATACCCCGTATCTATCACAAGTTCTTGAAAGTAAAGCGTAGTCTACTATGATATTTTTAGCGGTAGGCTTTTCGAATATATCGACAGGAGCCACTGATATTAAGACTTGTGTCTATGGCTGGAATATATCGTCACTACTCGATAGACTGGATTCAAATAAAGTAGATGCATTGAGCTTCGCTGTACTTCTTTTTGAAGCCAAAACTGTGATTTTTGTCTGAGCATTTTCTTTATTGAAGTGTTATTTGATTCGTTGTCATAATATATAAGGTTTTTATAATCATTCTTCTAGTGGTTCGTTGGTCGATTAGGAATCTTTTCTCTCTCACTGATACACTTTTGTATCTGGAGCAAATGCACTCGTAAATATTCTTATACTTACAGGACGAAATGTCAAACAATATTTAACTGGTACGGCGAAATTCTTATAATTTCTTCTTTGGTATTTGAGGATGGCTTTTCAAAGATTTTTGAATTTCAGATGATACCTCTTCAACTTCACTTTCCCTCGTTTTTTTGGACAGTAAGAATAGAAGCTCTTGACCATATTTCTTTTTAATTTTTGCAAGGACAATATTCTCTATTTCCTAAGTAAGTGGGTTCTTTATTAGTTTCATTATCACTTTTTATATTATGCCGATTCCACTCAGAACTTTATAACATCTTCATAGGTTGTAACATATTACTTTTAATATCACTTGAATCAACAAAAAACGGATATATCCACGAACCATACTAGAAATAAGGAAAACGAGCCCGAAACAACCTCGCCTAATTGCGGCCAGAGCTATACTGACACTGACTAAATATGTGAACAGGGCGCACATATATTCTAGGCGTTCCTCGACTCTCCCACACTCAACCCGCTAACCCCTCATACTCGCAATCGTGATATATTTTTTTTTTAAATAGAGATGTGAACACGGAATACGTGTCACATCAATATTATTACTATTTTAAAACTAAGCTAAACGCTTGTGCTATGAAAATAGGACTAACTTGCTAGTCTGGAGTGAGGTTCGAACCCCCGACCTTTGGATCACGAGGCCAGTGTCCTAACCACAAGACCTACAAGCTACTCAATTATATATTATCTACGCTTGAAGAAAGTTACGTTTATTGGTTGGAACCCTAATGAGAACATATCTGGAAAAAATAAGAAAAATCGTCATCAATCTGGTGGCAGTTAGACTTATCAGAATGTAATGATATTTTACATATGTTAGTTTGACACTATTTGGCACCATTTTATCGCTGTGCCTCTTAAGAAATGACAAAAAAAAATTAGCCCACCCTAGTGTACACGTGACCTTTCTGGCCGATGCTTCAGGGCTGATGTGCTGATGGCTGATGCGAAACGTCGGCCAGAGAGGTCACATATACACGTCAGAATATCCCAGAAAACTATACACAGAAGTTACTGAACGGCGGTGAAAACCTTAGAACATTATAAAAATAATATTTATATTTATTTTTTGCGTCTGTTATTTCCTTAAAAAAATAATATTACGCGATTTTGTAAACGGACTGTTACTTACAATAATGCAAGAGGCTTTCCTAAATGAACGGACTTTTCTACTAAGGCATTTATCTATACCTATAAAACTCAATGTCTGTCTGTCTGTTCTCTATACAAATCCACAACGTTTGTCCAATTAGATTCAAATTTTGTATACTTATGCATTGGGACACAGCGGGTAACGTAGGCAACATTTCCTCCCTATTCTCATACCCTTCCCCTGACATATTTTCTATGCAAATCTGTACCGTTTAACCGATTGGACTCAAAATTTGGAAACTTATTCTTTAGGACTCGGCGGATAACATAGGCAACATTTCCTACCTATTCTCATACCCCTTCTCCTCCCCTGACATATTTTTGATGCAAATCTGTACCCTTTGACCGATTGGACTCAAAATTTGGAATCTTACTCTTTAGGACTTGGCGGGTAACATAGGCAACATTTCCTCCCTATTCTCGTACCTCTTCCCCTCCTCCTAACATATTTTCGATGCAAATCTGTACCGTTTGACCGATTGTGCTCAAAATTTGGAAACTTATTCTTTAGGACTCGGCAAGGAACATAAGCAATATTTCCTCCCTATTCTCATACCCCTTCCCCTCCCCTTGACACATTTTCGATGCAAATCTGTACCGTTTGACCGATCTGGCTCAAAATATGGAAACTTATTCTTTAGGACTCGGTGGGTAACATAGGCAACACTTCCTCACTACTCTCATACCCCTTCCCCTACCCCTGACATAAATAATAATATGATTTTATACGCTTTCTTTGCATACATTCGTAATCGTTTGAACCCGTGGCATAATTATGCGCGAGCATTCTTTTTGTCGAACCGTTTTTTTTTATAAACCAAAGTTATCCTGAGATATTTTAAATCTAAACTCAACGTACCCCTAATTTATCGAATTTGACATTTTGTTTCGACGCCTAATGTCAAGGTTGCCTACGCCTAATGCCTAATGTGCCGACTACAATTAATAAATTTGAAATCGGAAAATCTTTTCACACTTACGTCAGCATTTCATGTTCATCCAAATAATTACCAAATCATAATAATGTATAGTCATCCACTAGTCGGGAAGTTGGTGAAAAATCAATTACAAGATTCCACCACAACAACAGACAAAGAGAGTTAAATAAAAGTATGTAATAAAAATAATTAGAAATGGTATAGGCTTACTTATTTATAGTATAGGCGTTAATAATTTAGAAGCATTAGAGGTAAGTAAATCAATTTTTAATAAATGTCAAATACGAAATAATCGAGTTAATTTATTCAATATTCCGATTTTAAGGTTATTTCATTTCTCCCATTGTAACACTTTCCCGCCACTCCTACCTAACAATACCTGCCCACCTCTGATATGCTTTCTCTCTCTATTTAAGTTCTTAACTTCTATGTAATGTTAATATTAGTACTTAAATAATAATAATGTTAGTTTCTTTTATACTGTTGTGTCTAAAACAAAAGACATGTTGATTTTTTCAATAAAAAAGTGGTGTAAACAAAGTTTATTTCTATAAATTATATTGAAAAAAATTATAATGAAGCTAGTTAACATTATTTATATATTATATTTGGGGTATAAAAGCAAAGGCAGCAAAATCCAAAAAAAAATAACAAAAAATGTTTTAACCGAGGATTACTAATTTAAATTGTACTGAATTCTAGATTGTATGTATCTATCCCTTCCAAAATCATGTTTATTATAAACATAGTTTTTTATGTTTTCTATAAAATCTCGAATTAAATACATTTTAAATTAGTAATCTAAAATTATTGCATTCAATTTTTTTTGGATACTGCAGCCTTTGCTTATATAACCCACATATCATAAAGTAGCTTAAAACAAAAAATATTTTAATTTAAATTATTATAAGGCCTCAAAGTATTTGCTTTCATTGAAAATACAAAGAAATTTTTTATTGATAATCCAACAATACAGATTTTTTATCGAAATTCACGCCACATTGATATTCCAATTATAATAATTTCGTGGTCTGTCTGTCCGTCCGTCCGTCGTAAATTGGTGTAACGTCCGTTACTTCTTTATAGTATTTTATATATACATATTTTTTAAATTAATACTTATTCCTTAGGAACTGACATGAAAAGGATCGTCACTTTTGACGGGTTAATCTAGTTCTTACTATTTTCAAACTAAAAAAAGACTCGGTGGTCTCCGGGAACGAGAAACTCATCCACTTACTCTTTTTAAAACTAATCAATAATGCACCTAACATTTTATTCCTACCATTAGCAACGTAAATAATCTGTTAATACCAGACCTGCTCGCTGATTAAAAAAACACGCTGGCTCATAACCTCGACCTTTGACCTATCACGTGAATTTGTATTTTGTATGTACGGTGAATAGTATTTTGTGTGAAAGCCACAAGCGCGCCGGATACGGAGGGTCGCAATATCTCACTCGCCAAACTCTGTGTTGCGGAAGTGACCTGAATCCATTTACTTCCATTCACGAGTGGAAGTGAGCGTGCATATCAGCTGCTTTCAATGCAAACTGCATCGCGACTTAGGACACGACGGTGCACCCATCCACCCAGAAATGCAGCGAGGGTCACACTCGACAACATTACGGAACTTAATATTATGTGCGCGGTATGCGGGAAAAGTGGGGACGTAACTGTTTTATATGAAATTTAAAATTTTCCTAAGTATTATTATCGAGTTCTTATATTCTTTTTATTCTTCTTTTTTCTTCTTCTACCCCTTACCCTGTTGGGTCGGGGTCGCTGCACCGCGTAGGAGGTTCCGACTCTTTCTATCCTGGGCTGCGCTCTCCGCGTCAGCCCAATTTAATTGGAACCTCGCTTCGCAGCAGTCCTCCAACTATTTCCGCCAGCTCCCCCTAGATTAGCCCCTTGGTCTTCAGCCTGGAATATCTGCTTTGGCAGTCTATCTGCCGGCATCCCAGCGTGATATGTCTCAGCCACCTTAGCTGTGATTTCTTGATAAATGTCAATAAGGGTTCCACTTCGAGACTTTCTCTTATTTGCGTGTTACTTATTCTGTCCCTTCCGGTAGCTCCTACTATTCCTCGTAGAAATCCCATCTCGGCGACCTTGAGCGGGTTCTTTCGATCAAGATCCAGTGCTCGTGGCCATGCACTAGGGTTAGCCTGAAAACTGGTTTGAATACTGCCAACTTTGCTCGCCGGCTGAGCTCCGCTTTTCTAAATACGGGATAATACATCGATCGTCCTACCTGGCTTACGGCTCTTATCCTCCTATCCAATTCACATTCTTGCTTTCCATCCTGGGATATTATTTTCTTTTTATTTCAAATTAAAATTTTCATAAGTCGAGTTCATAATATTTTCATAATATCGAGTTCTACTAGTTTGTGCAAAGCATTATTTAAATGTTAGAGATTTTTCGACTACTACCCATTTTAAATCTAGGGATAAACCGTGTACAGTCTACCTATGCAAATACGTATTATTCCTATCTGCCTCAACATACAATGATACTCTTTTAACGGATTATCACCGATTTTATTTTTTAGTAAAAATTGCGAAAATTTCATCATCTGCGGGTACGCGAAACCGAGGAATTACTTTACTTATTTGTTATTTATGATAGTTAGAACGTTTTCGATGGTAACGCAAAATCTTTAGTAGTACTACTAAAAGAAAAGAAACTTGGCTTAGACAACTTGGCGATTAAATATAATAAAAATGTAATTAACATTCAAACACCTTCTATAACGTCCCTTTCTTGCGCTTAGTGACCACGCCCGTACACCCACCCGACTCGTCGTCCTTTAGTCTTAAGTTTAGTATAAGTAATATTACTGATGATGATGTGTGAGCATCAAAAACGTTCAAACTGTTATAAATAACAAATATTGAAAGTAAACAGTTTTGTCATTTTTAATGTAATTTAAAATGGCCTTTCACAAAGTTACACAAGAAAATTTCAAGAAGTTGAATTATTTCATTCATTTGAAAAATAAATTTATTTCCCATGATAACAATTGATTGAATAAAGAAAGAAATGTAATAATATCAATGAAAATAATTTCTTACGTGTCCTTGAAGGTATTGACTACTATGCGAGTATTGGTTAATACCATCGAGATTGAAATATCAATACATTCGCCATTAAAGATGGTATCTACTTCATGCCCACAAAACCGTTGGAATCGTGGGGCAAACGTCGATAGGAAAATAAACGAAAGCTTTGCTACCCAACCATTAACACTACATCAGCAGTCACAGCGTACGGCGACACAAGTTAAACGGGTTCCAACGTTCCTGACGCCAATCTTCCCGGCCAATCGGACGTGACACCAGTTGTGACATTCTGCCACTTGACATTGGAATTTCACGAGAGTAAGGATTATTTAATTCAAATTATTATAACATATTTTTCAAATATCTACATCCTAAAGTAAAAGCATTTTGGTGTTAACTAATTTTAGTCGGGTACTTTTGCGAGCTAATCTAACGTAAGCAGTTATTCGCCATATCCCAAAACCGCTGAATATTTTTGAATATAACTGAATAAAATTTGGAGACACCCTATCGTCATTTAAAAAGTCCTACAAAACGTCCATTTTCTTTCCGAACCCATAGAACAGAGAAGACATACATCCAAAGAAGACATACAACGCACCATATCATTATATTTGGAAGTCCCATATTTTCGGTACATTACTCGTCATCTTTACCAATATTGTCAAATGTAAAATATCACAATGTATTTTTTATTTCCAATAAAAAATATATTAATGAAGTCAATTTAAAGTGATGGATAACTTCTCATCGTAAAATAAATAATTTATAACACAATAATAAAATAAACTTTGTGAGACTTTTGATTGTGATTGATTGAGAAAAGATTGAGTAAATTTATACAATCAAATACAGTACGAGTTGATAATAATATAGCTATCTATATACAATTTATTTTAAATATTAATAATTTGTACCACTACAAGCAACGTTACACACCACATATAGAGATCGTTTTTACCAGCATTGCAATGCAGAAAGAATGGCGTTAAACTTTGTTGAATGGCTTTCAAGGTGTAATATGAAATGGTACCAGCATTTTTATACGGCAAAGGATTTTGGTGGAAACAATGGATACTGAACTCCCTTCAAAGCGAACTTTAACTTTCCATCGAAATCAAACAATGTGGAACTCTTTGGTATGGCTTTTCGTATATTTTACATGGATCCAAATACAAAAGTAGAACTGCTGCCCTTTTTCGTCAAAAGTAGCACTGACACTGGCATCTAAATAAAAAGTATTCAAAAACCATTTTGCAGATTTTAATAAACCTCCTTAGAGATGGAAATTCTCTAAATGATATGTATATTCTTAAATTTTTCATTATTAAATGTCGTCGGTGATAACAGTTCTGGTATGACATTAAGACAACAAGATAAGAAAAAATGTAAAAGAATATAATATTTATTGGTTAGGTAATTAGAAACACGGAAAGAATTGTAAAAATATATATTACATGGATTTAAGGTTTATATTACGGTAGTAAGGTTTTGAAACAACTTATATTTAATACGAACCGTATGGATGAGTTGAGGTTCGATTCTCGCGTTAATAATAACTCATATTATTGAATTATTCAATCACAGATTCTCATATTAATGCATCAACAGGAGTGTGTCCAATCGCCGCGGGGGTGAAGGACGTGCTGATTATTTCTTGCGCGATCGCAGATTGTGTGCACTGTACGAAGGTGTAAGCTAGGGGTCTAGGTAGTTCTACGCTAAGGGTTGCTAGTATGCTATTGATGCAATATGATGTGGTGCAATATGAACTGACGATAGAGCACTGTCCTGATGATACTGTGATATGACTACGTCCGGCAAAACGTCGAGCATCGAATCTCAACACATTCATACGGCTCGTATAAAATATCCGATGTTACAATACCTATGTAACGGTTTTGCTACAAATTGACAATTGATGAGATTAAACCAGATATTAAAAACTACCGATATAGGTACAGATGACCGTGGATTCCAAGATCAAGAAGTCTATTCACGTAACATGCGATGGTCCTAGGCGTAGTAAAGCGAATTTACTATTTAAAATTTATTTATTTAAGTTTTTTTTAGTTAACAGTAAGCATGTTTACATTGTCGAACATAATAATATTAGGTTAGCATTAACAGACAATTTTTCGTTTTAAATAGTAATTAGCATTCTAGACAGAGGAGAGATATGTAGAGATGCGAAATGGTGAAAGAGATTATGTACAGAATCTCTCGTAACGAGTCAATGAAGACCATAACGTATAGAAGGCTGTAGAAGTAGGAAATTGCCAGACGGTTCAAGTAGAGAGTACTACGGTGTCGACAGAGAAAAAGCCTTTTACTTTCGATGAACGATATTCGCAGGATACCGACCACAGGCAGTGCGAAGCGGTGGTGCCCTCAGACGTTAGTAATGATCAAGGGAACGGGACAACACCTACAGATACGGCCTTCACCGATAATGAGAAGCTGGTGGAAAATGCGGCCGACGACCAGGTGACGATGGAAAATGCGGCAGAGGACCAGGTGGCGATGGAGAATGCGGCCGAGGATCAGGTGGCGGTGGAAACTGCGGCTGAGAACCAGGTGACGATGAAAAATGCGGCCGAAGACCAGGTGGCGATGGAAAATGCGGCCGAGGACCAGGCGGCGATGGACCTCAGCAATACTGTGTTCGACGCCGAGCAGCGCAAGTTCACCGATCTCAAGATACAGGAGGATATGGAGCCCTAGCCCTTCTGCGTTGTCACCGTGGAGGACAAGCCCATGGTGCAAGTAAGGTTTAAAGACATGGAACAGACGGCCGAAGCATACGTGGACCAGAGTATGAAGGAAGCGGTTCTAACTATGACAGATTACTTCAGTGACTTTCAGCGACAAGCTACCAGGAATGTGGTCAATATCGCCAAACTCAACCTGCTGCAGATCATCAATGAGCTCACTGTGGCGGCGCGGGCTTACGGGTTAAACACAAATTCAAAGGGCAAGCGTAGCGTGATCGTCTTTGATCCAGGTGGATGGAACTTCCAGGTATCGATCTGGAGTGCTAATCATTTTTTGTGAGGAGTTTAAAAAAATGTTCAAGGAAGCAGAGAGGTTCCGTGCAACGAAGAAGCGAATTGAGATACGCGATAAGCTGAAAAGAAAATGAATCGATGTCGATTGGGATAGTTGTGGGAACCACGCGCTCGTGTATTGGAATGTGGCAGCGTGGGAATTTGGAGATCATCGCAATCAATCAAGGATTAAAATACAAGCAAGGGACAAGAATGATCCTGTTCAGGATGAACAGTTTCGAGAGAGGGAGCCTGTGTAACGAGTTGTCGGTTGACGTTTGACAGCCGAATGTAAGCGAAGGCGCATGCGCGCGGAACAGTGCAGAACATGCGCAGAACGACGGGCAAGTGTGCTCAGTCGTGAAACAACGAAGTAACAGACAATTCTAAAGCGAAGATTTTAGAAAAGTTCTTACCGCAGTAGCAAAGCAAAAGCGAAGCGGTTCTTTGAGTTTAAAAAGTAGTATTGCGTTTCCAGCGATTCTAAAATGTTAGATAAAATGTTGAAGCGACAATAAAGGTTTATTTTACGAGTGATAAATTACGAAATACGTTTTTCATTTCATTTCGACCGAGCCACGACACGTAACAATATTCAGTTTTCCAAGACATTTTTTATAAACAAATATTGATAAACATTTTAAAAAAACTATAAGTTCAACAAGACATTCAATAAAAGAACAGTAGCTAACCTTTAAATCACAAATGCCCTACGATAACATGAGTTGACATCATGGCTGCGTTAATTTTCTATCACGGTATGATAAAGGTTAAAATACTTTACTAATAACGCTACAACTTCGGCTATTTAAAATACACGGATCCAGCTGTGACATTAATTGACTCCAATTGGACAGATGTGATTGGACTTAATTTGTTCATTTGTATTCCTCTCGATGACATCACCACGACCATATATATTTTTTGGTAACTGTTAGTGATGGTCAAACCGTTATTTTAACCGGTCACGCATGGTACAGTTATTTAAGATTAGTATCTGATTGTATTATTTATTGGTACCCGAGATATAACAAGATATAAAGACTTAATCCGTAGCTAATAGGCTTTATCTTAGTAAAAAATCAGTCAATAATTATCGATACAATCAGATACAAATCTCGAAAAACGGTTGTTGTGTAACTGATTAAAATACCATCACAAATAACTGTAATGTTAGTTATAAATCGAAAAGTTTATTCATTTGAAGCAGAAATAATTCTGCGCTCTGGCGTCGCGGTTTGCACAGTTTATTCTGTATCTAATTTCAAGGTCAATGCAACATCTTCAGCTCGCAATATGTCCATCACGAGAAATGAATATTTGAAAAGTCCAATTAGTCGTATAATAAAACAAGCCTCTATATTGTTTACTTTTATAATAAGAAAAAGAATCGTAAAAAAAGTTTTTCAAAAGAAAAAATTGTAAGTATTTAAATGTGTCGAAGAAAACCGTTTTAAAGGCTTTTTCTTTCTAAAACGGTATAAAATAAATGTTTCATACTGTATATACAACAGTTGCTGGGTTAGATTGGAAAAAATATATTTTTGTGATCGACGAGTTGATCGTAATTTTGAAAGCCGATCGGTTTTTTTTCTCAGGGGAAATAAATAAAAGAATATTATATTATTCAATCTCACGTCCGAGCTTCCTAAACATTTCTGATTCAGCCAATGACGAAAATAGAATAATTCCAGTACACAAAAAAACCTTTGCAAGGAAGACAGCAACATATCTCACTCCAGATAAAAATGCTGTCCAGATACATGTAGCAAGGACTAATTGAAGATGTGTTGAACAGGAGAATATCGTGGTCGAAAACTGTATTAATAATTTAAACTCTATTACGTCACGGTTGAAGCTGTTCCCGTAATGTATAGGTATATATAATTAATTTGATAAAATCATAAAGTTTACACTGTCCACCGGAAAAGTTAGACAACAAATGGGAAATATTCCATACACACAATTATCAACTAAACCAAATGCAAAACATACTGGTTTACCAACAAAGCTTTATTTAAAGTTTTACATTTTTTTAATATTTTCATTTTATTCTGAAGTTGCAATTTTAGAACAGAGATCTGTGATAATATCACGAGATTCTAGAAATGAGAGAAACTGTAGATAACAGAGGGTTTCCAAAACATTCTGGACGTCTTAGAATGATTTAGAAAAATCTGGAGGCCGGTGGAATTCACAGTATATACCAAAAAGTTCTAGAATCGGAAAATTACAAGCTGAGATGCGACTGCGTCAGTTTCAGTGTGTTTTTACAAGTGAATGAAAACCATAGAAACGCACCAATAGATTGAATCCGTGCGACAGATAAACGGCGAATAAGAGTTACGAGAGGCAAGTAGAACTTTCCAGCGAATTACAGTATAGTGATCTAGCTAAAGTTTATATCCAGTAAAATCAGTGGATTATATCCAGTAATTATATCCAGTAAAAACAATTGGTGTTTAATAAAAGCTTTAATTGTTTATAACTGTTTCATTTCATTCCAACACCGTTACAATTCATTAAACAGATTAAAAAAATCTGGAATATCTCTGTAATCTCTGGAATCTCTGGAAAACTCGTTCAGTTCTGAAGTACCATTTTTTTTAAATTTGTTCATTTATTCAGGCATAACCGGAATTAGTTGAAGGTTTCTGGAATTCATTGCAATATAAAGCTGATGATTATTTTAAAGTGGAATAATAGGTGTAGGTATTTATACTAATGTCTAGATAGGTACATAATTCTTAATTTTTTATAATAAAATAGTAAACACTGACTTATCACTGTTTTCCGCTTTGGAAACGATCCGTTATTAATAAATACCGTATTAATAAAATTCTTAAATTAATATTACATAATATATGGTACACAATTAAGCAAGAGATTCAGGAGCAAAATAAGTAGTCTTGTGTTATGTTCTTACGAGTAAAAATATTAGGTATTACCGATTCTGGACCCAATTTTATACAGAAACGTCGAGCGAGTTGCCGCGACGGCGATAAAAAGGGTTTACAAGTTTCAAATGGAACGACGTCGTAAATTCGTCAACCTCCAATCACATACAAATCACAGTCGTTAAGGCTTGGTCGAGATAAAAGTGAATTTGCCAGATTTGGATCGCTGAACTAAATACGTGCTATATATAGGTAACTTTACAAGATGTGGAGAGAAAAATGCGCTGTAAAAATTGAAAGCCTTACGTATTGGAAAGCAACACATTTAAAAAAAAAATTGAGTTGAATTTAAATTGAGGGTTGTTTCGTTGACCAGCAGATGAGCTTTCACATCATTAGCACAATTTTATTTTAAACTATATTAAAAATAACCACCAATGTACTTAAACACACCAATATAAAAAAAAATTGGTAATAAAAATACACCAATGTTAAAAAAATATTTATTATCATCGCAATTCTGGCTTCTGACATTTACGCTACAAGATATTGTAAGCGTCGAAAACGTTCCAAAAAATATGTACATCCGATATCACGTAGATCGGACGCTAAGATTGCTGTCACCCCCCATTCTTTATGTTTACAAATAATGTTCTTTAAACGTGAATTGAATTTGCCTGTATCCGTGAAAATCACGAAAATCAATAAAACCGGAATTTTAACCAGCCAGAAGTCTTTGAGTCAATTGTGAAATACAAAAGGAAATTCAATAAATCATATTTTAGTAGAGACTTCCATTGATTATGCCAAGCTTCTAATTATAGTCTCTAGACAACGACTAGTCTACAGAAAGCTGGAAACTGTCACTTTGTGCTGATTGATATAACTGCGCGCTGACTGGACACAGTAGTGATTTAGTTGTCGCTGGAATAAATTTATCAAATCAGTGGTTCTTAAGTGTGTCTTTTGTTTATATCTAAAATTATGTATAATAATATTGTTATATTATATTATTTGCTTCGAAATATTCATTGCTTTACTATGGGTTATTATTTTTACTGGTTGATTTTATCATTTGCTATAACATTTCATGTAACATCGTTATGATTTTTCCATTTACATTATTTTTATTGGGGCTATTGATGGGTGGATTTCAGAGGAAGATGAGAGATTATTTTTTATATCTTTTTCAATACGTATACACATCAAATAAAGGCATTTTTACTACCTTTCTTTTAACTCGTAGCGTCTGCTTGTCTGCCGAAAAAACTTTGGATCGATTTTTAACCCTTTTCCCGTGATCCAATCGAGCTGAAACTTTGCAAGCAGACTCATGACGACGATAAAAGTGATCTAACAAATTTTAATTAAACAAAATTAATAATTACAATATAATTTTGAATTTTAGAAATTTTAACGATTTATATATTGTTTAATTTTCGAGCCCGACGCGTGAAGTATTTATGTAGGTATTTAACGAAAAAGGTAAAGAAGTATTATGTTCGATCTGAGATTTTTTAAAGTATTTTAATTATATTTTATGCAATACGAAGTACACGTATTCAAAAAGTAATATTTAATAACTTAAAATTTTGATACCGATGTATAAAATATATTTAAAAAATAATTTAACACAGTATCATTTAGTAAGAAATAAAAAAAATATACAGTTAGGTAATAAGATATTTTTTAACACAAAATTCTTCAAATCTCAAAATTGACAGCAGAGAGAGGATTTAGTGGAAATATGTATAATTCCAAAACCCCCTAAAACAGATTTCGGATAATTTCAATTAAACATACAGTTCTGTCAGATTTTTGTCAACTACATGCAGAAGACATCGATTCTTTAAAAACCTACTTTAATGCATTGACACTGCATGTTAACAAACCAGGTTTTGTCCCAAAATACCGCAAAGAATGTGTTCTTCAAACATAACACAAAAGCAGATAGGATCGTTTTGGAAGCTTTTGGAATCTGTATTTCCAACTATGCCACGACAATTGGTAGCACATTTAGCCAATCAAAAATGATTACTCAGCATCCACGCGCCGTTAGCGGACCATCACTAAACTGAAGTACGTGAAGACCGCGAATGCGAAAATAAATAGGTTACGCTTATAAAACTGGCCTCTCAGTAAACTGAGATACAACAAAAATTATGCCCGTCGATAAAAGTATAACAACAAAACTAAATTAAGACAAATCGGTTACTGCAAAGTCATAAACAATTGCGTTATACACCTAGCATATTTAATAACAAAACATGACGGAGCCTGTGAGCCAAAAATTATTAGGATCATGCATAATTGATGAAACGCCGTATTTTTTTTATTTAACGTTCAAGTGACAGATTGCGCCGCGCAAACAATCAATACAGCTCTATTGATATATATGAAAGCTCGTACACTATGTACCTACACAAGAAGAATATGTTTATTTTCTATTTTATACATAGTTTGCTTACATACTTAACCTATTATTTATTGTATCTTTATCTTGCAAATATTCTATCATTTTTTATTTTCTCATCATCTAGGCAGTAATCCAACTGTAAAGTTTTTGCTACCAGCTATGAGACACACTGTATACTTATTACTTATTCTTTTTAAATTGTTGATATTCCTTATTTTTTTGTAATTTTCTAATGTACATTATGTAATATTTTTTTATGTAAAAGCCCAATTCAGGGCGTGTATTATTAATAAATAAAATAAATAAATTTGTCGTAAAATAATTCTTTAGTAGAATTAGGAAATTTAATTACGCATCGAAAACCATACGCACATAAACCCCACATTATACTGTTTCACGTTTTCGGTTATGTTGCAAAGTAATTTTTAAAAAGGGACGATAATTTTAATCAACCTAATGGGAAAAACACCATCAATAAAAGGCCACCCTGCGGTCAGCTACGGATAATCTCAAAAAGATCTGGCAAGACATGACTGAAGTATATCCAGGAAACCAACAGTGAGATTGGTCTTCACCTTCCCGATCATTCTGTGTCAATATGAGTGCATGAGCATGGACGATAAAGTAATGGTTATCATATATCGTCAAGGAATTTTTTGCGCAAAGTTTGTATTTGTTTTTTGTTGTATCAGGTTTAATGTTGACGTGGAAAAGTATAAAATGTTCCAGCGAATTTCGGAATTCCAGCAATAGATTATTTTTAAAAATAATACAACAATGTTTTATTTCCACATATTAACACATTTAAAATAATACGAAAATTAAAGTAGGTACATCGCCGTTACTTAAAAAAAATATCTTGAAATTCACTAATAATGCAATTGAAACAAATCGTTATTTCGATAGTAGTAAACTAATATTTCTCTACTCCGTAACATAAAATGTTTAATTAATAACTTCAGTAAAAATATTTTTTAAATCCCATGAGCATCAAAATACATCCCTGTGTAATAATGTCCATCGCTAACGCTACCAGATACACAAACATTCAACGATTTGGCGATATTTTTATTTGTTGAGAAAGTTAAATTATAATTGGCATATGGTGAAACATTGTAGCAAATTAAGCAGGATTACAGCAATTAAAGATCATAGGTAATCATTTTGTATTAATAGAGGCGGCGAATATTAAGTTTCATTTAATATAATAATTCTTACTAGGACATAAATACGACTAATTAATGTGAAGCTGAAATTCAGACATACAAAGTCCGTCATTTTTGACGGATAAACATCACGTTCTGTTTTACTTCACCCTACTTTCCATATTCTCAATAACGACCTCAAATACCCCTCTCCCCTTCCACGAACAATTCGCCCTCTACCCGAATACATAGTTCGATACTAAACTTTATTAAGCTTATTTAAGTTATTTCCTGATGGAGAGAGAGTCTGAGGATCAGCAACTTGAAAATTGTAGTAGTGACAAAAGCATAACTCAACGTGAGTGCACAGTTTAGTTTATTAGGATTTAATAACATCCTTAGTTTTTTTTACGTATAAATGGCTGGCGACTATTATTATTAGTAGATTGGCGTTAGTGATTTGCCATTCCCAGACACATTTTGGTAGAGTATTTCGATTTTAAATAAATTTTTGCTAGTCACGTACAAAGAAACTGGGACAGGCGTAGCCTGGTAGAGTGGCATAATCCACAAATCTAACAAAAAAAAAATTGTGTTATCTTATCTTATATTTTTATTGTTAAATTATTATTAAGTACCTATATATTGTAAACAAGGATTTTTTGAAATAAAAAAAATAAAAAAATAAATTATACAAAAACTACTGAACCTAAACTAACAAAAAACATCGAACCGCAGACCAAATAATTTTTTGATTGAAGTGTTACTAGCAACTCGCCCACCGTTGTAATTTATCGACATTCAGTTTTCGTTTTTCCGTGGACTAGATTTGTGAAATTGATTGTACGCACAATTGACTCAATTTATGCAATCGCTAAATTTGATCAATGTATGCTAGAATGTATTTCACAGTGACCAACATTTTATGTTGGTCTGGAAAATTTTGCAGAAAAAAAATTATAGAAAATTTACATTTTATAATCACAGTGCTCTTTACTACAGTAATTTGATTTACTGTATTGTAAACTGAAATCATGAACTAAAGGATTGCACAAACAGGACTTATTGTTTAAACGAAACATAATCATTATATCGTTTTTAAGTAGGTATTGCACGCAACATTACTTTTTAACCTAAAAATTGTAGTCAAAGATTGGAATATTTGTGGGAATATCCACATATTTTTTAACAATAATATTGATTGTTACGTACATAAATATACTCTTCCGAACCTTTTCAATACTAAGGATTATATAACACCGTCCATTAGCACCATTAAGTAATAAACTCCATACCAATATATCACTGTTACTGATTGATAATGATTGATGTTAGTAAATTTAAATAGGCGCAAAACCAACATGAAAAGGATATTAAATGACATACTCGTATGTATGTAATATTAAATATTAAACACACTGAGTTCGTACCGTTTAGATACGCAATTTCCTGGTTCACATAATTAACTTAACCTTTGAAGGTTTTGTTGACAAATTTATTTTACTAAGGTTAAATAAAAAAGGTTAAATTAGGTTCTGAATGAAAATGATACGATGCTACGTAATCCCTATACTCTTGAAAGCAAGCTAGGTTGGTAACTAACAAGAATATTATGTTGATTTGGATGCGAAGGTAAAATGAATTTTGGCTACATTACGAAATATTCGGAAAATATTACAAGTTACCACTTATCATTTAAGACAAAAATTGTTAGAAAAAATATTTTTTCGTGGATTAGATTTTTCTGTATGTCTTTCTAATTGATTAATTAAATTGGTTTTTCACCATTCACGTTTATTTATAAAAAGAGCTACTCGTCTCACTAAGTGAACCTGTGCTGAGATGAGCAGCTTACAATAGAATGACAACAAAATACTTTTTAAAGCTTTATTTAGTAGCTTGTTGGTCTTGTGGTTAGCACTCTCGCTACGTGATCTAAAGGTCGCGGGTTCGAACCTCACTCCATACCAGCAAATAAGTCCTATTTTCATAGCACAAGCGTTTAGCTTAGTTTGAAAATAGTAAGAATATTGATGTAACACGTATTTTGTGTTCGCATCTCTATTTAAAAAAATAAATTTAAAATTTTAAAATTTAAAAAAAAGTTAATAAATGAATTGTAGACATAAATTTGAAAAAACAAACAGATATTGAATACAAAAGCAATAGCGAATAAATAGATGTAGATATTATTGAATACAAAAACAATAACGAAGTGAAAAAGAATATATGTAGTAAAGAGTCTTTGAACAGTAAATAACGTAAAAACAATAATGCAATACTGACTAATAACAATTTTAATGAGGAATTCAATTATGATGAATTATACACCTAAGGCGTCATCGTGCGTAGGTCTTGATCTTATTTTGATATTACAAATTTATTTCGGAATATGATTCCTGAAAGTCTGGTGATTAACAGGCTTTAAACTATAAATACTATAAACTGGTCTGGATCCAGACTAAAGAATTTATAGATGATTCCAGTCCCCGAGAAGAGCGCTTATAAAGTAATAATCGCAATATCAATAACAATCGCTCGCGAAACAAATCGAATGTGCACTAGAAGAAGAAAATAAAAAATCGATATAACCTTCATGTGAGTGGATGGAATTTTCAATTAGGATCCAAACCCTATTTTCACAAAATAGGTTAACGTAAAAGCTTATTTGAAAATATATAAAGAAAAGCGTTTTTGTATTTTTCATACATCAAAGAGGATTTGGACATTCATCTTTTGCTAAAAAATAGATATTAATGGATACTGTCGTGATCGTTAAGAGTTACGATGATTTCGCAATTATGGTACTAAACAAAAATTTGAAGCAATCTTGATTTGAGTCGAAGTGGGCGCAAAAGATATTAATAATAATTTATTTAAGAAACGTGTGCGTAGAAAAAAATATCAAAAAAAAATCGGGCCTTCCCGTAATGAATGTAGTTTATTTAAATGAAACTATTATTAGCGTTTAAAAGTGTTTATTGAAATATTTCGTTAAAATGTGAAGGTATATTTCGCAAACAATTTCCATTGTTTTTCAGATATTTTTTTTATGTTTTATTTATTTTTATTTATTAAATACATCTACTTTAATTACCTATTTATATATCTACCTTAGACAGGGCAATAGACAGCTCAATGCTCGATGGTCTAAGGAATCATTTTGATTTATTTTTTATTTTATTAAAGTATTGTCACGGAATGGCAAGCAGAAAGAATGGCGTACTTCCTTGTGTCTGTCACGTCACAATATGTCACAACACAACCGCAGGTTTAGAACGGTCTACAATTATCTACAACCTTCGGGAAACGTCTATAAACTACTAGAACAGCGTAGTAGCGACGGAACCTTCCACTAAGCACGAGAATAATCTAGGCGGTACGATAATCCAGTTTTTTGGTATAAACAGCGCGGATCTAGACCGCCGCGATGGTCTTGTTTGAGAGATCCTTCAGTGCGAAGTGAATTGCGGACAACGGCCGGGTGTGCCCAGTCGTGAATTGCGAAGCCACAGATATCGAGCAAAATAATTAAGCGAGTACTTACCTCAGTGGCAAAATAAATAAGTGCGACTTCTATGTGCGAGAATTGAATGTTCTACAAGTGATACCCAGCGATAATAAAGTGTTCATATACGATTGATACATGACAAAACAATGTTATTTAAAGAATAGCTTTAAGATTAATAAGTGTAAAGTGACGTTTCCGTCCGTAAAGTGACGAGTCCATTTAATAATTAATATTTATTTATTTTATTTTACAGTAGGTATTAAATTTATCGTTTTCCTTATTTATACAATATTATGTTAAAATGTGAATATATTTTCTACACACTCTGCCCTTCTTTCAGTTTGCAACTTCTTAAGGTATTTGTATATTCCAATCATCGCAGATAACTAGCCGATGATCAAGGTTGTATTGGCTTCTATAATACTTTGGCCCGTACACTTCTCAAAATTGATGCCATAAAAATGACATTAATTCTAGCAAAACCTTTTATAAAAGAACCGGGAAGGCTCTTAAAAATAATGTTTACATTCTTTTTTTATATTATATATATATATTTTTTTCTTTTTTATTGTTGTTGTAGTGTAGTGAAAATTAAGACTTCTAATATTTATATAATATACAAATATTAGAAGTCTTAATTTTTTTTTTATTATTTGATTTTTTAAATACAGCACCATTGAAAAAATAGTAGAAACATAGAGACATCCTTACAGTTTAAACAGTATTAAAAAAAAGTACACAAAAATGCAATCAAAATATCATATAAAATAACTCGTAAATAAAATATAAAGAGCAATTAAATAAAAAAATATACTCAGAAAATTATTTGTATCAAACACTATAAATGTGATGAGAAAAATCAACAAACTTACTAAAAAAACAACTAACCTATAAAACATTAACTTATGTTATTATAGAAACTATGAACTGGCAAAAAAAGAATGAAAGTAGACTGAATGCGGTGGAAATGCGATCACTAAGGCGCTTGTGTGGAAAATCATTGGTCGATAGAGTGAGGAATAAACAAATTAGAAGTGAATGTAATGCTGGCTAAAGTCTGGTAAGTATGTGGTGGCCCGAGACACATACACACAGACACCCGTGTAATGGGTTACCACAGATGCTGACATCGAGACGGCAGGCCGTCGCCCTCGATACAGAGGTTGAGACAAAATCGCTGAGCAAGGTAAGTATAAGCCGGACCAATGACCGAGTACAAAGGCGAGGTATAGCAGAGGGCATGGACTATCGGAGTGGCGAAACGCACCTCGCTGATCTAAGCTAAATACCCACACGCGCGGCCGAGTAAAGAGGAAATCATAACACCCCCGATTCCTTTGATCTGAATGACTATATAAGCACGCGCCCGCAGAACAAACCATCTCACTCCAGCGGGGCTTCTCGGATACAGCGGAAGCCCTTGCCGTCATACCTTCGAACGTCACGCTTTCAATTGTAATCTTTGTGCACTACTGTATTCTTTATAACTTGTGTTTTATAATCAAATAAATTCTGTCAACCCACCGTGACTTTACATCAACCGCGCTTCAACTCATCCTAAACCGGAGGGCTCATTCACCTCCACATTGGTGACCCCGACGTGATGTCGGGATCCACATTAGTGACCCCGACGCCAAAAAAAAAAAAAAAACGGAGGGCTCATCCACCTCCACATTTTTTTTTTCGTTTGACGTCGGGGTCAGTTTTATAAATTTTGTTTAGCTTTTTTGTTTAGCACCTTAAACAGAGTATAGAGCACATTGCTGTAACATCTGCGCCAAAGTCAATTTTCTAGAACCGGTCCGAAAATACGCCTCAAAATTTTCCATTCAAAAACGTCCTTAGTATTCTTTATGATTAGTCTACATATTATACACTAGCTGTAACCCGTCAAAAATGACGGTATACCGTTATGTCGGTTCCTAAAGAATAAGTATTTATCTAATTATAAAAAAGGGGGGGAAAGAAAAAAAAGAAAAAATAGTTTGCATACTATAAATAAGTTACGGATGTTACACGAAGTTACGACGGACGGACGGACAGCGAAATTATTAAATGAGGATTACGTCATGCTATTTTTATAAACATTAAACACCAATCAGTCACAATAACGGTAACAACATCCTCGCAGAGTATAACTTTTAAATCAGAATTAACATCCTTCATCATAAATTACGTATAACATTAGCGTCATATCATAAAAGAGTATTTCATTAAATATGCAATAGAGATTTTATGCCACATTTAAATATATTTGCTATCCCACCGGCGCTTTCAAGCGCCGACCGCCACTGATTGAAGCCACAAACAGAGGAGGGGTTTCCAAATGGTAACAGATTTAACAGCCAACGAAAAACTGCGCTTTTTAACCAGCCCCCTAGTTCTGAAGCGCTGACAGAGCAAACTCAATCATCGAATTTGACAGTCGCATATAATAAGAACCCTAAGTGGTACGTAGCGTACTAGTATATGATAATTTACTAACGAATGACCGTTTGATATGATAGTAGTATATGGTAGTAGAATATGATCAACCCTCGTGTTATTAAACTTTTTTAACCGTCCGTAAGTATCGCAATATTTCACGGCCCTATTGTATACGGTTTTAGAGATGTCAGAGACGAAAGATAACCCAAAACTTCTGTCTCGTTTGTTCTTCATCCGAAGAACTTGAATACAATCAACATCATTATATGAAGACATTTTTCTTAGAAAATGTAGCAACACGATAAATATATATAAAAATTTACACAAATTGGCAATTGAGCTAACCTTAAAAAATAATACGTCAAACATGGATTGTAATGTGTTTTAAAAAATACCTGTTTATTTGATTTCGAAGCGACATGGATTTGAAGCGGATTTCTTTCATCATGCAAATCACTTATTTCAATATGTCGTTTTGGCTAAAAGTTTTTGGTAAATATTATGTAAAATAAATACTGATATTATTTTCAATGACTTCCAAAACGGAAAACATGAAAATAACCACCAGGCGCAATCATCATTATAGCCATTTATTATGAGAGACCAAGCTCTTGAATTGGTCAAACAGTTTTTATATCAAGGAACTAATGTGACATGATATAATAATATTCAACATAAAATAAATAGCAGGATAAAATCAGAAAATGGTTTTTACTTCGTTTTATATCTAAATGCGGCGGTCGAGGTTGTTGCCACAGAACTAAAGGTTTATGAAATTTGGATCCCAACTTAAGCGCAAAAAAATAGATTGCTGATTTTCAAAAACAAACTTTTACGAAACAATAAATAAAAGTATAGAGGAAATTAAATAACTTGAAACATCTGGAATTGTAGGCAGACATCAATCAGCATAGCAAGCAGCCTCCAATTTTCAAACACATCGCCTTCAGGAAACATGATAATCTGGAGATGCTTGTGGTGTCTGGCAAGGAGAAGGGCTAGAGAGAAAAAAAACTCTCCAGTTTGATGGACTGATATGATCAAAGACGCTACTATGATTCCGTTGGAAAGACAGAGAAAGATGAAGGAAAATCTTCAAAGATTCATACTTCACGATCCATACTAACGAGTTAACCAATTGGAGAAGCTGGAGCTGATTATTTGGCTGAAGTATGTTTGAATGTTATCACAAAAAAAATGATTCTCCGTTGTCTCCCAGCAAAACCCGTAAGCCAGGTATCTCGTTATAGTGAAGCATAAAACAAGGGATGCGAGACTCGTATACAAGTTTTATTGCTTCATTTTGCGAGAGAATTTCGCGCGAAATTTAATTTAATTTTTAAAAATAATATTTAAACCTTGTGGCCCGCATTCTCCAGAGATTTTTCCAGAGTTTCGTGATGAATGTATATGAGGTTCGATAAAAAATTCGGGGAATTTTCGAATTTCGTGATGAATGTATATGAGGTTCGATAAAAAATTCGGGGAATTTTCGAATTTCGTGGGCTGCAAAAATCACAATTATATTTTGCTGTGTTGTATAGTAAATTTCATTTAAGAAAGACAATCGAGTTAGTATGTGTAAGCCGTGCATACTACGCACATTGCTTCATTATGTTAATGTTTACGGATGTACACAAATATAACGAAACATTGTGCCTCGTACGCACGGATTACACATACTAATTCGGTTGTCTTTCTTAAATGAAAAGAGGTCTACATTGTCCCTGAATTATTTTGATATTGGTAACAATTTTAGATTCTATTTTCTCCTAATATCGAATATCTATCTTTCCGTAACTCGCTGGAATTACAACAACAATGATAATAACTAGCTGCTAATGAGACCCGGGTGCCCGAGTGAAACACGTCAGTCAACGCGCAAGAGTCGTTATTAATGAATACTAGCCGTAATCCTGTGAAAAATCACGGGACATAATAATAATTATTAACGATCCTTGCACGTAACATGAGCCGCGCACTGATTGACGGTCACACTCAAGCGCCTGGGCCTGTATTTCTAATACTTCAACTTTCCTTCGTGGCCTCCTACTCCTTTCAGCTGACAGTACTTCACTATCCATCCTATTCATAATACTGTATACAAACAATCCTCACAAGGATCCCATCATCACAGATCACCGGCCATTACCTAGTTTAACCCTTCTTTCTCTTACTCGTCTCGTTACCATGGAGAAATACCGACAATACATTTCAATTGTTCCACTAAATTGTGCGGTTGGCTGGGAGCCGCAATAAACCCGCCATTGCAGTAATATGTATACAGAGAGTGAATAAATAAATAAATATTTATTTAGTGTTATTTGATTAAACAAAAAGCTCATTTGAGAAAAATAAAAGTAAATTCCGTGTATTTTTTGATCCAACCTCGTAGGTACGTGTTGGAGCGGTAGGGCGTCAGTCCACTGGGTGAACAGAGAAACAAAGGAGCGGCCGCGGTCATCCCGGCCGATTGTTCGCTTTATTCCCGGCGCTTCTGTTTGGCTTCAATTTATTTTTTTACAAAGCTAAACACACATTGTTCAAAAAATATATATTGAACGGGGAGAATAAAGCAACAATCGTGAACCGGTAAAGTTTGCGTTAATTATCAGAAACAATATAAAGCCGCAGAAAAAAAAGAAAAATAAAACAATTTTGACAGAGGCAGATCATTTCTCGATTTATAAAAAAAATATACTACATTGAAGGCATTTTTTGTAAAAGTTGGTTGAACACATTTAAACAATCCGATAATCGGGTCTTATCCCATTAGGTTGCTTTATCATTAATAGCAACAATCGTGTCTTAACTTCTATTATATAACTTTGCATACTTTGTCAATTTTGACAAAGTGACTATTGTGTGCAATACACGCATATAGTAATTTACAAATCCAAAACGTCGAAATGTTTCAATAAAGACAATATTTTCTGATAATAATATTGACATTCCACCGATCTCTTGACATTTCTGATGAAACTTTAAGCGTTCATAAATATTTTCGCAGATTTACGGCGGTGAAAGACTAAATGAAATTCATAAAATTAAATAAATATTTAATTAATCATACAAGGTCGACTTATTTAAAAGTCACTGGACACAAACTTAACCAGTCACTATTTCGTAATTCGCACTAATCGTCATTTTATTCGCTGACTACTATATTCGCACAGATTTCGCGCTGGCTTACCTATGACAAACAGAGACCATCTCCGCACGTTTCCGTCGTCACTTGTGTAGAAAATTTACTTTATGGAATCATACATTCTCGTATGTTCTAACGCTTTCTAGTTATTTTCAAATTATTCTTGACATACGTGCAATTATTCGATTATGTGTAGTTAGTTCTTCTCGATTTAATATCATCATAATATGTACATCTCGTCTATTCTAAGGATTTTGAATTTGACCAATCACTCACTATATCTGATCAACTCTATCCTGACTCCTACCTCCTCATCCCTTTTCTTCCATTAATTAACGCATTTCTTGATATCCTTTTTTTCATATTCAATCACTTACTATTATTTAGTTTTGCTAATTAAAACTGTTGCTTACCACTCTTCATTAATTCATTTAAAATAATTAACTTAAAAATATCTGATCTAACTTTATTCTTAACATCTGTGAATATTTTTAATTGGTTTTTTGAAATAAACACTATTATTTTACAGTATAATGTTTAAAAACCTGTTAATATTCCTTAATAAATAAATGAAATAAAAATGCGAACATGCATCCAAAGGGAATCTATGTCACTTCATCAGATTTGACAAGACAAAAATCTTATTAACAGAACCAGAGTCCATTTAAATATACAAACATCCCAATTTCAATAGAGATGACAGTTACAAACTATCAAGTATTTGGCGCTCTGTTCTACGACATTGATTCAACCCTTGAGAGACGTCGCAGTAAAGTCCGCCGACGTAACTAGTATATATTGCACACTGGCGACCTCTATTGTAGAAGAAGTGAACACTCCACAACAAAGTGCATATAATTTACGGCCTCGAAAGCAGTAATCAGTCCGCCCTCTACCTCCGGTAAAGATCGTCCTCCTGATACGTTGAATAAGCATTCAACGAAACGTCGAGAATCGTTTCTTGGAAACACATACGGTTCGTATAAAATATCCGCAACTATTTACAGTTAAATATGTCTAACGACCGTAATAACAACCTTAACTCTTTAAAATTAAAATATTATAATGACATTGTCATCATTATGATGGTCCTAAGAATAGGGGAATTTTAATTATCAGTCTCGGTATACTAAAACAAAAAATATATATACTTACGTCTAGTGGGATCTCAACTACTACTTTAAAATGGCTGTCGGTCATCATGATCATCATTTCAATCCATTACTAATATTAAAATATATGGACAAACGCAAGTAGTTTTTACTAAAAACAAACCGAATCGCAAGACCGACATAAATTTCATTTTTTTTATCACAGTAGCATTTTTGTTTCCCAATGCTGTGATCTCTTAAATACTTTACGAGACAAAAAAGGAAAATAAATTACAAAATACAAGGTATTTCACAAATACTAACAATACCAGGTTCAGTACAAAGTTTAAAAGGATGACAGCAGGGGGCACTTGAGAGAGAAAAAACGTAAATTCACCATTATCAAGTTCAAAAATATATAATCTACGAAGCAATGTTACTAGTATTAATATTTAAGAGAAATACGAGCGTCGGCGTTATTTAATCAAGAACGTTTTTTTTAAAATCTCTGAAAAATAAATCTTTGAACAGAAAATGTCAGGTCGATTTTCATTTCACAAGCTTTCAGATATTTCATTTCTAAATAAATATTTATTTTTAGTCTTTATCATATTTTCTATCTCAGACAAACATCACCGAGATGCAACTTTCCCCCAGTGCACATGGGGGAAAGTTGCATCTCGGTGACGGCAGGAACTCCACGGGACTGGGCGTAACACGGCATTTTTTAAAAAATTAATCACCTCCTTGTAAAAAATCACATAACTCCTGCATAAATTTCAGACTCCTGGGGTCGCGTAACCCCTTAAAAAGTGCTAGGTTACTAGTGCAAGGTTGCTAGTGCTAGTTTGCTAGTGCTAGTTGCTAGGTGCTAGTGTTTAGGATCTAATATCACGTGGCTACGCTGCATTGAGGATCTCGGTCTCTCAAGCAATTGTTTACGCCACTACCACCTGTCGCTGTAGGTCCTCCATTAAGGGGGGGTAAGGTTAATTCGTACCAAAAAAGGCATATTTTTGTGAATTTTTTGTGACGACACAGTCAAAATCTCTTTATTAAAACCAATGGTACATTAAATTATGACATTTGAAGAATATTGTGTAAAATTTTCAAGACGAAATATTAAAAAATACGGCAATGGCAGCAATTATTCCGACGTGTCTTGGAAAAAAGTAGAATTGCGGTGTCCATCATAACTTGGTGCTAGATCATCTGAAATCAAAAAATCAAAGTTCATTCGTTAAATAATAGATTTTCCCAGGTAACGCTGGGAGGGTTTTTTGAAATTTCAATTTTTCAATTTTTTGGAACACTGAAGGGAAAAACGCGATTTTTTGCGAAAAATATCGACTAATTTGATATTAAAAAATAAAAATTAATAACAAATTTGAAAAAAAGTCTCCAGCGTTACCTCGTAAATTATATACAGAAATAGTGTTCAAAATTTCAAAAGGATCGGTGCAGTAGTTTTGAAGTTATGATGGACACCGACTTTGAAAACGTGAGAAAACGAAGAAGAACGTGGGGAAAACGATTTAAAGTTTTGCACACTGTAAAATTCAAAATAAAACTCAACACTTATTTTATACTTACACATAATCGTCGATGCCCCATGTTCACACGGCAAAGAGCTTTCATCATCAGCATCTTTTTGTCCTTGTCTACGCAAAACTCTTCTAATAAAATAGGACGTCCGGTAGTCCTCAGGTGAGCGCGTCTCTTAGCTGCCCGAGCAGGTAGAAAAAATCAGTCTGAGTATCGCTCAAATGTTCATAATTTCGTCAATTTTGCTCGGATTGACTTGAAATTTTGACACAATATGCTTGCGATGTTATACGTTCATTTAAAAAATAAAATGCAAAAAAAAAAGTTGAAAACCTTACCCCCCCCTTAACACCCAGTTCCCTTACGTCGGCGTCGCTCTCAATTTTATCACTCCGATTTCCTCGAGGTCTTGCCAGAAAAAAGCCAATGATTTTATAACATATTAATACAATTTGTGCGTTTGATGGATAAATACACTTCCTCCCTGCGTTTTTTCTTTTTGTAAATCTTTGTCGTTCTTTTTGTTCAAATATTAATAATTAAATTCAAATGTAAATAATGGTTAGGTTCTTTTACACACACAAAAAATGAACCAAAGTTACTGGTGTAACTTTGGTTTTCAGACCTAACCTAACCTAACCTAACCTAAACATAATTACTCCCTTGCGTCTGTTTGGATTGATTTTTAACCCTTTTCCCGTGATCCAATCGAGCTGAAACTTTGCAGGCAGACTCGTGGCAACGATAAAAATGATCTAACAAATATTTGTTTTAAAAAAAAATTAATTATTATAGTATAATTTTGGATTTTTCGAAATTTTAACTGTTTTTTCAAATTGGAAACCATACAAATGAGAAAGGCGCCCGACGCGTGGACAAGGCGCGAAACCTGTTTAAACTAGTCCGACTTGAGTCAAGACGGTTCCGCCAACGCCGTGCCGTCCTATATTAACCTTTCCCATACTAAACTCAAAAAATCTCTCACGCTCCGAAGTGGGGGACCAAAAGACCCCAAGAATGACTCCTTTAATAAAGACTAATTTTAAACGAAAACACTTTTTTAAATGGATCATCATATAGGTAGGTCATTATTGCACACATAAAAATCGAAAAATTCATAAATTTTTGGAATTTTGGGGATTTTTGAGTAATTCTAAATGATCATTTCAATCCGTCATTTCACAACAAATGACCAGAGCAATATGTCGTCAATATGTTGATAGAATATCAAATTGGAAACAATACAAATGAGAAAGGGACTATAATAAAAACTTGGATTTTATGGGTTAGTTTTTTTATATAATTCATTTACTAATAGGTATGTGAACAAAACCAATGTAAAAATTCTTTATTTAGAAAGTCAATTTGATACCTACTTCACTTGTCGATGAGAGATTCTGATTCTTTCGATTCTTAAGTAGTAAAAATATAAAATATATAAGAGTAAGTCACTAGAGGTAACGAGGTTAATATAATTTATAATAAAGTTTTTCTTCTTGTGCCAACTTCGGGCTTTCACTTCCGTACATCGTACCGATAGTCTTACCTCGGTTCGCAAGTGTCCATAATAGGACAGAAAGTTGAATTTAGATTTCATAAATTAAGATGAGTGAAGATTGAAAAGGACATTATAAAGTAGAAATAAAATATATAAGGTTACTACTTTGATGAATAATTATTCGTACGCTAGCTGTAACCTGTCAAAAATTACGTACTTTTACGTCTCGGTCCCTAAAGAATAAGTATTTATTTATTTATAAAAAAAAGAAAAAATGTTTTATAAAGGAATTTATGGACGTTACAGAAAGTTACGGACAGACAGATGGACAAGGAAATGATTATTTTTGTGATCAATTCAACTGAATGTTTACCTTTTATGACGGCGTCGCCGACGAAGAGTTGCCCTGTCTGGTCTGCCGCTTGGTCCTTGTATATCCTGGAGATGAGGATGGGCAGCTTGTGCTCCGCCCCTCCCTTGATGCTGAGCCCCAGCCCCCCTACCTTCTGCCGGGTTATCTGGACCATCCTCTCCTGTTGAAAAGGAAACAAATAAAACCTCTTAACAAGTGCCCAACTTAGTGGTGAATACCTTACTTTAAAACTTATTATACTGAACATCTTTAATAACCTGTTGAATAATTATATGTTAACAATAAAAGTTATTCATATATATATTATATATTATAAAGAAATAAATAGGCAGCATGTATCATTGTTAACACCCAGAAATTATAACTAATTTAAATATATGGGTCACACGCGCCTGTTTTACAAATACGCCACAGTATGCTGTAAAACTTCGAGAAAGGGTGGAAAGCCGCCGAATCATTTTGCAAGAAACGATTAGAGAAAGGGTATGCCAAAATAAATCCACCAAATAATGAAAAAGGCGAACGCAGACACCCATTGGGGATTTCTGGACGATGTCCAGAATAAAGAAACATGCATTTTGTATGAAATCATCTAAATCTCTTAAGACGTGAAGCTAGCTGCATTGCAGAGGTATTTTATAATACGTAAAATAACTCGAATCGAATCGAATACATACATAAAATAACTCGAAAGTCAATCTGGAAAAGTGAAAGAATGCTATTAATAAAGCTTTTATAATTTGATTACAATTAATGCTTTTATTTTATTAACTAGGTGCATTTTATGTGTTCTTTGATCACATTTTTCTAAATATCATATATTCAACAGTAAAAACTCCTATTAGTGGTCCGCGGGATTTATAATTATGAATTTAGTGGTCCGCAAGATCCTAAAGTTTGGCGACCATTGATCTTAATCATGTTCTTTAATAAATGTTTAAATCTACCCCCATAATTAAAAATAATTATTATTTCAGGGTGCATTGTTCTGCGTTAAGGGTGCATAAATGTTCTTGCGTTGATTGTAACATTGTAACTTGTATTTGTGTACTTAATTTTAAGCTTATTATGTAGCATGGAATGTATATTTTTGAAAATAAATATTAGAAGTTAAACATAAAAATGTTCTTAGGTTTTCACGGCCGTTCAGAATCTTCGGTGTTTTTTGCCGCATTGCATGACTGCGTAACTTGAGGGACTGGTATAAGTGTAACTCGACTAAGTTGTTCCGACGTTGGTAAATAAAATCTCAATCGCCGTCCTCAGAAAGGAGATGGCACCATAAAAAGAAGAAGAAGAAAGAAAAGAAAATCCAAAAGATATAACACCATAAGAAGAAAAAAATCTATTATTTCTGATGTTGGTAAAAGTATCGATGGATTTAAAAATTAATAAATTTAAAATTATCTGGAATAATTTTTTGATTATATTTGTTAAATTTATCATAATTTTTAATAGGACATAAATTAGAATTATCAATTGCGAATATATAAATTTAATTTAATGTTTATTGTGCACATCCCTGACTGATTATATATGCCTTTGGAAGGCATTGCACGGATACCGTTGTAATACGGGCAATGTTAATGAAGGAAGACGTTTAGAAAGACGTTACCCTGGCGTGCAGGGCCGGCCTGCACTCCCTCAGGGGCACCTCCTTCTGGACCGCCAGGGTCTCCATGGACAGCCGTAGGCGGGCCGGCTCCGGGCGGCTCTTCCCGTCGCTCACGCGCACCATCCCAGTGCGGATCTGAAACAATCGATAACACATATTCGTTCAAACTTATAATATTCTTCTTTAACAATATCAAAATAACTGTATGCTAACATTAGTATATTAATAAAAAGAATATGTTTTTACCATCCCAAAATATTCCTCACACGCGTGTTAATCCAACCGAAGACTAGCGATAGGCTAAAAATCTCACTAAGTGGTTACATACTAACTTAAGTAACATTTTGTCAAAATGCCTAGCCACAATATTAATGGTTTCAATATTTAAAATATTAATAATAGAAAATATTTTGTATAAGACCACTATTTATTGAATTTTCAATATGTTTTGGGATACAACATATAGGTAGTAAAATTAAAAATTAGAAGTATAGATATTAACAAAAATAAAAATAAATATACGGAAATTGAATAACTTATTAGTAACTAACGCGAAAATAAATTTAAAATTATTAGCAAAAAGGTTTTGGTTATGTTAAGATACTGAGACATTTTTTTTAAAATAGTGATGCGATACGAAATATGTGTCACATCAATACTCTTACCATTTTCAAACTAAGCTAAACGCTTGTACTATGAAAATAGGACTAACTTGCTGGTCTGGAGTGAGGTTCGAACCCGCGAACTTGCGATGCGATGGGATGAAAATTGTTAAATAAAATCAGTTATTAATAAAGAGAAACATTTCCCCACACACATTTCACACCCTTCGTCAGGAATAACGTATACTTAAATTAAAATTGGAAATGTACACAAAATAATATATATGTATGTATATATATATAATATATCTATATATATATATTATATCTATAATATATATATATATATATATATATGTGTGTGTGTAACAAAAGTAATTTCTGGCTAACTTCGCGTTTCTTGTAAATGGTCTCCCTGAGAAGACCTAGGCCGACGTTTCGACACGGTATCACGTGCCATTGTCAAGGCTAAAAAGGCCTCAAAAGTTACGGACTAGCCGTACTTGTTCGCGGGTTGACATGAAAGTCTCCCACCAATGAGCCTTATTGGTGGGAGACTTTCATGTCACCCGCGAACAAGTACGGCTAGTCCGTAACTTTTGAGGCCTTTTTAGCCTTGACAATGGCACGTGATACCGTGTCGAAACGTCGGCCGAGGTCTTCTCAGGAAGACCATTTACAGAAAACGCGAAGTAGTCCAGAAATTACTTTTGTTACATACAATAACGCTCGCTATTCATATTATCAACAGGTCGTTAATGACCCTGAAAAGTTAGTATGTAGTGCTAGTAGAGATATTTTATAAAATAAATAGGAAAACGACTGTTCGACGTGCATGATGAAACGCAGTGAAAAATGTAATAGCCTGGGAACCTGTAGTGCATGCGAAGATGGGGTTCTGGCTGAAGCACGATGGCAACTCCTCGACATGGTTGCGTTGTCACCACTGTTTTATTGCAAATAGATACTATCCCGCTATCCTCACAAATGCTTTCGCTTCCCTTACATAAAAAATATATACAAAAAAGTACCTGCGGAAGGTTACGGGGCAGAACAAAACATCCGCAAAATCCATCAGAAATGCTCTGGATAGGTTATCTGGGCGCCTCAACCGAGGCGACAACTATGATTATTATATATTAATGTAATGTTAGTTATGGATTTTATAAAGAAAGAAATGAAGAATTTATTGTTACAGCCTTGGCGAAGCCTCGCTCTTCATTAACGCCATCGGTTGAATGTCAGGTGTTAATGGGGTTATGTTTAATTCCTGCCTGGCAACCAATACGCCCGCCGAAACGAGGTAAACAAATGGCTATCCCACTTGAAAATTTTGGAAACTCATGCATAATAAATCGATGGCCTGTGAAAAATTCATCACCCAGAATCCAATATTCGGCAAATTCAAATTTTTTGGAGCTGGAATATTTTCATATTCCCAAGAGGGGTAGGGGAAACCAGGTTCAACATGAAATTCCTCTTTAACCTATATAAAACCCTTTTTTCAATTTTTTTATGTATAGATATATTCCATATATATTTTTATTTTATTTGAAATACGGATTACCTGAAGGTCGTAAATAAACCTGATAAAATATATCTAATGTAACATTACGGTACACGTAAAAAACATTCCCCTCAAATAAATAAATAAAAATTTAATGATTTCACACTGGCAGCAATTTTAGAAACAAAAATAACGTTTTATATTATTTGATAAAAATGGCGTAATAAAACGATAGAATCCTTAAAGCACAAATCCAATTGAAAATTCACAATGACAATAGGCACCGTAAAAAAGGAAAGGTACATCAGGAACGTTTTCTCTCAAGTTTTCGGGCTCGTTAATCGAATTTCAATTCCACTGCGACCCGATCCGGGTTATTCTTCCTCTCGACCTCCCGCCGGGAGAGACAAACAATCCCCTTCCCAAACCTTAACAACAACAATAACAACAAGTAGGAAAGAACGAATATACACACAAGCAGGTGACTGCAAATGTTCCGGTGTTTCCCTCGCAGTTTCCCTCGCACGGCTGGAAATCCAGGGCTTGAAAATGAATTTTGACCCGGGACTGAAACACAAAAGGTGCTTTAAACCATTGTCACCGATTGGGATTTCAGTTTATTGTGGAAACTAATCTATAAAACCGTGAACCGTTTGCAAATAACTAAATGAAGACCCCATGACAAAAAGTTGTTAACTAACATTATTGTCAAAAATGAGTTAATAAGCCCTCTAAACTAAACAATGTACGCTTTTTCCTTTGGAAATAAGTTCAGAACTTAAAAATAATTAGAACGTGTTCAAATCACAGGGATGAACATGTTAACTACACTTTTTCATAAAAATCAAATCAGTTACTAATGGGAAGAATATGTTATCTTCAATAAATAACATATTCATGCTATCATTCTGAAATTAACACGGCTTTTAATTTGATTGGAATATTTATGGTTAATATAAATTTTACTCTGGCAGTACTGTCATATATTTTTTTTTATTTGAAGACTATTATAATATGTACTTATATATTATTTTTCAATAATTTTAAATGATACATACCATGTTTTGTATTATTAATTAACATGCCAGGTATTTTGTAATTTCGAATAATGGATGGTAAAAATGGCTAGCATTTGAAGGGTTGTTTGATGTTGGTGTTTTACCAATTCTAATTGTTACTTTATTAAAAATGAGTTCCAGAGGCGAAAAAATGATTGTTAATTACATTTTTTAGGGAATATTAGTATGTTTATATTTATTGTTCATAAATGCGTATTTTTTACTTAGTAAATACTTTTTTGATATTTTAGTGTCACGAATCAATAAAAATTAATCTTTAATTAGCAATAAAACATATTTTTCAAAGTCGAAATGCAAATGTCTAATTATCTCAAAATGACTTGAATATTAGTTAACAACTTCTTGCCATGGGGTCTTCAAATATAGGGAATACTATCTATATTTCAATTACTCTAACCAATGTCACTGTCGCTCTCGTAGAAACTGCCAATTAAAAAAAAAACAAATGGCGAAACCGTATAAAGTAGCTAGACGTATGGATTGTTTTAAAATACATTTAATAATATTTAATGTGTAGAAATATTATACACGTAAAATAAAAATGGTCACTTAAAAAAATGATGTACTTAATATTTATACACGTTTATTAATTTTTGATATACATATTTATGTTTCAAAATTGTTTGCAAATTTCGCCATATCTTTTTTTGGTTATGTAAACCCAGCCATAACTCAGTTGTCACTGCTGTCGGTTCGGCCATGCGGCGCAATTGTCGCCATATTGGAGCGATGACAGCTATTTACGTTTTCTTTTTAAACTATTTATCGCTTTAAAAAGCTACTTTTAGTTAGAAAAATGTTATATCGTAGTGAATGAAATGAATCAAATCGCAGATTTTAGATTACGGAGCAGTACATAATTATGTATGATATTTAACTGTCATATTTATTATAATTTCGTGTTTCGGAAGTGATAATTTATGATTTCCAGAACATTAATAATATGAGGACATAAAGAACAACTCAATATTTAAGATAAAAATAAATTTGATTACTTGGTTTAAATGTTTCTAATGCTGAATTATAAGCATTATGATAATTTTATACATACGGCTTTATATTAAACACGGAACGCGGTTTCATGTAACAATTCATGTTTGTGACTTTAAAATGCACGGTATCCGTATAAATCCGTGACAAACGAGGTATAAAATTTTTTCACTTTATCTGTGACCCATCAAAAGGGTGGCGGGGCTCATATGATCGAGGTACAAATGAAAGCACGGTTTTATTACTATTCCACGGCATTCACGCGAGCTTTACAAGTCTTACTGGGCGGGCTATACATTTGTCGGCAAACCTGCCACTTATTACAGCCGGGACTTTTAGCCGTTCGCTCTGCAATACTCTACATCGTCAGGCTCCTGCGGTCTCAAATAATCATTTTATTTTATTTCGATTTTTGACACAACAGGCCACAACATCCAATTAGTTATAGCAAAGATCTAAACGTAACTCGTTCACAAAAAAAGTACGCAAATACTATGATTTAGTATAAACAAATCAGCAAAATTTTGTACTCTTGTGTTGATCTAAGAAATGCTACCTAATTCAGAATTCAGAAGAGGTAAATCTAAATACCTGGCCAGGTGGGTGGTGGCCGACAGGCTTGACATTAATAAGTTTGATATATGGCAACCTCCCCGGAATCGAACCCGAAACCCCAGATACTAGAAGACAGTGCCATTCCCACAAAATTAGGGCAGGCGAAAATACTTTTAATACATGTCGATCATATTTTTTCTTCCAAGTTGGTCCCGCTTGAAAGAGGTTTGTGATTTTCAGGAAATTCCGTCCTGTTTTAAACTCCTCCACTTTTATTGACTCCATAGATACGAGGGCTGTTACCAGAGAAATACCCGTTTCTTTTTCACTTGGTCAGGATAAAGGGTAAGAATCTTCGACGCAGAGTACTACAACAAACATCTCCATGGTATATTAACTTATTTTCGAAATGTCCGAAATATAAATAGAAATTGGTTCATTTCGAGCAAACGGTTCCACCTATCATTGATGTAATATCATCCTAGAGAATAGATGCATTTGTACATATCGCTGTCCAAGTTATACGTAGCACTGCATCTCAAAGATTTTCTAAATCAGTTTTTTTTTCTTTGGCTATTAGAATCTACTTTTTCACACATAAATATAATGTGCAACAGACGACAAGCCTGATTTTGGTTGTTTTCTAACCATATCCTACCAAGTTATGCGTCGTTTGATTTCTGGTTCGGAATAACCACCGTCAGTAATTACAGAGCCAAGATAATTAAAGTCCTTGACAATTTCAGGGTCTGTAGGGATATCCGACCGGGAATGCTGGCTGTGTCAATCAGTGATTATTACTATATATAACCCTACATATAATTAAATTCTATAGCGGACGTTTGTGTTGGAGCGCTAACGGCACTGGGACAACCTAAATACCTTGTGTTACAGCCAAAATTATATTTATAAACATGCCTAGCAGCTGAAATATAATGCCTAACCTAATCTATAGGTATAAAAAAAATGTATACTGTAATAAAATAAGGAAAATCAGCACACTGAAAATGTTCCAATTTTTAAACCTCAGATAGTTTGGAAGCAATGGAATGTAGGTAGGTACCCTATTTATTGTTTTTTAATTGTTTAAGGTTTGAAAAATAGAACATTTTTAAAAACAACAGAAAGAAGTGTTGATAAGGAAAAAAAGAGAAGTTCGGTTGGTTTGCTGAAAGTGTCTTCAATTCAATTCAATTCAATTCAATTCAATTTTTATTTATTACATAATATGTACATTACAAACATTATGTTCAATGCATACATATTATTAACTTACATCTAAAAATATACATATACACATATACATACACATCCATATACACATATACATAAACACATATGTATACATACATACACATATACATATACATACACACATACACACACATATACATATTGTGTATTAAAATACTATTAATTTATTATTAAACAATTATTAAACAATTAAAAGTGACCTGTATGGTCAAAGGTGTAGGAGAATCTGGTCAAAGGTGTAGGAGAATCCTGCTTCGGAAAACCCCCTCAGACACATGGAATATATCAATATCCAAAGCGATCTTGTTCAGCATAGCTGTAGCTTTTCCAACAGGCATAACCATCGGCAGGTTGGTCCTGTATATTGGAATGTGAAACAATCTATGCTGACGATGTCTAAGGTAATTATCAGGAACATACCTTGTATCGTTGTGCTATATTTACAATATTAATACGAGTAAAGAGATGTAATTTGTAATTTTAAACTAATGTACGATTAATTACAATCACCCAGTTTCAATGTTTTTCGTTAAGTGTTGATTTCTAGTGAAATTTCCGCACCACAAAGAGTTTCAACACACCTTGGATTCAGAAGAATTTTTGGTAATTAAAAAATTTATTATTTTTATGAAAATAAACAGTATGTTATAAAGAAATGAAAAATCAAATATCGATCTCCTCAACATGGTCGTTGTATTCAATATAGAATATTGGTCACTTCAGTTGATGTTCAGCAGGTTCGTTTCTGTCGTTACATTATGTATATAAGAATCTTTTTAAACATAAAAAAGCAATATTGAAAAGACTTTCTGGACACTACGGCAGCCCACAGAAATCAATTTATCGTTCTTTAATAAAAGGTGTCATATCGACAGACTTTTTCCCTAATATTCTCTTTGTCATATCATATTTTTTTGAGTTAGATCTCAACTTATAAAACACAATGGGTTTGCCTGGGAAGCAGAGAATATCAGATACGATATAAAATTATTCACGAAAATTCATCATCACTATTGGCTCTTCAATTCCTGGTAGGTCTTGGCCACCTCACAAATTTTCCTTCATTTCTCTTCTGCTTCGTTTTTCGACAGATATATCTTTGACGACATTCTTGCCCCATCATGGTTATCCCAATTCGAACAGCAACGGTTATGATTCGAACTGTATGCTCACTGAAATAATGCTAAAGCGACAAAAAGCATTTGAGACATTGATCCACAGAAGGCTTCTAAAAATGTGCTGAATGACAGTGAAATTCCAATTAGAGCGACAAAGAAAACATGAATCATATCACAACACAAAACAATTAGTATCGGGACATAAGGGAGACAGCTGGAAAGGCCACAGACGACATGGATAGCTTCAGTCAATCACGATTTTAAATACCTTACTTATCTTAAATATCTTAAATACTTACCCTGAACAGAACACATTGGGCCAGCATCATTAGAGAAATAATAGGGGAAAACGAGGACAAAGAAGAGGACTAAATGTTACATTTTAAGCACCTAAGAGTATATAAAACTCAACCAAGAGACGGCTCTTGAGACGGCGACTTTAAGGCCCAGCGAGTAACATAGATGACATTTCTCCCCCTCCCCCTTTACCACACCCCCTCCCCTGATATATTTTTAAAATCAGGGAGAGGGGTATTTTTCCAAGAAAATCAGTACCTTTTGACAGATCTGACACAAATTTTGTATACATATTACTGAGGATTCGGCGGAAAACATAGGCCATATTTCCCCCTGAATATCCGGTTAAACCTAGCCTAGATAAAATGGAAACATTGTTTTTATTAGAGACTTTGCAAAACAATAAAACATATTTTACTCCCCACAAACTTATTTTTAACTTAACCTTAACCCGTGCAAAACCGGATACGAACAGCTAGTATTGTATAATAGCGATTAAGACAATTATTTATATAGCCCAAACCAATAAGTGTAGACCTGAATATAATTAAAATTGTTAATAAATAATAATAATAACATGTAAACAAAGAAAATGGACCAAATAAGAGTTTCCTATCTCTTAAATATTTTGATAAAAAAATTATTACAGCAAGGTTTACTTTAGAGCACCAAAGATTTAAAACACAATACGTAAAAGCTTTTTACCGCCGTCATAAAACTTTCGGGTATTAAAAATGAAAAGAGATGACGTACATCAGTAATCTTAAGTCGTAAATAAATCAAAATGTTTTGATGCTTACGTAAATCCCAACGTCCTGCGGAGCAACTTTCTACAGTTTAAATAAAGTGATACAATGGACCGTGACGACAAAAGGAACGATCACAAAAGGATGTCGGGCGTCGGCGTCGCGATGCCTCCGTCGTTTGTGCGGCATCATTTAAAACTTGGCGCCGCCCCCCGAACTCGCTGTTCGTCTCGACAGTGATGAATAAAAACACACCCGGGTAGCCCCTCACACCGCCCTGAGTCTCGAGACCATAGGATGGTGCCAAAGGTTTCTTCTCACTTAACTTGACTAGAGGGCCACCTGGTTTTCATCACCAATACTCGTAATAAATAAAACTTTAATAGTGTAACGAAATGCTAAAAAGAATTTATACACCGTCCCAACCCCTGGTACTATGTCACTTGGAACAACACTATCGTAGGATCTAGAACAGTCTACAATTACCTACAACCTTCGGAGAACGTCTACAAATGTCTAGAAACGCCTGGAACAACCGAAAAAGGACGAGAAAGAAAATATCAGCATTTGGGTATAAAAACCACGCCACGGCGCAAAAGAGTTATGTTCGTTCGAAAGGCGACGGCTGGGGTGGCCAGTCGGAGCGATAGATATCTAGCGAAATAATCGGAAGGGGTACCTAACTGGCGATTTAAATAAATGCGATAAATATTACGTGCGATAACGGAATATTTAAACAGGTGATACGTGATTTAAAGAACAGCGTTAAGTTTAATTCAGTTTAAGTGACTTTGAATAATTAATTAATCATTAATTCATAATTAGCTAACTAATTTCTAGTGTTTTCATTCATTTCTCCCTAGCCACGATACTGATAATACAAATGCATTTTTTTAATAAAATAATGTTATTCATCGTTTAAAAAATCAATAAGGGAACTCTAAAACTCAAATAAGGAGGGAGTTAATAAAAATTAAAAGAAAGAGAAAAAATGAGTGCGTGTACTTATACGCGCACTAGAAGATATGCCTTTCTGAAACAAAGCTGTACCGATCCGTATGCTCATTGTATCCAGGCAAGTCAAGGTATCACAAACTAGAATTGATATTAATGACAGTTTTCCATCAACAAATGAAAAATACAAAACACACATTAAATACAGCACTCACGTAAACAGTATTCATATAATTTAATCACCATTATAACACATTAATAGCGCCCGAAGTACATGCAATTTTCATAACAATATTTTAAACTTAACAATAGCAATAATCTTAACAATAAGTGAGACAAGAATTGAGTACAAGAATTGCTATTGCTTTAATCATAACTCAGAATACCGCCATCTTAGCTTTAGATTAGTGAGTCATGACTTCACGCTGTGAAAATACCGTGCCACGACGGGGGCGCATTTCGTGGCATAACTAAAATTTCGCCTAAAACGCGCCTAAAGAAGTATAACTTGAAGAAAATTAGAAATATTATAAGATAAGAGATTAATAGAGAAAAAATGAATACTTAAATATGAAATCACAGAAAAAATTGATTGAAGTCGGATAAAAACTGCAGAAATTATCGTGACTAAAAAAACATTATATCACATTTATAGAAATGTCAAAGAAGATATTTAACGGAGGTGGAAAATTTTTAAAAACTTGTGGCCTGACAGAAGGTGTGGACTTCCGCAAAAGGCAGTATTTCTATCGAGATCTACTTAAAAAAATATAACCTAATTATAAGTATATTTTAAATTGACGATTGAAATTTAAGAAGTCATATATGTATAATGCTACAACGGTATAGTGCGTATAAAATAATCTTTTTATATCAGGTGTATTGTCAGTTTCGATTAGTTGTCCAGTGAAGTAGTTATTGACAATATTATATACTTCGCAACCACGAATCGAAAAGTAATCTTCTAGGAAAACGTGACGTTGCCGTATTTCATCTGTCCGCTTTTGTCATTAATTTTTTGATATAAGTGCTCTATTAAGAACTTTTACTGCTTACTCGAAAAGAATTCGTAAGTTGACAGGCCAATTTTCCAACATTCAGTAAATCTCTTTTTAGTTCGGTATTGGTTGATTGTTATTTAATGACCCCACCATAAATGGTTTTTGTTTAGATAGTTATTATTGATGATCATCATTATTGATTGCCCTTTTAATACGATTTAAAATGTATATCCTTTGTATATTTCATAAAATATATATCCTTTGTTAGACTTAAAGATTCACAATGCTGTTTATATTTTCTTTATATTAAATTGTCAACATTTTTTACTCATTTTAAACAAACGGAGTAGGCCATAGACCATTGTTATTGACGATTTGTTATCATTCATAGATATTATACACAGCACGGAGATTTGTTTTACTTATACATGAAATGTGAAAAATGTAATAAACATATTATATATCGGACTTGCGCAAAAAAAAACAATAGTACCTACTCCCTCCCCTTAAATCCCCATATTTAAATACAACTGAACCTCGTTTAAGACCGATAATATTATATAAATTTCATCGTCCACATGTTTTCTAAATAAACATCAGCTTTTTTATATAAACGCTTAACATTATATGTCCAAAAATACTTTAAACAGACTTTTACGATGCCTTTAAATGTGGTAATGTTATAAAATTTTAGAATAATAAATTTTCATATAACTTTTTATACATTACTTGAGAATCAATATTAAAAAATATTGTTGACTGTTACAAGAAAAATACTGCCTTTGATTACATTCGTAATTATAATACTGTTATAAACATACACAAAAATTATGAGATTGAAATGTACATTCAAAACTCGTGTACAATTATTACATCCAAACAATATTGCATCCAAAGCGCTCTAAGCAGCATTTCGAAACATTCAGCCAGTTTTGCAAATTAAAAACCTAATAAATTACTATCGTACAGCTTACATAAGTATGCTCATTTGCTGTTATAATTGTAATATAAGTGTTAAAATTGGATTGACCATTCCAAGTATTTACCAACATTGAAAAGCGCATTCAAAACAACATTTCTATTTCTAGCTCCCAGACGGATATAAAATCGCTATAATATGATTTAAATCAATAATTCACCGGATAATTATTTTAAAAGTTGTACTGTTAAGCGTTCCCGCATGAAAGATTTTTCAATATGAATATTATGATCTAAAAATGTCGGCTTTTGGAAAATTCTTCGCCAGGAAAATTAATCATACGGATATAAACATCAAATGAAAATCAATTAAATATGCCGGGTTATTTTTGGGATTTGGAGAGCGAATCCACGATTAAAATCTACTTTCGCGTATTAAATATTCGGCAGTAAATGTCAGTATGCGTCAATTCGTCAATCTGCTCTACGTATAAAATACCATATACAGTAGCCGGCAAACATCGTGAACAATTTTCGGCGTAGTGTGGAAAAGTTTGCGCACGTCTCTCGCATACACTCCGTACTACCTCACCCCCTGAAACCCAAAGTTTGAAGCCACTGTTCAAGATGTTTGCCGGCTATTATACAACTTATATGTATGTCTGTAAATGATATGTCCTGCAACTATGTTTGAATTCAATTACAATTGTGTATTTGGTAGCAATGACGTGCGCTAGGCATATACCTGAATTATGTCGTTAATATCGATGCTGTAAAAGTATTTTAAATATGATAGTTTTTACACATTCGTTCAGATTCATGTTTAAATAAAAAATTACCTTATCTACTAAGTACCTTTGTGATTTGATTTCCGTTCTTACAAAATTCTTATGTTACAATTTAAGGTACTTCAAGTTATATAAGAGTTAAAAATATTTTAAATTAAAAATAATACCACGTTTATAATATATTGGAACTTTTAAATACGTAGGTACACCTTCAAATACGCATTTGCGCCGTTTACAACACGTCTGTTTAGTGAAGACGTGTATGCAGAACACCGCGCAGCGCGAGGGAAAGTAGTATTACGTTTATTTGATGTTTAGTGCAAAAAATAACAAGAAACGCAAGAGCAGCTTAATTTGTCAATTACACATTATTTAAATACGTATTTCAAGTTAAGACATTAACATGGAAACTTTCAATTATTTGCGTGCCTAATTCAGATTTATTTCGGAGAAATTATAGTTGGGTACAGCTTTTTTTGTTAGGTTATTTCATGTTAATATTTTTATTGTTATTTATTAAGTTATATGTTATCATGTTAATATTTTTATTGTTATTTATTAAGTTATATGTTATCATGTTAATATTTTTATTGTTATTTATTAAGTTATATGTTATCATGTTAATATTTTTATTGTTATTTATTAAGTGATTTTCTTAGGTTTTGTAGGTAATGAAACCACAAAACAGACACAAAAAAGTCAAAACGTATTTATTCGATTTTTGTATGCTTGTACATATTCTGTATCTAATAATCTATGTTAAGGGTCCCGGAACAGGGATATCTCCCAATACATTGATTATAAACAAACACCTTGTTTTTGTGCATCGATTTCAAGTATAATAACTAGTAAAAAATAACTAGTAGGTATCAGTTGCATAAGTATAATATTTTTTGTAAAATAATACTATGCTATCTTTATTATTACCATCATCCCTACATTGGGTAATCGAAGGTAATCGACCCCCGGTACACAAGCCAATATTATGTCGACGTGACTACGGAGGCTACCGAGGGATGTGGAGACAGTTTGTTCAGAGGGAAATTCTAGACAGAAGATAATCTTTATTATCTATGTACAAAGAAAAGCTACCTTAATTACAGCTTACGCAAAGACATTAACTTAATTAGCATTAAAAATATATCACATGGTAAAATATCAAAGAATAAAAACAGAATTCCCAATGATACGAAGGACCTTCTCAGACGATGATCCCACTGGATTAACAAAGTAGAACATTTCCTGTTAAATACATGAATTTAATTCTCTTTGGAAAAACCTTTTGGGCTTTCAAGTAATTAAGATAATTTTGGCTTGGAATCCAAAGTCCTTAGATAACATTTTATGAAGAAAAAGTTAATCTGAGATAAAAACTTTATCATTTTATTTATTTATTGTAGTATAAAATAATTTTGAAAAGAGATACTTTGTGTTTTTTTAAAAAAAATTGAGTCGACTTTATCTACTGAACCGAAAATAAACCTGCCTGAGTATTACACAAACGGAAAACATGATATTGTTTTCCTAAATAAGGTATGGAACATCGGTCGAGTTTAGTACGGCCATGATTTATTTCAGTCATATTTGGTAGTTCTTTTACAGTTACTTGAAAGCCAAACACAAATATTTTCCTCGTCTGTTTTCTTCTGAAAAATGTGTTATTTCTCTTGTAACGATTTTGAGGTCTGGTTTAGTTTTTCATGGGTATTTATGATTTACAAAATACTTAAACCTTTTTCATAGACAAATCAGAATATAAAACAAAGAAAGTGATACTTTGATTGGATATGATTTTTCCAAGCCATATTGGACATTGAAATTGCGAGTCAATATTTAAATAAGAATTAAAAACAATGTAAATTATCCAGACCTTTTAATTTCATTATCAAAGAATAATTTATGACAATCTCTCTTGAGGCTCTTTTTCCCGATTTATTAGCAATTAAGTGGTTTAAATTGCCGGTAACTCGGTAATAAATTCTAACTCAAAAACAGATAATAATGGAAAAAGTGTAGACCAAACGCGAACATATATAGGGTGTAGCAGAGAAAGTCCAAAATACTTTACAGACGTATAGATTCCTGCCCTAATTATTTTTGGAAAATGTTCTGACATTAATGACTCATTTTTTGTACACTGTTAGGCTATCGTGACAGTAGGTAATGTCGAATATTATAAAATTCTTCGCGCTAATACAAGTCAAATAAAATGATCAAAGCCTTGCAGAAATTTAAACCAGAATTTTATTTGACTATTATTAACCGAATTAATTTATAATATTCAATATAAGTTACTTTAAAGATTGATTTCAAAAAGATAAGTCTAAAATATTGAAAAAAGTTCAAATAATTTAAAGTCGTATACTATATTGATATTAGGACATAACGTTAAATTTCGAAATTAATTAATGACATATTTTCGACTCTAATTTTGACATGAATCTACCTGTAAAATATTTTGAACAAGCTCTGTTCAACACTGTATAGTCGATTAATTTCATAATAAGAGTAAGTAAACCAACTCTTAAGTTATCCGCTCCTGGTGCTAAACTGCCATTTATGGCAAAGTACTATTTACACAATTACCATATCAATTAATAATTTCCTTTCTCTGAAGGTTTTTCCATTTTAAGTAAAGACCTAAACACATTAGCCCATTTATTCATTTTTTTAAGGCGAGAACACGCAAAAATAGGGGGCGATTCCACCGTCCTGGGTCAAGCTAATGGCGCCGATGTCGCAGATTCTCGGGCGAAAACGAAATCGTACAAAATTTCGCTGAGAATCTCAGAGCGGTCCAGGGTTGAAGCAAGAGTCGAGTAGGCGAGAAGAAAGTCACAAGTTGATCTGGAGGCGAGCGAAGGTGGAACAGAACAGGTTTCTGATCGCCTTTGTCACGCAATTTATTTCAAAAAGTTCATCAGAGCCCGCACGCCCAGGCGCACTTGCGGCAACCAGTCAGAGGTCAGCATTTCGGGAACCGTCGTCGCCAACCTTTGTCTGTCGGCGATATCACTACTCATAATTCGAGTCGCAGCTCTATGAGCGTTGGTCATGCATTCAAAAATTCAATTCAACAGGTTTCATTCTTTTTCTTCGTTTTTACATATTTATTTCAATATCATATTTGTTCTTATTATATTCTATAACCAATATGTCCCTCAGGACCACCTATGATGAAATAATGAGTCAAAAGTGCCAGGCTCGCCAAGCTTGGTACAATAATTTTGTCCACAGGCGAGCCTGGCAACACAAATTCATTACATTTTATATTTAAAAAATATCATAAATTACGGTAGTTATTTTTCAATAAAACTGCGTCAAGCGCGCTGGGCATACCCAAAGGGTTATTTATTTATTAGTGCCCCTCTGCACACTCGCGCTCACAATTCTCTATGACTCAAGCGTGACATCAATTTTTACATTTAATAATAATAACTTTTTGATGCAATTATTAAAAGGGCTCTATCCTAGGCAGGTTGGTAAAGGGACCTTTTCGGGGCTGCCGGTTTTTATCTTGTTCGACACAAGCACCTTAGCGGTTTTTTCAATAATTTTAATCATAGAGTACAGAATACATTTCCTAAACAGACATAACGAATTTAGTCAAAATTGGATTAGAGACTTTTAAGTCAATACATAGAAAGCCACATACGAAATTAAAATGAACTAATGATAAGTGCCTGAATATTAAACGTTATAAAAAGCAATGAATTAATTAAGGAGTTATTAATTAATTTAATTACTTTGTACTGACCACTTGGAGTACTCTACGTCTACCGGTTTTTTCTTCAGGACTGTATCTTCTTCAGGACGAACTACATACTAACTAGCCATTACATATTCTAGCAAACAAATCAATTTTTGAACGGGGGCGTGGCTACAGTTATGGTGGGTGTAATCGACAAATCCCCACCAATATTGAAAAGGTCAATATCGATAACATCATCATTGAATGCCTTGCATGCGCTAAATATAAAAGTGTTTTGAGTACAGAATATTCTATTTCTTGGAATACGGAAGAGCACGTTCTGTCGGGTTCGACTACAAGGAGCGTAAAAGGAGATTAGGTCCAGTTGACTGGGATAGTCGAATTATACCTACTCTTACAGTCTTTGTCCTGGTGTGACAGATTGAAAAGAAATGTTATAATGTATATCATCAAATTAAATTATATGATATTATGGGTATATATGTTACAGACAAAGTGTAAATTTTGGTAATATATAAATTAAAAAGTATTTACTCATGTAGAAGAGAAATATCATTACAAAAAAACTGTCGCTATCTTTACTGTAAAAAAAATGTATTTAATTATTAGTACATACACATACAAATTATTATATATACTATCGAAATCGAACACTTTGTTTGTGACATTTATAAATTAATTCAAAGTAAACTGAATAGATATTAGTAAATTCAATTATTGATAATGGATTGAAAGCTGATACGGTCTATCATGGGTAGGTAAGCTAGCATGTCAATATGAGATGTTCGATTAAGCCTGACGGAATGTGGAGATTAGGACATGCATTACCGGATTTGAGTAAACCGGTGAATATTGATAAATTTCACTATCGAATTACATATTTTTAAACACCGTTATTATTAACAATTAATCTTTTTTTATTTAATGTAATGTAAAAAAACATATTTTGTGAGGATATTTGTAGCGAGAAGCAACAAAGAATGTACATTTCGTGTTTATTTTTACCTACGAAACTCTACGAAAATTCGAGAAAAATATTTACAATGAGCATTTAATCAATTATCTTACCAATAATTCAGCCAACTAGTGTTGAATCCGAGAGAGTTTTCTCCTCGGGAGGAGCCGTTCGCACTAAAATTAGATCGAACCTAAACGATTACACGTTAAACATAACATGCATATAAGCTGTCTTTTTAATTCCACTTCAGCGGGTACCCCCTGAAAAATTTTCACAAAAATTTCATCATACATTTATACACTCTACCTCCATCTATAAAGTGTTTTATTTCCACCACTACCGTTACCAGGATGGATACAAGGATCCTTCAACACCTCTATGAAATCAAATATAAAATAGAGGCACCAAATATTGACCCCACTATCTTTCACATGCTAAGCGGGTGTTACTTGCTTTTGCTATTTTCCTATTTGTATGTGGTCTAAAATTATCGTACAAATACAAAATGCAGATTTTTTTTCAATAAAATTAAATGCACTGGTGTAAATGTTGATTTATATAATATTAATTGTCCATTTTAATATTAAAATTTTAATACTTTTTTTAATATTATACTTGGTAAGAAACTTGATTATACTAAAGAGCTTTAAGTATTTGTGTTGTTCGCGTTTAATATTCCCGTGTGTCAGACGGAAGACAGGACTCCGCGGGGAAGAGTTTTATTTTGATTTTATATTCATTTAATATCGAACTCAATATAATATAGCTCAATACTAATGAATTTTCTGATTCTTCCTTGTGCATATACTTGAGTCTGAGTACAGTAACAAGTTTTTTTATTATTTATATTCAATGCGATTGTTATCGGCAAAAGGAGTAACATATACACAAAAGACGGCGATTAGTTGTGACGAGGAAAATGCAGTATTTTGGTAAAAGTACAATTATTATTCGTTCCACGTAATCTGGCCCGCCGCGGGTCTACACCGAGATATATTGTAAGTCCCCCGTGACACGACTCCAGCTGTGTTGCCGTGAAAGGTGAAAATTTAAACGAAATAAAGTACCCACTTAACACGCGATCGAGGCGTCGGGTCACGTGCAGGGCTAACCCATTCGAGCCATGTCTTGATTAATAGTCTGATTGACATGTTTAGTTTAAAGTGGGACACGTTGTCGGCGAGATGAATAAAAAAATAATTAATTCATATGAAATGCAAGCAAGCTGTTGTACCTACGCGTAGATCTGGTTTCAAAATTAAAATCCTATAATCATTAAATTAAACTGACTTCATTCAAATACATATAGATATATTTTTTTACATGGAAAGGTGGAAATTAAATAATCAATGGATTATGCACTGACAAAATTATACGGGGTTACTAAAGTATAAATGTGGTTGTAACGGGAATAACGGGTCAAACTTTGCCTCATCCATGTAAAAAAAAATCTTTATTTGAATGTTTTTAATACTTCAACTGTCGATGGAGATTCTGATACTCTCAAAACTTGAGTAGTATAAGATAAAATTGTAATTTAACTCACTCACCCGATTTAAGTATCATCATGAAGGATCTCTACAGTATTATATATTCAGACACTTGTGTCGGTCGACCCCAAGCTAGTCCCAGTGCTAACTGCCCGCTTGGAAGAGCTTGGCTAATGGAAGAGAGATAGCGAGAGCTTGTGCTCTCCTCTATTATAGCCGTCCCCCTTTGTACTCTTGAGGCCGATGAAGTATACTCTTTACGAGAAGATGGCCGGCCTGCATTCAGATCGCGTCCCTTTGTACTCTCAGTGAGGTGGCAGGCCTCAGTGCACCAAACTATCCAAAAGAGGCAATTGAAAATTTTAAACGACATACTTATATCATCACACTTCAGAAAAGTTATTTTTTTTGAGCTTTACAGGTAAATAGACTGGAGTACAACTATACCTACGTACGCTTAAGTATTATACTAAAGATGTTCGACCAAGTTGGCAGGACATGCCTTAAGAATGCCTCCTCCAAGGTGGTCACACATGGCACTATCAGAACGGATCAATTCCAACAAGATTGGGCGACAGAAAATTTATCATTCGCCGTTGGACCGCTTGTCATGATAAGTGGAAGATTAGTACATGAGAATATAATAATAATTTTATTCTAACATTAGCAAGATGCAAATATGCCATATAAGTAAACATTTTACCCAAAAAATTATACATGTGAAGCAGAAGAAGAAGAGAATAATATAAAACTCATGTTTTTTTGTGTTAAAAAAATATACATACGTGGTTAGGAAGAGGCGGGGATGTGCCTTTGTTTTGCATAAATTTTGCATATTTTTTTGTTTGTATATTTGATATTTGAAATATTTTTGAAATTTTTTAACAACGTTCCGATCGAAATAAAAAAGATACAGGATACAGAACAATTGAAGAGCAAATTGCAAGAACATCTCTATGAACTGAACTAGACACTTACCTTCAAAATCAAAGACTCTACTACTTCATCCTAGATATATAAAACAATATAAAATAATTAAATGTAAGGAATTGTATATAGAAATTCAAGTTCCTTGTCCGAGCACAAGAGCAATGCTCTTAAATGGAGAGGAACTATGAAAAACACAATTGTGTAATAAATATTATTGAACAATAAAAAAATAAAATAAAAAAAAAACGATCCTATGCAAAATATTAAACCTTTCTCTCTCCCTTACCATCCACTCTTTCTTTCCGAGAAAATGTGTAGCACATTGAATGCCATCGGTTCCAAATTTTGCTTTCTCGCACTCTAGGATCCTGAGGAACACGTAGTCAACCCATCCCACCCTTCAGACATCGTAACTTTCCCCTGCAAGGACTTAATTTTTACATCATTAGACTTAAGGGCTCGCACGCAACAAAGGCAACCCTCTTCACAACCGATTTGATGTAAATCTATTTTAAATTATAACAAAATTTGAATACAGAGCACGGAACGCTGATACGTCAAATATATCAAAGAAATATGTCATTTAGATTTATTTTGCAGAAATAATAAATAAATATGATAAATAACAATTACGAACACGGACGGAAAGCACTCGTAAATAGACATAACCAAACATAAATTCCATGTCCACAATGTGGCACTACACCTCGTGCCAATACCTTGTTTAAAAAATTCTACTTGTAAATTTTAACTTGTAAATTTTAAAACAATTATGAAATAAAGAAATATTATTGAAAAGTTTAATCTTTCTTTATTATAAGACGTTTTTACTTGTGTGATTCGTTTTCGAACAAAATTTAAAAAATACGTCTGTGGAAAAAAATTGTTCTTGTTTACTGGGGAATTACAGAGCAGCTTATTGGTATAATGGTCATGATAAGCGTTTAGCTTATTTTGAAAATAGTAGAAATATTGATGCGACACGTGTTCCGTGTTCGCATCACTATTTGCAAAAAAAAAATTGCATGAATAAATGTGTCTTAGATAGTTGCGAGAGGGGAAATGCTTCCGCTGTGACTCATTTCCCTCTCCTAAAGAACCAGGTTAGTACATTTTATACTCTGTGGTAACGAGTATGAACATGATGTTACGAAGTGCGCACCCCTAGTATGTACATCTCCTGGCGAGCTCATTTACATACATAAATATATATGTTTATACAGAGGGAGCCAAAAAATTGTAAACTCACTTAAATAATTGTTATTTCTCGACTTCTTTGAAGTTTTTTTTTTTTTTTTTTACAGTTTTAATTTATTTTTTTAAAAATATTTATTACATTAAACATATGCCAAACTGCACAGCAGTTTTACGGCATGGTTGCCTTCAATATTTGACAATAATTTTTATTTTATAATGAAGATAGTAGGTTATTATCGAGTGTTGCATATTTTTTTACAAGTGATACATGATATGTAATTAAAAATTAATGTATGATTAGGTTCATAGCTTTAATATATATTCTTTTAGCTTGTACTTTTTTGAAGCCAATGGAGTTTTTTTGTCTTGCATCATCTCAAAGAATTTTTTATCTAATTTATTAAAGATTCTTGGCACAATATATTCTCTTTTCCTTTCGCCATACACGTTGTTAGTGATTGGTATTCTCATTGTTCGTCCTGTCGATCTGGTTGCATAGTTATGGTGCGTGTCAGTGTGTATATTAATATTATTTATCATTTCTTCTAGTATTATATTATATTTTACTTTTTGGTCAATTGGTAATATTTTGCATACTTTGAATAATTTATTATAATCATCCTTGTACATACATTTGGTTCTATTATCTACCATAAGTTTTAGGAATCTTAATTGTAACTGTTTGATTTTATCAATGTATGTTTTATAGGTAAGACCATAACTGCTCACGCCATAACTGATAACCGAGTCAACCATCGCGAAGTAAAGAGCGTACAGTATGGCGATGTATGAAGTTAGCTCAACAGATGCCGTTATTCGCATGAATACTAACGTCACCACGTGACAGGCAAAATACTCAAACGAAAGGGCGGAGACACAGTTATGGGTTATACAATGACAATGAAGATAAGAGTTTGCAATGGAGCTTCACATTCGGTAATTTCACTTCCAATTAACCTTACTACCACTTAGATGTGACAGCTTACATTAGAAAAATTGCTAGAACAAAATACACGACAAAGAAATGCAGCTACATAAATTCTATGATCTTCTTATTGAACACATCAAGTTTCTGGCTTCAGGGTACTCGAATGTTGTAGGAAAAGAATGTAGTAAATGTACGTTGACACTGTTTATGCAGCAGTTCGCCTCACGGTAACCACTTTAAACAACTTGTAAATGCAGAAGGAAAAAATGACATCAATGTGTATAATTTATTATCAAAATTTAGACATAGATTTTTCTTTCGTTAAAGTGTGTTTACAATACACAGGGTATAACAAAGCTAGTCCACAATACGCAAGTCCACAGTCGAATATTGAATCTTGCCAAGATAATGAGTTCAAAATGTTTTTGAAAAATATCAACAGTTTGTACCTATAAAATATCCTTTATTTTTTTAAAACCTAAATATGGCAAACGACCATAATATAAAGCTTAAACAAAAATATGAAAAACACTTTGAGAAAAATATCAATGGCTGTGAAAACAAGCGCCATCAAAGATTGCATTTAGGTCGCGATCCTAAGATTGGTCTGCACCAAGCAATCGATCCCTCCACTCCTCTTTATCACCTGCCAGCCTCATCAATTCTGGTAAGTGCTACGGCGCACTTCTCCGATAACCTGGTCTACGTTAGCTTGGTATCGGGCGGTCTCTACGATTATCTTTAAAATAACTTTTGAGAACTGATTCAGATGGTCGTATATAATATACCAAGACAAACGAGACATCACGAAGTGTTCTTTGTAAGGACCCACAGGAATAACTATGCATTAAATTCACCGTTAACACGCATTCATCGCCCTGGAAACCAATTCTCGAAATTCGTGGACATTTTTCGTTGTAGGAGCATACCCGAATTAAAGAATTGCTTAGATTTAGAATACACCAGTAGAACAATTACAGTTTGTTTGTTTATTTATTTATTTTATTGTTTATTTTACTTTTGTTATTATAAGTTACTAATAACTGTCACACTAGATAAAATCTTCTGAGTTCTGTGGCAGTTATTCTCATTTGATAGTTTTGTAATAGTAACAAATAAAAATGAAAGTAGAATAAAATTTAGTAATTAATATATACAATCATAAGAAAACATAAATCTAAAAGAAACGAAAAAGAAAAGAAAATATACATATAAAATTAAGATAAAAAATTAAGTAGTTACATACATACAGTTAGTTTAATGGACTAAATTTTTATTTATTTTTTGTTCCCTATGAATTATATATACTTACTAGCTGATTGGCCCGGCTTCGCTCGGGACCATAATTCGGTAAGAATAGAATTGTGTTGACGTCTCTTTTTGCTGGTTTCGGCACCTGTGATTAGATTGCCTTGCTGGACCATCTTCGCTTTGCCAAAATATCAACAGATATTTTAGCGCACAATCATAACACTCTAGAGAGAACCTTCCAAAACTTTATAGAGCATTCCAAAATCTTATAGAACTTTCTAGAATCTTCTAGAACTTTCCCTTCCATACCTTATAGAGCATTATAATTCTTTCTGGAAGCTCTAGACCCACCGACACATTCCCCCACTCGGTTTGAAACCTTATAGATCTTTCAGATAGCTTGTAGAACTTTCTAGAGAATTCTCGAACCCTCTAGAACATTCCGGAACATTTTAAACTCGCCGACACACTCCGCAATTCGGTTCAGAACCTTATAGAACTTTATGAAACTTTTTCCATCCAGAACTTTGTAGAGCATTCAGGAACCTTCTCTTAATTTTCTGGAACCTTTTATACTCGCCAATAAACTCAGCCACTCAGTTTGGAACCTTCTAGAACCTTCTTAAACTTTCTCCTTCCAGAACCTTAATAAACGTTCTAGACTCACCGATACACTCCGCCACTCAGAGAACTTTCTTTAGAAGAATAGAGAATCTTCTAGGACGTTCTTCTTCCGGAACTTTAAGAACTATATCGAACGTTCTGGAACCTTCTACAGTCACCAACACACTCCGCCATATTAAATGGAACCTTATAGAACTTTCGGAAATCTTCTAGAACTTTCTAGAGCTTTATCGGACGTTCTGGAACCATCTAGACTCACCGACATACTCCGATACTCAGTTTGGAATCTTTTAGAACCTTCTAGAACTTTCTCTTTCCAGAATCTTCTAAAGCATTCGAGAACATTCCTGAACGTTCTGGAACCCTCTAGACTCACTGACACACTCTGCCACTAGTTTAAACCTTAAAGAACTTTCGAGAATCTTCTAGACCCTTTTATTTTTAGAATTTTCTAATGCCCGTAGCACACCTCCGCTGCGAAACCCCAGTAGCGAACCTACAGAGAGGAGTATTTGACCTAAAAAGTCGATTAACGCCTGTAGCACACCTCCGCCGCGAAATCACAGCAGCGAAACTGCTTGTTCTAGCGTATAGATTTAAATATAATTCTATCTCTTTCCCGCGTGGTTTCTTTAAAATATATTTTTTTAATTTATATATATATATATATTATATATATTATAATAATAATATTAACTTAAATACAATATTATAAACAATTAACGATGGTACCTCTGGGGACAAAATGCAGTAAATGTAATGTAAATTTGAACACACTCATAAAATATTGCCAAAATTATATATTAATTCGCTTTAAACAAGTCAAATATTTTTTTTAAAACCTCTTGTTTTTCTCGTAAACATTCATAAAAAAACTTCAAAATTTCAAATACATACATGCAGCGATCTGCTTAGAATTCCTCTGGCACGGCATGAATCGATTTTGTTGGATCGCCGAACTCCCCCTGGAATACAAATCTGAAAAGCCATCACCCGCTCCGCTATTTTTCCCTTAAAGAATTCCCCGAACAGTTTGGCTCGATAGGGACCATTACAGAGGCGGGACCTTCCCTTTATTTTCTATTACTTGAATAAAATCTGTGATGGCTAAGGCATCATTTATGATATGAAATCCATTTTTATTTGCTAAAAAGACAGATATTGTCGCTGGTGATAAAGTACGTAGACAGAAAATTTTAAATCCAGATATGGTCCCAAATCTTAGACTATTTTAATATTTGATAATAAATAAATAAAAACAATAATGCATTTACGATTGTTCTATGATATTTTAATCAAAAATTTATAAATAAACATGTCATTTACGAAGAACTACATATATGAATATATGTCTCAGATTTTTCGTAATCCTAAAATGCTTACCGTGGTGAAATTAGCCATCGCATTTTCCCGGATTAGAAAAGTTTCTGGATTTGTATTCCTGTGGCAACCAAATATTTTTTCGAAGGAACTAAAATAAAAAAAATTCTGTGACGCATTTCAATTTATTTGATATTTTCGAATAATATTATCACTTGCAAAAATCTTAAAATGTTACACAAAATACATCTGTACTAAAATTGAATTCGAATTAAATAGGTGTTCCTATACACAAAAAATATCCAAATAGACATTCTTAAAATGATTTAAATATAGACATAATTTACCATTGGGAAGTGTGTCACGGGAAAGGTAAATTAAAATATACCGAATACGGCAAATTACATAATATGGAATAAACAGACGCAGACAGATTATTTTTAGTGTGCTTTTAAATAAATCAATGGAACCGAACGGTACCATTGATTTATTAATTTTTTATAAATTTTGCGTCACCTAATTGTCTTCTGATAGATAACAGATATATATATATATACTTGCCAGTAAGAAGATTTGAAAACATAAGTGAAGAAACTTTATATTAGATCGTTGCTTGCAAATCTAAAAAAGAGCCGTAAAACTGCTGTGAAGTTTGGCATATGTATAATGTAATAAATATAAAAATAAAAAAACCCAAAAAAAACAAGTTTTTATTATACTTCCTTTCTTTGTAAAATATAACAACTAATAAAGACGAATTAAAACATATAACATAACACTAAACTTACAGTAATTTAATATATTTCTAAAATGTCAGATGTTTTGAGCTTTGATAAGACACTGAAGATTAAATTCTAAAAACATTTGTCAGTCAATTTAGATTTTCGACATTCGTAGTGAAGTATCTTTTATGTATACCGAGAGGGTAATTCAAATTTAGAAAATATTCCGCGACGTTACGGGCCGCCGTTGTTAATCAAACTTTTCTAATGATTCCAATTTGAAAAAACCAATAAAATTTCTAAAAATCCGAAATTATACTATAATTATTAATTTTTTTTAACGAAAATTTGATAGTGTAATAGATCTGAGGAACGTATGTCGCGACGCCAGAACGAGACTGCATGACAGAGAGAGGGAAGGTATAAAAGGGCGCGTGAATGTCGAGTCGCTCTCTCTTTTACTACCATTGTTATTCAGACCGCATCTTACTGTACACCGGTTGTCTAAACCGTTATTGTCACCGAATAAATACTTACGAGAACAAAGTCTTTACTTGGAGTTTCCTCATCCCGAAACAAGAGTATTACATCTGGCGCAGCCGAAAAGGAATATTTTTTTACGAAGATCGGGAGATTTTGAAAAAAATATTACGGAACCGGGAACAGCATACAATACGGCAGGAGACACAGCGGCGTAATTTTTCAAGAGGAAAAAAGACGCACAGTAAGAGGGAAAGGCGATCACATTGACGGACATCGACATCGCAGACTTCAAGAGGAAGAAGACGAGCGTCGAGGGTCACTGGATGCGGATCTAGGAAGGATCCACATCGCCATTTCCATCGCGGACGAGCTACGGAGGCGGAGACTTCCGGAAGCTAAGGCAGAGCGACGGACCAGAGCGACAGGCTGAGGAAGGCGGAAGGACCATCCGAGGACGGGCGAGCTCTGGACGAGGGAAGCGGCCGAGGAAAGAGTCACCAGGGAGGCGTGGACCAGCAGCAGTCGCAGGCGAGGAGGATCAAGGCGGCAGGGCCAAAGTTAAGTACTTTTGTGATTCCTTTGTCTGCAGGTAGTTGTTGGGCAGCATGGAATGGAGAGCGCTTTCGTTTGACCACGAGAGTGATGCATGGGACGTATATAAGGTTCGGTTCGAGCAGTATCTTGTAGCTAATGATGAGAAATGGGCAGAACCAAAAAAAAAAAAAAAAGCGATTTTTTTAACAACTTTGTCAGAAAATACTTTTACATTGTTGCAAAATTTAGTAGTACCTAAGAAGGTAACAGATGTAAAATTAGAAGCATTGTGGGAACATTTAGATAAATTTTGTTTTAAAAGCATATCGATTTTTCATGAACGCGAAAAATTTTTCTCAGCAAAGCAATTTGAACACGAGAGTGCCCAAGATTTTGTGTTAGATTAAAAAAATTAAGTAGTTCATGTAAATTTGGAAAACGATTGGATGAAAATTTACGCGATATTTTTGTACTTGAAGTAAATAATCATAAGCTAAGAGAGAAGTTATTTTTAGAACCGGATGATCAATCAATGGCAGCTGTGGAAGGCATTGCGTACAATTTCGAAGCTATTACTGTATACTACAGAAAACCGAGAGAATTAAATCAAAAATTTGTTTAGTTGAAAAAAATAAATTGTCACAATCAACTTCGCGGAAGCATGTTTCGGTGGGTACATATATAATAATAATCATAGATTTTGTTGTAATAAAAATTCCAGCGGTTCTAGAAATGTGCAATCGCATTATACGAATGAGAAAGTTGCACAATGTTTTGCGTGCGGGGCAACGACACATAAGAAGGTTGATTGTCCTTATAAAGATTTTGTTTGTAAGGATGTTTCAAAAAAGGCCATCTGAAAAAGGTGTGTAGAAATTTAGGAAAAAAACGGGTTAATGTTATCGCAGAGGACATCACACGAATGGTGGGGACTGCAAGTAACGTAGACACGAATAAACCGATCATGATTACAATATCGATTGAAGACACACGCTTAGATTGCATGGTGGATACAGGGTCCAGTTCTTGTGTGATTCCAAAACAGATTTACGACGCGAAGTTTGGTCACATTCCACTCATAAAAACAAATCTTACGTTATACAGTTACAATAATTCGGCTTTCAAAATATGCGGGATATTAAAAACAATCGCGTTTTGTTGAAAACATTAAAAAGGATTATCCCGCAGTTTTTTCTAATACATTGGGGAGGTTTAATAAATTTAAAGTAAGGTTAACAGTAAATAAGGATTTTTTTCCAAAGTTTTGTAACGCGAGAGTCGTGCCATTCGCAATTCGGGATAAAGTAGAAGCGGAATTAAGAAGATTGGTAGATGAAGGTGTGTTACAAGCCATTACGGCAAGCACCATGGCATCACCTATTGTTCCAGTTTTAAAGAAATCCGGCGAAATTAGAATTTGTGGAGATTATAAAACAACCTTAAATCATCAATTGATTATAGATAGGTATCCGTTACCGCGGTTTGAGGAGGTTATTGCAGAAATTAGCGGAAGACAATTCTTTAGTAAGATAGATTTAAAAAGTGCTTACTCACAATTGGAATTAGAGGAGAATAGCAAGAAGTATACGGTTATTTCTACTTCTCTGGGGTTATTTCAATACAATCGATTAGTATTCGGGATTGCTTTGAGCCCAGGAATTTTCGCTAAGGCAATGGCTTCATGTTTACAGGGTTTAAAAGGGACGGTCGTACTTTTAGATGATATTTTGGTTTCGGGAAGGACTTGGGAAGAGCACGGAAGGAATGTGCGAGCTGTTCTGGATAGACTGAAAGAATTTAATCTGACCGTGAATGCGGAAAAATGTGAATTTTTCAAAGAAAGTGTAGAATTTTTGGGTCATATGATTGACAAAACCGGAGTGAGACCTTTACAAGGCAAGGTAGACGCTATTTGTAATGCGGAGTACCCAAAAGATATTGGAGAGTTACGAAGCCTATTAGGATTAGTAAAATATTATAGAAATTTTTTGGGAGATTTAGCATCGATTTTACATCCAGTTTATAAATTATTAAAACAGGGCACGGAATGGGTTTTCGACGATGAATGTAAAAAAGCAATACATTTAGTACATTTTGATCAAAAATTACCACTTAAGTTAATTACGGACGCGTCACTGAAAGGGTTAGGGGCCACGTTGGTACACAGGTTTGCGAACGGAACAGAAAGACCGATAGCTTTTTTATAAGATCCAAGATTTATATTGGCTATAGACAGCCAACCGCTCATTCGGATATTTGGTGATAAGACAGGTATACCAACCTTAGCTGCAAACAGATTACAAAGACAAGGTTTATTTTTGTCGTCTTTTGATTACAACATAGAATACGTCAAATCGAGTAAAAATTGTTCGGATTTTTTATCGCGAGTACCTGTAGATAAAGCAGATAACAAAGAAATGACATTTTGGACGCGTATATTAGTTTATTAAAAGAGAATGATCTCGCGCAATTAGACATTGAAACAGTGAGTGAAAATGAACGTTCTGACAGTTTGTTAAGCAAAGTGATGCAATATAAGTCGACGGAGTGGCCAAGGAAGGTGGGTAAAGCCGAGGAATTATGGATATATTGGACAAAAAGTTTTGATTTAGAAATAGTGGAAAATTGTTTGTTTTGGAAACATAGGTTAGTTATACCGGGGATTTTACGGAAAGATGTGTTAGAAATGTTACATCGTTCACATCTTGGTTGTACTAAGACAAAGGGGCTGGCACGAGGATATGTATATTGGCCACAGATTGATAAAGATATACAGGATTTAGTGGAGGCGTGCACTATTTGTTCAAGAAATACGGTGTCACCCGCGAAAGCCGAGCTGTCATCTTGGGAAGTTCAAGAAACTGTGTGGACGAGAATACATTTGAATTTTTTCGGTCCAATCGGGAACAAATATTTTTTAGTGGTATGCGATGCAGCATCCAAGTGGATAGATTGTATAGAAATGAAAAATATAAATGCAACATGCACCATCGCAGTATTAAAAAAAATATTTACACAATTTGGGAATGTTCAAACAATTATTACGGACAACGGGACGGCATTTATGTCAAAAGATTTTCAAGATTTTTGTCAGGAATTAGGAATTAAACATTTGACATCACCAGTTAATTCGCCAGCGTCTAATGGTCAAGCAGAAAACACAGTAAAGACGTGCAAAAATTTTTTAAAAAAATATTGGTTAATGGGAAATTTAATAGGGAATATGAAGACAAATTAAATAAATTTTTGGTTGATTATAGGAATTCACCACACACGTCATCAGGTGTAGAACCAGCAGTACTTATGTTTGGTAGAAGACTTCGTACCAATTTTGACATTTTTATACCTAGCGAAAAAGCAACAAGTTCTAGACGATTAGAAAGTGAGGTTATACAAAATTTAAAAGGGGGTCAAAGTAAACAAGCATTTTATTTCGGGGGGAGGAAGAGAAGAAATTTAGTTATAGGCCAAAATTGTTTTGTGAAAGATTTTCAATCCATAAAAAAAGTATCATGGGTACCGGAAAAGATTTTAAGGAAATTGGGACGAACTCTTTATTTAGTAGAAACTGAAGGCACTGGTCTCGTGTGGAAAAGGCATGTGAATCAGATTAAGGGCAAACCCAATATAGAAATTGTTTAAAAGTAGTAGGTATTTTGGATTGGATCACGGGAAAATGGTCAAAAATCGATCCAAAGATTTTTTGACGGCAAGCCGGCAAGCAAGCAAGCAGACGCCACGAGTTAATATAAAGGGAGTAAAAATAAATTAATATGAAAAAGAAAATGTACAGTACATTTCATGTTCGTTCCAAAGTTAATTTCGAATTTGATTATATAGGAATTCCTTAAGAAATGTATACAAGACAGGAATTCCAAAATGAACATGCATTATTGCAAGGGAGCAAAAGATTTATTTGTTGATGAGGAGGCGTTTTAATTCCAGCACATCTCTACGACACTTTAATAATACTTTAATAAAAATTCGTAATACTTTAATAAAAAGCGGTCAACATATGGAAACTCCCCGCGTTCTCCAGACTTCACCCCATTGTACTTCACCATGGGGGTGCGCGGAAGATAAGGTTTATGGGGCAAAAGCGGCAACGATTAAAGAGTTAAAGGGAGCTCTCGGGGTGCGATTCGCCGAACTCCAAATTGAAATATTTCATTCATTCGCGTATGTTGCCTGGACCTGAATGGCCATCGGTTTGAATGCACGTGATAACTACAAAATTTACTTATTTAATTATAAATTATTTATTTATCATAAATTTAATAATAAAACATAAATTTAACTGATAACTCCACAAATTTTGTTCCGGTTTATTGTAACATTTGTATAATAACTACTTTTCAATATCAAAATTGTATAAATTTATTTTTGTCATAAAATATTTGTTATAGTTAGTATTCTCAGGTTTATTAACTTTTGTCGTATGTGGTTAATATACCGTTTTATCAACCAATTACAAATAATAAATATATTATAATTTGTACAAAAATATATAAATTAGTTTACAAAGGCACCTCGAGGGCTTTTTGCCTTATAATATAATACCTCCTAAAGGTAATTGAACCAAATTACGCTTTTATTTTTAAGGGGCAAAGGATTTTGGATACAAAAGACTTTTCATCAATAGCTTGTACGTCGAATAATTATTTACTCCATGATTTTTTAATGAACGAAAATTTTTAAGTAATGTACAGAAAATAATTACACACGTTACTCATCTATACGTAAAATATAACACATTGCCTGTAATATTCCACGTATACCACGTATACCACGTATACCACATATACCACGCACATGGAAATTTGATAGGAAACCGATACATTTCACAAAGGAGTGAAATAAACGAGCGTTTTAGCATATATGTAAGATTTACTTTTTGAAGGTACATTTTTCAAGCAGATAAAACATAAACAGTACAAAAAATATAAAACCGTATTACTGTAAAAGTAAAGGTAAGTAATTATTTGATTGTTCGAAGAATATTTTTTCTTCTGAATGAAGGTTTGAAATTTGTGGTGACACTTTATTAAAATAAAACAAAAATCACTTCGTTTTCACCACTTTATTGTCTAAGTGAAAACAAAGTTAGTTGTGTTTTCTTTTAATAATTATTTGAATTATATCCGATGTCTCCTTGTTCGGCGGTCCCTCGCTGTGAGGATAATGTCTGCCGTGTCATAAATTATGCGTCCGAGCGTGGATTTTCTGGTACAGCACACTCTTCCACAAGTTGTGCATCCAGTGTGTAGTGTGGTTCTGAGAAAAGGATTTTGCTCTTTTTTTCTTTCTTTTTTTCGGAAGTTGAATTAGCCCTTTGGCAGATGTGTATCGCGAGATGTACGCTTTGATTAGATTTGAAGTGAAATAAGATTAAGGTTGCATGCTTGTTGGAAGGTCAAACATGATCTGACACATTTATGTATAGTCGCTGAAGGCATGCTACGTGATGCCGCTGAAGGCATGCGACGTAAGCTAAAGCAGAATGAGATACAAGATGACAAAGAATTACTTACAATTTATACTGTCGATTTATTGAAAAACAAGTTGTACAATAATGAACGACGGAGGAAAATGGCGTAGGTTACGGCGGTCGGCGAAAGAGTCCTCGTGGTACCGGCGCGCTGCCTCCCGGTACCTCGCCGGTGCATCGGGCTTCTTATTGGTGGCACGCCCTGAGCAAGCCGATTGGTTCTTCGGCATGCTCGAGAGACTAGAGTCCGGGTAGGCCTAGATCCTCCACAGCCCTATTCCGTTCGTTTGTTTCCTCGGCGCAGTTTACTTTTTGGTGCCATTGTACCCGATCATGGGTCGCGATTTCCCAATTTTCAGTACGTTCTATGTACATCTATATTATTATTAGTATTTTTTCTACAGCGCCCGTTTATATGCTGATATCTGTAAAATTTGTAAAACCCTTTTGTAAAGAATTGAATCTGCGGTAGAATTGTTTTCGATGTCCTATTCACAAGTTTACAGAATTTTCGAGAGTTAAAATCATAAGTTGACACAACTCAAAGACTTATTGCAAAGTACATTTTAAGTATCACCCTTTAAGTGCGTCCTTTTAAACAAAAAATTGATTCTTTAATAACAAAACGAAAGAATCGATGTTACAAAGTAGAGTTTACATCTACTTACTTTATTTTATTCTCAGATCCCACTGAGTTGATTTTAATTTATGATATTAACAGAGAAATTTACTGTCCATTCTTATTCGTGTTTTCAGCTTATATATACAATATTATAAAAGCAGATAAAACGAGAAACTTATTTTAATAATAGTGAATGTTATATAACGCAAATGTTTTGATACAAATGGTTAAAATTACTAATAAAAATCAATTAGTAGGAAGAATTCGTTATGAAAAAACGCGATAAGTATTTTAATAATGTTCCTTTCATAATTAGTGAGTATTTCGTCGAAGGATCATCCTAAGACATGATTGTTTTCTGGTGTGACATGTCTTTACAAAACTTTTGCGATTTCGACAGTAAAAATTATGTAATAATCGTTACTACTGATGTCTTGTGACGTTACTACTGATACATTGTGACTAACAAAACGAAAATATTAAATATCATTATTTTAAGAATGCTTCTGAAATTACTGAATTACTTTGTTCGCTTCTAGTTTCGGAACAATTGTTACAACGAGGACAACGCACAATTGCCGCCCAAATTACGAAAGTTTTGGTTGAAGTAAACCTATCAAATAACGAATATTCTGGCAATGGTTCATACAACACGATTGGTCACAGGAATAACAACTCTATTTTAGAGAAGCATAAGTGTAATCGACAATGTTTGAGGTTTTTCCTCCAGTTAAAACAGTAAGGTCAAAAAAATTGGGAATATTAATTGGAGAAATATTAATATTTTACCGAAATAATTTCGTGGAAAATTTATTTACAAAAAAGTAAATGATTTTTTTTATATGTAGATATGTTGTGAGAACACGGTTACTGGATTTTGTCATTTTACAACGTTGCATTGTGTAAGGTCGTAGGATCACATAAGCTAGCTCACGCAAATCGTTATACGGCCCATCCTGTAAAAAGATTTCCATACATGTTTCTCTAGCTTTTCGTACCCGGCGTTGTACGGGTTAAGGATTAAATTGAAAATAAATTTGTGAGGGGAAACAGAGGTTCCGTTGTTTTGCCGAACAGTACAGATTTGCATTGAAAATATATCAGGGAGAAGCGAAGGGGTAAAAGGGGGAGTAGGGAAAAGTCACCTATGTTATCCGCTATTATAACATGTTTCTAAATATTGGTCCACTTGACAATAGCGACATCATGATTAAATACCCTCTTTATTTGTACAGAAATCTAGGAATTATGTATGATTAAATACCCTCTTTATTTGTACAGGAAAAAATAGGAAATCTAGGAACTATGTAATTTGGAACGGATTAGCTCCATTGTGGCGCTATTGTGTAGGGATAACCGCTAGTTTATCACTCTTCCACACATCCTTCCATTTAAAGGGTACTTAACGAGTTTTGTTACCAAAGACTGCGAAAAGTTGATTCCCTCTGGCAGAATTACTCTGAGAAATAGTGGGAGGTATAAGAGCAACATTTTGCACTTAAAAAGCATATTAAACAGCAAAAGTGCTTTGCAGTGTCGACATGTATGTAGAGAATATTTCCAAAAAATATTTAAAAACATACACGTAAAAGTACGTAAAAAAATAGACGGATTTCAAGGTAAGCTGATAAACAAGTTCGACAAACCGTGGCGTAAATTTCATATTTTCCTCCCAGTATCCAAATTTCCATCCGGTTTCAACGCGGATATGAATAAAACCGGATAGAAAGCACTTCAAAACAAATTCAAACCATTCCCCCGAGTTTTGGAGGACTCTGTACTTGTGTTAAGTGTAAGCCTCGAATGTTATGGTAGCGGGTAAGATGTTCGCATGACCTGAAGAATCGGAAGCCGAGCGCCAACCGAACCGTGATGAGCAGACACCCCGCCTGCAGTGCAGCATACAGGCTGATGGCAGGGAGACAGTCCGAGTAAAAGCGGGGCATTGAAAAAAGGAGAATCTTGGGGATATATTAGTTTGATGAAAATCCTCCCTTGATAGAAATAAATAAAATCCCACCTTTTTGATTAAAGCGTTCTTTTTGTAGACAAAATTAAAACAGCTTCATTTAATCAACGTGATTTGTTAATTTCCTTTGAAAATACGAATTTGGTAGACGTAATTTTTTTTCTGATGGTGCATTGAATTTTTCAATAAGTAAATGAAATCTCAAACACAGACTGCATTTCTACTGTTAGAGATTTCAACATCAGAATTTTTTCTGGATTTTATACATTCATACGATGCGTATTATTATAATCTTGACAAATTATTTAATAATATCAAGCAATAAGCATTAAGTACTCATATATCTGACAATCCCTTTGCAATCAAGATTAGCATATTTGATAATGTGTAAGCCTAATTGATGGCAAATAGTAAGAAAACATTTTTTAATAATAATGTTTTGTCACCTAACTTATTAATTACACCGTTTAAGTGGAAGCTCAAACTAACGGGCGTGCTGCATTCATCCTGATTTATGCGTTAAATTATTTAAAATCATTCCACTATTATAAAATGTCACTATTTAAAACAAGTATACGAGCCAATCGTGTATAATTCTGTCTACAAGGTCGAAAATTATGTGTATTCACGCACATACTTTAGCGCATAAACACGCTCTTGGCATTTTTGGGGGTTATAATATTGTAAAAAACATCTAAATGTTTTCTATAAAATTATTATCGTGTAGTATCAGTAGGATTAAAAAGTGAATGGAAGTTTTTAACCAATGTTTTTGTCAATAGTCAAACCACTTTTTTTAGTTTAAAAGTTAATAAGAGGTGATTGCCGTGATGTGGGTAGGAAAAATATTGAATTTACATCACTATATCACTTAGAGCTTGGACGTTTTCAGCACATGAAGATATTTAGCATTTTGCGGATTGTAAGCTTTCTGTATAACTCCGTCTAATTAAGATTACCCAAATTGTCAATTACTCAGTAAAAAAAGTATTAAAATTATGGTGCATGTCGGACAACAATTTTTATACTTTTCACAATAGCTGACGTCTGTGTCGTGTAGTAATTTTCAGTTTTTCAAAGAGATTAAGTCACGTTTATAAATAGATAAAAAAAAACATTTTATTACACCCAAATCACACCCTGTGAATGCAGCCGCCACTCGGAGCATTGGAACCGTGACGAGGCGGGCGGAGTACACGCAACCTCCTACACTTCCACTGCGATCGCACCAGGGTACAAAAATTCGTTCGATACCGTCCAAAACTTTAAAAGAAACTTCTCTACAAATAAATGAAGTGAGAATTCCACACCACGCTCCGTCGTAAAATGTAATTGCCGCTGTTGGAAAACGAATCTAGGAATTCCACAAAAATGTCTTATACAGCTTGTAAAAGAAACTTAACGTATATTTCTTAAGTCTGTTAAGTTGACATAAACATGCAAAATCCTTAACGTTGTAGAATAAAATTATTACAAAAATATATTTTGAGAATTATTATGAAAACAAGAATCTAAAGTAACCAAGCTTGCTAGCAAACAATTAACTGAAAATGTAAATGGTGCCATTGCAAAATCAACACTTTTAGTATTTCAGATTTAAAAATAACAAATCTGAATGAAAATTTGACAAACTACGTAAAACTAGACAATTTAAAAAATTATAAATACATTTCATTATAATTTGATTTTGAACATTGGGAATAACCCTATTAGTCCAAAATATAAACTAATTTAACTTTAGAAATAAATTAATTAGCGTAATATGTAGTAGTGAGATTATTTATATTAGAGTGGTTAATGTAATTTAAGAGATTTACTAGAAAATCACCCTCTTTAATACCATTCTCAAATCGCAAAAAATACGAGTATATTTGAGGCACTTTAAATTAAATAATCCATCAAGATACAATGGTAGAAGACAATGTATAATGTAGTAATGTTCAAAATGCTTGGTTACGAAGAAGAGATTGTGAATTTGGGAAGTATAATATATTTGACAGGAATGGAAGACTGGAAAGAATAGGAATAACGATTAATAAAGTGAATGGTGCAATGAAGGTGTAATTACAACTGGAAATTTGTAATTCATTATAGAAATGAAACTGGGAAACGATAATAAAACGAAGGTAATTTATGCAGTGAAAATTAATTTGTTCAAATCCTTTTATAGTTGAAAAGAATAAATTTGAAGTTGAATTTAGGTCAGCGAACAGGAGTAAGGTCCTTTAATGGTCACATATTTTTAATTAAGTGAAAGAAATGAATGAGGAAAAGATTGTAAACTGTGAATGACGACAGTACAAGAAATTAAGAACGTCCGCGAAAAACCTGGCATCACCATGTAAACCACTCAAGAATCGGAGAGCATGCACTAAAATGTATTAATGTGTAAAGACTAACGTTATATATCAGGACAGGAAGATATACAGAATGCATCATCTCCCTCATAAGTAAAAATTATTTACTTTTTAAATTGCTTTGTTTCATTATTATTGCAAGCATGCTGTATTAATTTCAGGATTAATTCGTAGTCCATACATAGTAAAGTTCCAATTAAAGAAAATAAAACTACAAGTGTTTTAAAAACTCAGACCCAACGAGTTGAGGCGTAAAATAAGAAAAGACCTCCGCTCCGCTAAACAAAAGCCCAATAAGCAACGCTCTACAAAACAAGGAACCCTTTAAATGATTGATAATTGTTCCTACACTTTTCACCCTCATCCGATTCACACCTGTTACAACACGACACGCTTTCACAAAGTTGCCCAGTTCGAAAAAAAAAAACGCTGTTTTCCAGCGGACGGACAATAAAACTTTTAATTGCGAGAATGCCCAGAAAGAACAGATTCTATTATTTCTGGAGATAAATTTATGCCATTTTAAGGAGATTCTATGTAATCCTTTTTTGAATGCTAAAACTGTTTAAAAATATCAAATCTATATAATTTATCAATTTACGATATACAAAATAAAAATTTCGAAAAAATCTTTGTTGTAGATATTGTACTGCTTTTAATGACAAAATATGCCGATATTTTAACTAGTCAAAGATTATTAGAGATGATTAAATAATTTTTTAGAATTTTTAAAATATCAAATGGACAATAACAATAGTTCTCAACTCTATATTATATAATTCATAAAATTGCATTAATTGTCATTGTGTGTAAATGATGTTGGTCTTAAATGATATATTTTAGTATAATTGATTGATTTAGCAGTTACTTTGTGGTAAAAATTGATTATTTTAATTGACACTGAATTCAAATTTGTAATACACATACGTTGAGTAATATTTATCACTACTAGATGTACATATATTTTCGAGAGGAGCACGCCCTCTCATCATCAGGTGTAGTTATTAGTTACAGCTGATGATGACAAGGACTGCTCCTCTCGAATCTATAGTATTGATAGATAAAACTCAACGTGTGCGTATATTTCTTTTAATTAGTTCAATTTTGAGTAAATTAAAAATGTACATTTTAGAATCATTACAAATAAGTGAAGCAAGTAAAAATAACCATAAATAACTAACTGAGTTAAATGAACATCTTATCCTTAAAATGTTACCAATAATTTCAGATCGTTAAAAACATTTTTCCGTATCTTTGGTTTGGAAATAAAAGAAATAATAAAGAAATCCATGTATACTTTACCATGAAAAGGACTACAAATGTCTTTAGCATGGTCACTTGAAATATATGGAAAGTTTCAATTTGGAAAATACACACAACTTTAAAAAAATTAATAATGTGTGAATGTTTTTACGATGAAATTGGTGACCGTCGCATTGTGTAGAGTGATCACTCAAATCATCTCATACAGGTTGTAAGCCCCAGGCCATCGTATAATTGACTTCTATTCACGTTTCTCATATAAATAGCTTCGTTTCTGTGAGACTTCTATAATTTATTTCAGTTAAATAATAATGCCGCAGTGGACAAACCCAGTAATTGTGTTCTCAGAACATACATATAGAAATATTGTTAAAACATAATTTTATGTTTAAGATTAAATCTTTAACACCCTGATGAAGGTAATTAACAACAAAGGAATGAACAAAATTCTTTTTAAAATGACTAACCACAATACAATACAGTAAATGATAAAAATACGTATTTATTTAACGCCCATATGGGCTTTACAAAATATACAATAAAATAATGCCGCAGTGGACAAATCCAGTAATTAGTTCTCAGAACATACATATAAAAATATTATTAAAACATAATTGTTTGTTTAGGATTAAATCTTTAACACCCTGTTGAAGGAAGTGTAATTAACAACAAAGTGAATGAACCAAACTTATTTTAAATTACTAACCACAATTTAATACAGTAAATGATAAAAATATATCAGAACATAATATAACAAAAATATAACAGACACTATCAGCAAAAATGTTGACCACCTCCGCATGTTTGTTCCCTAACGAGTGTAATGTAATAATTTATTCCCCAACGAGGGATTACGGAGTTTTCAATCTGGGGGCAATCAATCGTGTTATTTATGATCCTATACAGAAATATTAGGTCAGTCACGGTACGTCTCACAGACAAGTTTAATAGTTGCTGACGACTGAGTAGATATTCATACTTGATATCCTCCAAGCGTATACAAATTACTGGCAATTATAACGTATATCAAAATTATTGCAAGGCCTCGGAGTTCACTCAGTGTGAATTCATTATCCTTAACTGGTTCAAACGTTTCCAGTGATTTTTATTTACGAATACTTGGAAAGCCTTCAATTGCTTCTCTGTGAGGCTCCAGATTGTATATTCTAATGGCGCATATATCGGCTTACTGGTCACATTGTAAATGCGGAATTTGGTTTCCTCGACATTAGCTCGGATCCCAACAGACTTTTTAAACCGAAATAGGCCGCACTTCCATTTACGAATAATTACAGAGAGTTGACCGACAGTTTCACTGGAGTACTGATTCATATTATTTTCCAGGAACTTAAAGGCTAACGATTCTGCGTCACTTGTTTACCGCGAGTTAAGCGGGATACTTAAATTAAGTGATCGATAATCGAAACTGTGTCGAAAATAATTATTTGGGAACGGAGTTTCAAGTTTTCGACCAAAGTCATTAATTAACCGCAGTCAAGGGTAGACGTATAAATATTTAACTTGTTTGACATTACTTCGGTAGAAACTGTCTCGGGGTTTACAGATGTCAGCATCCATGGTCCACACCCCCACAGAGTGCCAGATTTTTTCACATTTAAGCGAGAAAAATAAATGTGTTTCACTCAACAACATCACGATGAATCAAAGTGTTGCTTTCCAGAAATACACGAAAGAAAATAATAGAATTAATAAAAAGAAAACATCGTGTTACTCAACTCCCATGTATTTATTTTTATCACTTTTTTATTTTATTTTTTAGTAAGTAAGTTGTACCTGATGAAGGGAGCGTTGGCCCAGAAACATATTAATAAACAATAAATAATGGTTTTAAACAAAACGTTTTCTTTTTTTTTTATAATAATAATGTTATTTCGCTATTATTGAAGAAGAAAATAATAATGATCATTTATGAAATACTAAAAAAAATATCGATTTCGATATCCGCCAAATCCATCTTTCATCGAATTCTTCGAAGAAAGATGGATTTGGCGGAAATCTTTCTTCGAAGAATTCGATGAAAGATGGATTTTCCGTTAACATTGTACTCTCGGGTGAAGTATTAAACTGACTACTTTCAAATAATATAAAACTTTTACATTGATTAGGTGGAAAAACAATTAATTATTTGATTAAATACTGGCAAAATGAGCTGAAGTTACTAGTGTAAAAGTAGTTGTAAGAGAAATGTTGAGAGAAAATGAGTTAATTAAATAAATATTGTTAAGAAAATTTATACCAGAGTTCAAATTTCTTTTTAATTTTGAATATTCAAAATTACTCATTTTATTACCTTTATGCGCGACGGGATGGAGATGTTTAAAGGTACATGAGTGAAAATAATGATTATTATTGAAGTAATACTTCTTTTGATGCATTTAGAGTAATTTTTTTACTTTGACGGAAGTTGCGTACGCAGCATGTAGCGGGACATGTAGCAGCAGAGTATGTAACGAAAATGTGATACCAGAACTACCACGCCGTATTTAACTCTTGTCAGCTGTCAGATTGTGTTTACATGCGAGTTCTCGAATGTTTCGATCATTTATTAAGAAAGTTTTTGTTTGTTGAAATATAACTTCTACCACGCGTATATGAGTACACGCACGATTTAAAAAAAAAAATTCGCTAAAGAAATACGGAAAAAACATATTTTATCTCTATAGAATATATTCACGATTAAGATTAAAAATGGATTGTTTTATCCTGGCATCACCTAGCGTATATTACTCAAAGGTTTTTAGCATTCATTGAATAATATAAAGTTGAGAGCTCTTTGAAAAAGTAGATGTTTAATTTACACAAGACTACATATGTAATTACTTTTCATCATCTTGATTGGTAGCGATGGCGAAATTGGTATCGCTGTTTCCCAGTGAGAGAAATTCCACGATTCGTAAACATCTTTTCATTTAAGAAAGATAATCGAATTATTTTGTGTAAGCCGTGCGTACGAGGCACATTGTTTCGTGTTTATACCCGTAAACACCAACACTATGAATGCGTCATACGCTCATATGGTTTACACACGAATTTGATTATCTTTTTTAAATGGAATGACCTGTAGTAAATAAATTATTATAATTATGTATTTAAATTAAATATATTATAATTAAGTTAAATATTTTAAATCGATGAAAAAATTCTTATTTTATAAAAATTTTATATTAACTTATATTTAGCAGAAAAGATTTATTGAGAAAGCAACAAAAGCAGGGAAAATAGCGAGTACACGGTTAAAGTAGGAATTATTACGTAAAAGCTGGTGTTTTGGTATAAGACAAAATCGTCGTAACTTTTATGTTCATCTCTTATCGGCAAACTTCGGCGAGTACACGAGGCGATGGAGGTTCTTGTTGCGAACAGTAATCCAAACCAGAACAAATAAGGCTTCAAGCTTCAAGAGTCATTCTTTATACGGAATTTATCGAAATTATCGTTCTGTTGGTTCGTTCAATTTATCGACGCACATAAAAAAACGTCACATGTTTTGAACACACGACCAACATTCGAAAGTGTTACGTGATTTGTTTACCGGCCGATATGAAAAACGTTCCCAGGCCTTTGGTGGAAAAGGTTAAGTAAAAGTAAATAATCTCCGACTTTAACAATTTGAAATGGTAAGCTAGGTATTGCGTTAGAAAATGAAGAAGGGGTTGGCATTGCGGATGAGGGTTAAGGTAGCCTGTTTGTAAGAAAAAATCAGGTCACGACGAACCCTTAGAACGACGAACGAACTTTTCATTGTAAATTACACTCCCACTAACAACGGAGCTTACATTCAATCCACTCAAATAGTAATCTTAGAGTTTTCGTTTACTTATAATGTTTTTATTAATTAATTACCGATTAATTTTCATTTATTTAAGAAGATGCTGAAAAGAATTACGCACTTTTGACATATAAAGAGGTCGACCGACTACTGCACAGTCAGTCATTGTTGAAGTTGAACGGAATATTCTCGAAGTGATCGATGCAATAAAAACAGCGTTATAAAAAGTGTTCTGCAGACGAGTAATTAGAGATAATTAGTACGAAATAAGGAATTGGACAAAAAGTGAGTGATATATTCTAGAAACACTGAGTAACTGTGAATTTAAGAATATTGTTCCAATTAAATTTACGTCCAGTGACTTTTTGAGTTTTTGTCTCCCATAGCCACATTCCGTGACAGTGTGTAAGGATGGGGGTAATGAAATGGGCAAAGACAAAGCAGGGCAGGACCCCATCCTTATCGGGACACGACAGGTGATACAATTGGGTAAGTATCATGATCAATATTTATAACTAATTATTATTCTAATTAATATGTGTAAATGTATTTCAAACTTCTATTTCAACTTAGAGGCCAGGAGAATCTTCTCCCTAACACTAGAAAAACCCATAAAGTACCAAGTACCACCATTTTTAGGTATAAATACGATCGCGCACGAGAGTTGTGGTTGAGCGCGTTTGACAGCGAAAACAAAGCAAAGTCAGCCGCAGGCCGCGACTACCGGGGTGGCCATTCGGAGCGATAACTTAGGCGAATAATGTAGCGAAGTTCTTACTTAAGTTGCGGAATAAACCGGAGGGATTAATACCAATGTTCTAGTGAATGTTTTAGTGAATGTTAAATAAAGTGTCCCAGCGATAATCAAATGTTTATTTATGAGTGATAAATAACGAAATAGTGCAATTCAAAGAACAGCGTTAAGTTTACTAGTGTTAAGTGACTTCGTACATTAAATAAATAATTCATCGGTAATAAATAAATCGTTAATTAATTTCCAGCGTTTTCTTTCATTCCTCCCGCAGCCACGACACTTAAAATTATTGTCACGGGACGTGGCTTTGGGAGGCAAATGAAAACACTGGAAATTATTTTTTTCCGGAAGAAAGTCACTATACACGAGTAGAGTTGTAGTACCGTTCGTTATTTTAAAGTCGCTAAATGTCTCCCGAATATTTCACACCCTTATTATATACTATTCCTTAAATTGTACTAATTAACGCTGTTTCGATTTCTTTAATCACTTCTGGTAAACTCCGCGCAATGTTCGCTCGTAGAAACTGCTCGCCCTGGTATCCCTTTATTCACTTTCGCTGGTATCACTGCTGGCCGCACTGGGCTCGCTCTGTTGGTAGAATCGCGTGTTGTAATAACACCGTCACGAATCACCGGTCACACTGCACTGGTTTTATCGCGGTGATGTCGCCTTGTCATCGTTACGAAATAAACTCCTCACTCCGCGTAGCGTGACGCCTTTCATAGATTAATTCCTTCGAAAGGTTTAAGAGATAATGAGAGGCCTGTAGAGTGTTCTAGACTTTTCAATGTAGTATTTTAGGGTATCGAGGAATATCATAGAATCATCGATATAGAGAATGCGGTCATGAATGACCGAACCAGCATTGCGTGCGTAATATTAGCGAGTTTGCAGTTACTGAATACTGACTCTGAGTTGCATGACACATCTGTAGTAGTTCACCGTCTCGCTACATTATTAATAATATTGGATTGTATTAATTTAATTTATTGCAAGATATTATTCCCGAATCATTTAATATGTAACACAATGACTAGTTTTTTTTATATCAACCGTCTACAATACTTGAAATTAAAATTAAAAATTAAAATTAAATGAAATTAAATACGGGATGAGGCGTTGAAGTTCCAATTAGTGAATAAATCATAGTGCACTTTTGGAATAGAAGAAAAGTAAAAATTAATGATATAGAATTCAGTGCATTTTCGTTATGGTATAAAGAGCAAAATGATAAAAATTAAGTTAAAATTAGGTGCGAATAGCGAGTAGCTTATTGGTCTGATGGGATTCCAGCCCCATTTCCGGAGATCCAATGAGCTAGTCCCATTTTGTTAGCACAATCACTTTTCTTAGCTTAGAAGAAATTAATATGATAGAACAAGTATTTTGAAGACGCATCCCTATTTAAAAAAATTGCGAATTTTTAACTTCTTTAAGAAAAAATGAAAATTGTTTTCAATCGGATTTTTTTTTTCGATATACAGACTACCATCATTTATCAAGGTTACATCATTTAACAAGAAAATAATTAACTTTTTCATTTCACTCAAATCCTGACGACATGATTATCTCTAGAGATGAATCTTTGAGGGACTGCACATAACTCCGCTGTTTTGAAGTTTTCAAAATAACTTGGTAATGAAAAACATTAAGCAATGTACCTACGCCAATTTTTTATGTGCAATAGTTACGTCAAAAACAATAATTGAGTTTGATTGTATTATTTGATGCCTCATGGTAGTGTAACTACTTAATGGCCGGTAATGTGTCCAGTGTACGAACTTTACATCAAACAATAAGTTAACGGCGTCGGGAACACCCAGACTTCCTGTCTAGCGACCCTTGAGAAGTCTTAGAAAGGACTCTTATATACACCAATGAAATTCGCAAACAACAAAAGAAGTTTGAATACAGTAAAAATGCAGTAAATAAAATTAATATGTATAAAAAGTTACATTTACCTAATCCATAGAAAGAGAAATATAACAAAAATATGTGCTTCGGTGATTTGATCAGTAGTTAACTGGTGTTTTGATTGAAAAGGCGTAGATTTTTACGAACACAGGTTATCTAAACTATTACTCGAACTACTAATCATAACCAGCCCTAAATAATTCGGGGCCATGTACCATAAAATAACTTGCTTAAAATGTTTTAAGAATATAAAAAGTGATTGTGGACGATACCAGAAGTTGAGGCGACATGCAGCTGGCATGACCAATCATAATAAATTATGACAATGGGTTTGTTAGGAGTCAAAATATTGAAGAAGATATGATGATTTCAGGCCCAAAGAACATTTACATATTATATTATATTTTTGTTATTTGGCATTACACGTCTTTTGATCTTATAATACAACATTTTATTACACATTATTATAGCGTAGGCCTTTTAGGATTACATTATAAACGTACAATGCTAATTATTTTGTACTTTACATACGAAGGAGCTTTTTACCACCCAAACTTCGCTAAACGTAAACGATATTTGAAAGCCATGGATTAGAGATTACGTATACCTAATATATTGATAGCAGAAATTAAACTATTTATAAGAGTCAATAACATTATTTTCTCTCTTCATTTCCTCCTTTTGATCCTAACACCATATTGATTTCAGCTAAATACTCTTTTATCAAATGTAAAATAATGATTTCTCACCAATCCTTTGTAAATTTATGAAATTTTATTTCGAACCTAATTGTTTAAAAATATTGTAAAAAAAACCTAATCTATATTTTATTGTAAAGTTTACTATATATAATACACTTTAATCAAAATCTTTAACTTTGCTTGTAGTCTTTGCCCATCACAAGATAGTTTTTTCTAGTTAAAGAGACATATTACAATAAGAACAACACGTAAAAAATATTTAGTTATAAAATTAAGTGCATGCATTTAATATATAATTAATATATAGTTGCTGATTTATGTTTTTGACTTATGTGACTTGTGTTTAATATATAGATATAATATATAGTTGCTGACTTATGCTACATAATATATACTAATACACTTATTTTATCCGGATTATTTAATTAATTAATTGATTATGTGTAAATGTTCAAGTTCAATGGCACCACATGTCAATTACGGAAAAACTGTTACAACGATCATAATTTGAAAATGTAATAGTTTTTACGTAAAGTTAATATACTTAAGAGGGCGCCGATCGTTTGAATCGGTGGTTCTTTAGGTATTTGGAGTGATTTTCAATTCGATTTTTGTATGTATGTATCGTTACGCATACTTCAAGTTCAGTTAACCCGTTTAACTGAACTTGAAGTATGTTTGCGAGAAGTATCCAAGTATTTGAAATATGCGAGTTTTATATGGAGTACGATAATAATTTGTGTGAATACTAATATATTTAAGAATAAATTAAATACTATGTTTTAAACCACTTTATCGCTATATATTTGTCAACTAGTTTCGGTTGGACTAGACCTTCTTCAGGACAATTATAATATAGACTGTCTATATGAATGTATATAAAGTGGTGTGCCAGGATAGAAGAGTGTGGCGTTCAATCCTCTCTGCCTACCCCTGCAGAGAAACGGCGTGATGGTTAGTTAGTTTATATTATAATTGTCCTGAAGAAGGTTGAGTCCAACCGAAACTAGTTGACAAATATATAGCGATAAAGTGGTTTAAAACATAGTATTTAATTTATTCTTAAATGTCTTATAATGTCAAGCCACAAAGTGTTTTTTTGTTTTGAAAAACTAATATATTTATTACTCCGTTAGTCCCAGACATTTTAAGGACTGGTTTAGTTAAACTATCACTTTTAATATGAGACCAAATTTAAAATTTCGAAAAAAAATTATTTCCTATATGAAGTCAATTAGCTGATAGGTGCAATTAGTAAGGAGGATTTTTCTGGCAGACTACCAAATAACTTTGTAAAAGTTGTTTAGTTAGATCGTGTAAACCACCCGACCATGTCCGTGTCTTAAGACCTATCTTATGAATTAGGATATTTTAAATAATAAAAGTAGTTTGGAGCAACATGGGATAAATAATTAGCATTATTATTGCAAATTTGAGGCCGCCTAATTTAAGTTGGCTTTTTACGTTTCGCATTTGTTACATTCTTATTTTCATCAATCTTCTGCTTAGTAATTTTTTCAATCTCATTTTTTTATCGCTTCGAGAATGTAATCTGGTTCCTTAATTTACATTTGCTTATCTAATCTGGAGTCAATTATTTCTGACAGTTAACAATCGAAGTAAAACACTTAATTAATTTAATTTTTGATTCGTGTCGCTCCAAAACTTTTTATCTTCCTTTATCAGTTCTATTTTCATGTCCACGTCCGTCCAAACTGCACGTATGCATGTTTTTCTTCGTATGACGTATAGTTGTCCTTGTACCTGGAAATAACAATGTTTTTTATTTACATTGGCATTGCCATCCAATTTTTTTCGCTCTGATGGCATCATTGACAATCATTCCTCTGACTGACAATTTTATCCTCTTCTTCAAGTCCATCTGGACTTGCTCCTAAAAATGGCAAGTCGTTGTCAATAAATAATCCGCATGTCTTTATGGGAATCTTCTGATACGTTTCTAGTTGATCACACGCAAGGTGTTCATGACATAGGACATGTTGAATGGACTTGACATGACCTAATTTTTTTTCGGTCACTATATTTTTCACCAAACGTCCGCATTTAATTAACTCTCATTTGCACACTTCCCCAAAAATAGATGAAATAAGCTGTTATTTTCGCTTCTGGCACCATTTGATTGATTCAGCTTGCAAATAGTTATTATTTTTAGTGTGTGGCAATCTAAGTCAGTCAAAGTAATATTTTTCATACGTTTGGTCTTAGAAAAATCAAAATCGGCCTCACCCTGGTCAGGTTTTTCATAAGACTCGCCGTAATTTTTATCATTGCGACTAGTAGTAGCCTTCCTGGTTATAAAATTATTCGATTTATCTTTTCTTTTTCATTTTACTGATGCCAATCTTTTGATATTTCCTTTTATTTCGAGTCGTTCGATTAATTTGTTTGGGCTTCGCAGGAATTTTTTTGCTCCGATAAGTCTGTGGTTGTCTTGAATTGAAGGAGACTACTGACGCTGCACATCATCTTGCATAAGATTGTCTGCCAGGGTAGTTTATTAATTTTTCACCTATAAATTTCGCTGTCACACTATTGAAAATTTCGGCTATATTGCTGTTCACATTATGCATCAGGCTTGTTGCATTATTCACATATCTGGAAATGAATTTCAATATGGCTAAAAATATAAGATCTCTGAACTTTTAATTATTTACACTAGGTTTTTCTTTGTTGTTTCTTCATTTTTAAACAGTTTTTTTGCAATAGTAGCTATGATTACCAAGTTTGCGTGAGCTATGATTACCAAAAACGTGGTTTTGAGCACTCAACAAAATTTGCTCAAAGGTTTTGTAAGCTTGAGCACAATCCACAATTCTATTTCTATTGATTATGATTTCCACTTCATCTTCATTTTTGTCTTCAATTGTAAATTCAGAAACAGAATCCCTTGTTTTCTACAATTTCTGAACTAAAATAAATGTGAAAGTAAGTAGTTATTCCAAAAATGCTCAAAATACGGTGTATGGCTAGCTATATTGATTCAAAATATTCTTTTGCCTTCCCATTTTCATTAAAACAAAAATTATTGTATAAATTTAATTTGTCACGAATATTAAAAAGATAAACAAATAAAAGTTAGTAATAATATGTGAAACTCAGTTGTCTACAAAAAAATATACTTAATTCGTTTTCGATGTGCGCAGTGTAACACACGAATTCGAACGTAGAACGCATCGTCGAAAAACGGGCGTGACTTCGCTCGCTGACGGCTCTCAGCCGACTGAAATTCTTTTTCGATGGTAAGCGTTTATATTTGTAATCTTTTCCATAGTAAAAATGTACGGACGATTTTAGTTGCTTTTTTTAAAAAAATAAGTTTAAATTACCAGAAAATATTTCAAAAATGTAAGCTGGACGAATTGTAGGTTATACAAGTGGGATTTTTAGGATATGATACTTGAAAAAAAAATTACAGTTAATTATCAAAAATCAACTGAACGCCGGCATGTCTTTTTTAGGATTTTACCCATCTTTACAGAATGTTATTAAATAAACTATTAATAATTTTTAATTTTGGCCACGGACTAATTGTAAACACTTTCTCTGTGATATTAAAGGTATATTTTGTATGCTTATTATATAAATATTCTCCATTATATCAACTTAACCGTGACTACCGTTTTGGCTTAATTTGCTCGGCGCAGTCTTAACAATGCACAGGGATGAGGACAGACCCACCGCTTACCTAGGACCGTTTTATAAGCTATATCGGTCCTACTCAATCGCCGCCAGGTTGGCATTTTTTAATGCTAAAGGCAACCGTGCAACCCAGCACTGCAAAGCAGAATTGGGCCGCACGGCTGCCATCCAAAATTTTTCCCTCATTGTTCCGTCAGTTCACTTCATTATTATTTAAAAAAATATATACATAAACCACCAAAAGCAATATTTCAATACATTAACACGATCTATGTTCCATTATTTCAACTTAACCGTGACTACCGTTTTGGCTTATTTTGCTCGGCGCAGTCTTAACAATGCATGGGGATGCGTTATAAAGTAGATATCCTTTTGATATTCAAATAGTTATATTTTTTTAATTTAAAAATAAAACGACGTTGAGCGAATGGTCCGCCACGGTCATTTCAGCGGAGGTTTCGATAAGTTTAAAAATACCAAGTTAATCATTTGAATGAAGGCTATCAGTCTCGATCGAATATCTAGGAACGTGAGATGTCAATAAGTTATTGCTCAACCAAGAATATCATTTGGGTAGTATTACCAATGAATATATCATGCTGTTACCTGATGTTATACAACGATAATCTCGTTAACCGGGTCGAAATTGTATATCTGTAACACCGGGCGACACGCGGAACTGATTTGCTTTATGTTAAATTTATTGGTACTTCAATCTATCACTTTATAACAATTTGAGTATAACCTAGATATACGTTTTATGATTTTTAAATTTTCGCCCAATCTTCTAGTATATTCTTCGTTTTCACTTTCACCTTAAATATTTTATTTTACAACAATTAGGTACATATAAATATACATACATCTCTGGATATCATTGTGGAATAATGCAAGTGATCACAAGGGAAAGTGTTTAAAAAGAATACAGACAAATATTCCTAGCAAACCCTGGTTTAGTAATAAAAAACTTTCCAAAGGAACTATCTCCGTTATCTCTTGAATGAGAATTGCCCATCGTTTAGTTGGTGCTCACTTGTTCAGGCTGAACATAGTGGACAGTCCGATGTGTGAGTGTGGTTCGGATAAAGAGACTTTTGATCACATTTTTCAACTCCCAACCGTAATCGAGGCTAAATTTCAATTCCCAACCAATATTTGTCATCTTCTTGCTAAGAACTATCTGATAACTATAATATCAAAAAAATTATTAGAAAATGACATCAATATATTAACACCTAATGTATAACTTGTAAAATGGCACAAATCGCTCTTTAAAGACTGAGAGCCTAATTTTAAAAAAAAAAAAAGAAATGTACATACATATGTATACGTATATACCTATTTTTATTAACCTTTTAAATTTGTTTTCTCATTAGTTCTTAATTAGTTATTCAACTCCCATTATTTTTGTTAATAGCTACACTTCCAATTTTTATTTTTATTTAGTTGCATCCTGATGAAGGAACCATGTTGATAATTCAATAAATATTGGTTTTTAGAAAAAGTTTCTTTTTTACTAATATAAAAGATATATCTTCTAATATTCCTATCACAATTATTATCGTATTATTCAGATTTTAATACATCAGTTAAACATTTAATTTAGATTTTTTTTTTCAAAATATGTATATGTTTACATATTAGATGGACTCCCAGAGTTTTGATGTGGAGACTGGGTGAATAAAAGAGGCGTTGGAAGACCTCAAAAGAGATAGAGAAGGTCCGACGATACAGCTGCTATGGAAGGGAGGAAAAAATGGCTGCAACAAGCAAACAACAAGAAACGATGGAAGGGTATAGAAGAGGCCTACATCCAGCAGTGGAGAGATGAAGACTGAAGAAGAAGAATAAGAAATATATGTTTCGTGCGTCAATGTGCACATCGTGGGCGCCTACAGGATACTTACGTTCCAGTCGGCTCTCAAACAATCGGGAAATAAATCGCCATTGTTTTTCTCGGCAATTTCTATTAATTTTAACTACACCCTCGAGTGGGCGCGCGGATCGTCGTCTGACAAAACACATGTCATTGGCCGGGCCCGGCTTAAATCCTTATCCTGCCAAAGCTTAGGGGTGAAATATGTGACAAGTTCTCCATCCCCTCCCGCGCAGGCCTCGCCGCGCTAATAATTGGCTTAAGCTTCCGCCATGTTTGCCGCGTCAAACCGGAAACGTGATAATACATATAGAACAATCCAAATATTTACGTTTGGAAATTCCGCTCGTGTTTTTGAAGTGGCTGTTAACACATTTGCGGTTTGAATATCAATGCTGCCAAGCGACAGGGTCCTATATTTCCAAATTTCCAAAAGAATCCCGGCACGTGGTCGTGTCATCGGGGGTCGTTAGGCAGACCCTTGCGTTACGTTGCAAGATGAGAGCTTACTATTGACAATCGAGGTATAAAAATTCAGTCCGAAATATATTCGCCTAGTCATTTAAAACACCGGTGAAAGGAAGAGATATGAAATGTTTCCGAAAATGTATTTAAATTTGTTTACTTTATACAAAGATATTGCCTACATTTTTATAATCTAAGCTCTCGACCTGTTTTGGAGAACGTATCGTGTATACATCATTATTATAACCTAGAAGCACGGGGTACACTTTCAAATAAACTTAAATGGTATTATTAGAAAATAAAATAAAATAACATTCAATAAATATAAAATATAAATACAATAATTGGAAATCAATAATTAAATATAACCACCAGTTATGTTACCTACTAAACCAACCAACTAACTAACCATCACGTCTTGTGCCAAAGGGATAGGCAGAGAGGATAGAACGCCACATTATTTTATCTAGGCACACCACTGTTGCTTAGGCAACATTCTTCTCATGCACACAATCTGAAAAAAAAAATTAACTGCTTTCGATAATATAATATTAAAGGCAATTGATTTTATTGTAGTCCCGCGTCTACGCATCACGCTTCTAGCGGTCGAAGTATTTTGGGCCAGTTTGACGATTTTTTTTTTATTATTCTAAAAACATTTTAAAAATCTTGACGATTCCGGTCACGTTCTTCTTTATCGTAACAATATAAAAAACTTATTCAAAAATATTTTTTCTAAATATGTAAGATTACGTAACACGCATAGATTAGAAACATATTAAAAAAATATAATTTATACACTTAGTTTTAACCCACTGTTTGAGTAATAATATGTAAGCCTAAGCGCTTTCAATGGGGATACCCATCAACCTCAGAGGCAACCTTAGAACTGACAATAAATATAAAGACAATATGGCCGAACAATAAAATGTTTGGTGAGGGGGGAGGGTGGATTGTCATTAATAATGGGTTCCCATTGAAAGCGCTTAGGCTTATTAAATATTATTATTCAAATAGTGGATTCTTAACTAAGTGTTATATTATCTTAATAATGATCTTCCGCTCCGTTACAGAAACAATAATAATATAATTTGAAACATCTTATTAATCTTCCTTAAAAATGATTAAAAATTGTTAGTATACATTGTATCCTGACGAAGGGGCCGTGGGTTCTGTTGATAATTTTCAATATATAAGTGGTAAAAACAAAGTACATTTTAATTAATTATATTAATAATGTCGCAACAAAATCATTTTGCTCTTTTTGAAGAAGTGATTAAAAATCGATGCACTATTTAGTAGGGCAATGTGTAAATTAATAATTACATTCCACAAGAAATATTCGATATTTCGAAGAAAATAGAATAAACAATGCGACTGAGAGTTGAGGGCGCCTGCACGTGGTTATTATTACATAAAATACTAATATAACAATCAGCTTTGCTCCGACGTATCGGAATACATAAATGAAAAACGTACGCTTCGAAAAAGTACCTGTTACCACGCAGCCCCCAGCGCGGGTACATTAGTAAGTGGGTCACCCCGCAAATTCGGTAATAAATTCCTATCAAACCGCGCTACACCTCGCGTACGGGCTGCGAGGAACAATCCATCAAAAGCCTAGACGTGCATTCAATACGGCCAGAACGATAAACGTGAACATTTTTACTATTTCTTACCCGTATTGTTGGAATTTCACACGCACGCATGTTCGCGAGATTCAATATCACAAACAAAAAATTAACACAAAAAACACGCGTTTCAATGTGAACACATCACATACATTAATGACATTTGTGTAAGATGTGCAATATAGTGAAGAATGAACGAATTAGGGGAACATATAATGCTGATCGTAGCGTAGTAGATAGAATATAGATGTAATTCGAAACATAAAATAATAATAATAATAAAGCAAAATCCAGTAATTTTGTTCTCTAATTGTGTTCAAAGAAATTGAAAATAATAATTTTCAGGCGTATTCCTGTGCATATATTAAAAAAGGTAGAATATCACATATAAATTAAAAAGAATATTTTGTTATTCAAAAACAGCAAAATAATTTTGTGGTGACATTATTAATTATAAAAATAATATTTCTTAATATTTCACTTAAAAAATATAAAGGCATCATTACCAGCTACGAAATCTAGGTATACAATGTCATGGGAAAGATCATAGCATATTCCGTTCGAATATGTGAACTAAACTATACATACAACTTCCTAAAATTTGATAATGTATGGACGTTCTTACGGTGGAATTGGTGAAAGTCGCATTGCGTAAAATCATCATTTAATCTGATTCATACAGGTTGTAAGCCCTGGGCCACCCTATAAAGACTTCCATACACGCTTGCCATATATAAATTATCTTCGTTTATTTGACATTTCTATAATTTATCCTAATTAAGAATAAAGATGGTTCGATCGTGTACGATCTAATAGAGGATGAATGAGCTGAGTGTTGATGGCAACAGGAACAGAGGGCATCCGCAAAAGAATTGATAAAAAACTGATAAAAAGATAAATGAAGAAGATAAAAAAGTATAAATGGAGATGTGTTATGCTTGAGAATATGTATGAAGGTACACAAGGCAAAAGTGGTCCCGTATGGGGAAACGGTTTGCTGGTCAATTAGTTAGTTACATGCAAGGTAACGGATACTATCGATGGTTTTCGGTATCCAGTGATTGTCAGCCAGTTTCCTCAATCTTGGATAGACAGATAAATTAAATTTTGCAACACAATTTTTTTTGTTATATTATACATTATTGATTTATTTTGCGTAAAAATTGTTAGGATTCTTCATGATCTATCATTAAGGTGGAGTTAATTATTACCCCGGATAAATAAACGAATTTGGTGAAATCTCGAAATAATTACTTACCCCAAGAAGTCGTCAAGAAGGCTGAAGTTTGGAGCGGATGGCGCCGGAGTCTTCACTGAGGTGTCAGTATTATCATGGAGATGAGAACGACGAATGGAAAGAAAAATATGGCGATTCAACGCAAGCACATCATACACGCTCTATTCCAACACCACAATTAACAGTTATTCTTGATCTTCTGACCGACACATTTTGATATCTTCCAACGGAAAATGATTATCATGGTCTTGGCATTATAACTATAACCCCACGTATTATGAGATCTTATCTTTCTGGCATAAGGAAGGTCGATACCCTTGTCAGAATGAATGGCATACAGTGAACTCCCGCGTAACTAGCCTAGCGGTGTTATCTGCCATAAATCCGTTGTATATGTATCTTACTGGAATGATGGATACCTACCGTTGTTAAAACAAATGGCGCATGTTAAGTTACTCCTCAGTTTCATCACCTATCATCGTAGTTATAACTGCCAAGTTAATTCGCGTACATTAATGCGTAAAATTCGTGTGCATTACCCACAAAATATTAATGATATTAAAATAATTAAATTAATGTGCCTATGAATATGTTAATCTTTTTCAGATTTGTATGTTTGTCTTTTTAATTGGTCTACGAATTGAACAAACACTATGCTTTTACATTATAATGTTTAAAAAACTGTTAAGATTCCTTAATTAATGAATGATAAAAAAATAAAAAACAAACTAGCTTTGCAATTTGCGATTGTTGGATTATGGATATTAACCGGAAAATATGTGTTTTTCTTCTTCTTCTTGTTCTAGATCACAAATGAATATTCCAGATTTTTTTTTTAATCAGTAATACTTGAGCGGAATAAATATTTCTATAAATTATTGCAAAGGCAGACAGGGTGGGGCGCCTCTTATATCCAGACACACAACTCTGCCCTTTACCCATATTCATTCGTATTCGCATGCAAAAGTCATCATTTTGAGGCTCCTAATAGGAGTATCCTCCAGTCTTTGGCGCCGTGCCGTCAACACCTGCATCGTATATCTTTTTTACCATTCTCTCATTATTTATTCGCTCAACACAACTAAACAACCTAAGCCAATCTTTTTTTTCTAATCATAAAAATTAAAATGGCACTAATTATCCATTTTTCGGTAAACTGCGATTAGTTCTGTTGTACTCCATAAAAGTATATAAGTGTATTAAATAAATATTCAAACATTTTCTTTGAGAATAGTTTCCAAGACTCGTTGTCATTGTCGATGAATATTGTAACATGTGTACATTGTAATCATTCTGAAGATACGCCATAAGACCCCCTGCAATAGGTAGTATGGACCTTTCCGTTAACCTCCCCGCCAATTATACCGACTCGATTTAAACCGTTTTATTATGTTCTCGTTCTAATGTGGATGATTTATTGTTTATATACTTATATTAAGTCAGTAATTTATCTGGTTCTTTTACATAATATTTAAATATGTTTTATTCTTATTATTTTATGTTAGGCATGTAAAAAAAAAGTACTTTATATTACGCTTATTTTAAAAGCCAAACAGGGCGTTGATAAATAAATAAATAAATAAAAACAATCACAATGCAGTGAATAGCGGCGCGCAGGCGGCGGGAAAGATTTGATACTAATTCTATCGAAATCTGCCTTAAAATCTTCGAGTGGCATAAATTATAGACACGTGCAATATTTTTGGATATTATTAATAGCGATTCTCCCGGGGCGGCCTGCGAGCGTCGCGGCGCTGCGCCCGGCACGGCGGCTGGCGGCTGGCGGCTGGCGGCTGACGTATCGATTGAGAGGCGCGAGGGCCCCGGCGTCGCTCGCCGCAGCCCTGCGCCCCCCGCCCGGGCAGCCCGCAGCGGCGGTACTACGCCGCGTCATTATAACAACAATAAAGGAGACGGGCATAATTAACGCCGCGCGCGAGAAGTGACTACATTTAATTAACCAATCGTGGAGCGTTAAGAGAGTATTCCGCTCTAGTAGCGATAATTCGGAGAGCGCCGAAAATGCTGGACGGCTGTGTCTAGTGCTTGTTTGTAGGCAAATTTGAAAGGAACAAAAATATAGTAGTGGCTTGTTGATGGAATACTTGTGACTCTCGACTAGCGATTAGTGACGGTATTTTAACCGGTTACATAATAACCGTTATATGAGATTTATATCGGATTGTATCGATGATTAGTACGTAACGCAATTCAGCGGACAACCGTCGGTACTAAACAACGGTTATATCTCAGTATAGTTACCAATCATTGATACAGTCAAATAAAAATATCAAATAACAGAATCATTAATAATGATCCGGCGGTCGGAGATTCAAGCCCCGTTCTAGGATACTAGCAATTTAATCCCATTTTCATAGCATAAGCGTTTAGCTTCGTTTGAAAATAATAATAATATTAATGCGACATGCACGTTTGTGTTAGGATTTTTATTTTAAAAAAACACACACACGTTCAAAATATTTAAATAGAAACATCGCCCTCTTAGCCAATACCATCCATCCCTTGACATCGACTTTCTGGATCAATCTGCTGCCCCCCCCACCCCCCTCTCCCTTTACTTATTACAGATCCGTCGTGATACCCCCCCTGCCCCTTATTCTGCAGAATAATCAAATGTCATCACATCAACATTGACCGTGTGTACAATGTTATGTAATTGTTATAAATACAATCATTTTATATTATGATTATTATCATAATTGTCAAGAATAATTATTATTTTATTTGACTTGTTTACTTTAATGTTTAACAGAAGATACTCGTACGTCGGAGAGATTAAATAAAAAAATGCAAACTTTGAAGGACTACAATATGTTTCAATTATTATTAATCACGTTTTATGTAAAGTAAATAAATCAAACATAATAATTTCGTTATTATGTTTGTAACTAAGTGTAACGTCCGTTATTTCGTTCGAATTCACGGCTAAAAAACAAATTAAACGTCCGGAGATGGGCCTTAAACCCCGGGCCAGCAAACCCGAACCGGCCGCTCTACGCATGTTGCTACGGCCGCTTCTCCGTGGACCGCCAAACGGATACTATTAATATATACTAGGACTTAGCAAAGACGCGAATCAATGTTCCGTCATTTTTAAAGGGTTGCGGCTAGTATAATAAGAATACCGATGTTGCGTGCATTCCGAATATCTTTATTTTAAAAAGGCATTAACGGTAAAAATAAAGTAAAATTATATAACTTATTAAGCAAAATATTTTCATAAGATATAGAAAAAAAATGCCGGAAAAATAAGGCAGTGAGAATCGAGACGCGACAGTGTTAGAGGATTATGTATGAGGAAAAATTTATTAAATTTTGTTCAAATTGTCCGTAACTTCATTGTTTTCTTAACATTTTTAGTAAAGTCGTTTTTCCATATGACACGGGAAAATCACATTAAATTTCAGCAGATACGGTAAATCGAATCTGAAAATATACAAAATAATTACATTATGCAAAGATATTTATTATTAAAAAATGGTAGGTATGTATACCAAGAAGTGTAATTCTGATTTATTATTTAGCAATATTCGTATTCTTCCATTACATTACTCTATCTAGTTGAGTTAAGGAAAACCAATAAAATATGACCCAATAAATCTATCCACGTTCCTTGTTTCCTCCAAAAATTTTCTCGTTTTAAATTGCACACTTAAACACCTGATGAGAACACTCCTATGAGACTCTTTTTAAACTTTAATGAGAACATTTTCAACTCACGGTTTAGGTACTTTTTCTTCACAGTCCATCGATAGAATTTCAAATTTTCAGATCTCAAAATAAAAATAAATTTGAATTTTTAAAACTTTAAGCATTCTAATCAGCAATGGCATGCAGTGGGCGTAAGGTTATGTTCTGCTGTTACCGACGCCGACGAAACTAAAAAAAATAAACATAATATTTCAAAATAATTCATCAAAGAATATCTATTAACTCACAGATAATCGACGCCGTCAACATAATACACACTGTCAACATTTACGAAATAACGTTGAAACACGCCATGAAAATAGACATTTGGTATGTTAAATTAGTAGAAAAGTTGTAATTGTACCATTTTCCAGTTAAGATAGATAACTCCTTTCGAAGAAGAATTAATTTTAAGTTTCGCCGAATGCAGTGAATTTGCGACATAAAGATAGACAGAACATAGTAGAGCTTTAGTTGAGAAATATTCAATTAAGTAGGATTGTCATGGTTGAATTACAACTATAACACTAATGATCAGTAACGAATATTCCCCAAAAATTCAGTCATTAAAGAGTTACTACAGTAAATATACTTTGGGTTTTAAGTCGATGAAATAAGTTTATGAGTTGATCTGAAATTAGTTTGTAAATTAATTTGAGGTTAATTTTATATTTAAGCGAATACATAATCATTTCAAATTTATTACAAGAAAAAAATATATTAAAAATGTACTAAAATGTAAAAAATAAATTTACTAAAAAGTAAGAAATAAATAAGTCATTGTGTATTGTCATTCGTGCAAACTTTCAAGAAGCGGGTGAAACATCGATTGTAAATTTCCTTTCAGATAAACAGACAAACCTTTGAAGCTAATACATAAGCGTGGAAAAAACAATTGGTTTTCTAGTCGTGAATTTTCGGCTTCAATGATTAATACTACACTACAATAAAATACTAGTCGTAAACCCGTGATTTTTCACGGGTTTACGACTAGTATTTTATTAATTTTAAACTAAACAAGTTTTATCTGTGATACTTTTTGCCACATTCCTGTATCGCTAGAAAAATATGTACAGGTATAGAGGCAAAGTTTACAAGAAAAGTATACATTATGTTACAAGCGTACATGAGAGGATTAGAAGCAAAAGCGCCAATATCCAATAGACGAAATAAAAATTAACGTATTTGTAACTGATTTCAGAGCCGGACCGAAGAAATTAAAAGTAATATGCTTTTATAAACACAATTTTTTTGATGACACAAACGTGCATTCAAATTCAGTTATCAATTGTGAAATTGGCACTCTTTGCCAGATAATCAATTTCAAACACGTCGCCCTGTATTCTCGTGTCATACGCAAAGTAGCGCTTTTGGTTCTAATCCCTTAATAAAATCAATTAAAAGTTATCTTAAATGTAAAAATTAATAGTAAAAAAAATAATGAAATAGATAAAAAAGGCTGATGGATTTTATAGTGTTTAATTTTTCTCCATCAATAAATTAATTTCAGTTCTCAAAATAATCAAAATGCATAATTTTCTATGTAACAATATTCCTCACTTAAGCTAACCAGATGGCGAAAATATTGATGAGATTTAAAATTATGAGGTATAAAAAGCAAAAAAAATGCATAATTCTTCAATGAGATAAAGAAATTAATAATAAAACGTCATTCTTTATCTAACAACGTCCGTCACTAACGCTACTAGATGGTGTATAAAATAATAAGGTATAAAAATCAAGAAATGCATAATTTTCTATGTAAAAATGTCAGTGTCTAAAGCTATGCTACGTTAAAGAGCGCTGTTCTCACAGCCTTTACTCAAATATTAGGTACGTCATTTTTGACGGGTTATAGCTAGTTTTACTCATAATACCGTAGAAATTCTGCGTTCAGAATAACATTGAAATAAACTTTGCATAATCCTAAGTTTAATTTAGATGACAATTATTTTAGGAAACGGATGTAATCTGTCCAGAATTGCAAATGTCAATCCGATCGGCGAAGAAAGCGGCGAAAAATTTCGGAAGCTGTGTGGCGATATAACAATGGCCGACGTGCGCTGCGTTTTACTGCGGCCGCAACACGCGCGACACGCGGCGGCACGTCCGGCGTCAATTATGTCGCGGCGATCCAAATACATAATTCGCAACACTATTGCCATTCAAAGCAACCGATCGTGTGACGTAATTTCACATAAAAGCGAATACCCTGGACACACAAAACACGGTATATAGTCACGTCGATACGCAATGTGGAGGCTGAAATTGAATAATTAAATAAATAAAAATCTTTTTTTTTCTGGTATGAGTTTTCTGGGATTCTTTCTTGTTTCCATTAGGGATGGGTCGAGACCGTCCACATCCATCCATCGACGAGACGATCAACTAGTTGAATTCGTCAACTAGTTGACGACGTTGCGGACGTTCTATCTAAACATCGGGACGATGGTCAACTGTCTACGGTTCGACGCGACGCTTCTCGACGGCTTAACCGTTGGCTATTTTTATGACGTTAATTTTTAAAATTTAAAGAAGTTCGAAGGAATATAGTTTCGGGGAAAGCAAAACCGCTACTTGTGCTTATAAGTAAAAAGAAATATTTTATTATTTATTTGTTTACATATTGTTTTATATACTTCTTTCTATATATAATAAAGAAAGAAGTAGGTATACACAGCAATGTCAGATGTAAGCAGTAAAATATTAGTTCAATAAAAAATAAAATAATTAAACAGAATTGTTTTTTTTTATACAGCGCAAAATTGGGAATTCAAGTCGACAACGAGAGACGAGAGAGAAATAAACGGAGAGGTTTTGTCTTGCTCTCGCTCGTTGCTTTGCACGAAGTTGAATCTCGAATCGTCCACCGTTCACGGCGTCCGCCGTCCACCGTCTACGAATTCAACCAGTCCATGCGATAAACGTAAACCGTCGACGCGTCGACGCAACGTCAGCGGTTGATTTCAACTAGTCCGTCCATTCAACGCCCATCCCTAGTTTCCATGACTTTGTGGCGGACATTACTCTTATTTTACTTTAAACAGACACTTAAAGAATAATAGTCACAAAATATATTTAAAAAATATATAGGTATATTACTTATTTCAAACTCTGCCCACTAAACCAATTACAAGTGTCTTTGACCTGCTCTAGCAGCATGCATGTATTTAATGTATAAATGCAGCGCGATCGTATATAAATATGTCAATAAAGAACGTATCTATTATGTGAACACTATCGAAACATCGATCAGCGATCAATGTTTTTGTATTTTATTTAATTAATTATTATTTAAAATTATCAATGAGCGATCATATATACGGCGCCGGCCGCGGTGGGAGAGTTGTCGTGTTGACAACTCATTCGCGAGAGTTCGCTCGGTGCGAAATCAGCCGCGTAGTGCGCGCAAAATGATGTCCAGTGTGGCCAGTCGTGAGGGAATTGACACGATAAATAAAGGGAATAATCAAGCGAAGTGCCTAATTGGCGAAATAAATAAATGCAATAAATACTGCGAGCTAGAATTGGATGCAATGGATCGATGGATAACTGGAGTTGATGTTAAATACGTGCTACCCGGCGATAACAAAGTGTTCATTTACGAATGAAATATGGCAAAATAGTGCAATTTAAAGAATAGCGTTAGGTTAAATTTATTTTAAATAACTGTGTACATTGAATGTTAATTAATCATTAATTAATAAATCGCTAATTAATTTCCAGTGTTTTCATTCGTTCCTCCCTAGCCACGACACGTGACAGTATTATATGTACGACACATTTCTGTGACGGGAGAATAATAACCAACATTATTAGGATACTGACTTATTGTTAAGAACTCTGGATTTCTCATACGAGGTTCAACAAGCAAATTTATGGGATATTTTGCAGTGACGAATTTGGATCCCATTGCGGGGATCATTATCAGGTTTGATGTATTATGATTTTTAATGATGTAGTGATTAAGTATTTATTGGATGACAATATCGTGTCAAGTGTATCGTTCTCAGTGTTGTGCTAAGTACTGCCTAGCAACAGGGTGTGTCTGTGTTTATGTATTCCGTGGCAGTACCGTGTCGGAGGCATGTAGGATCGAATAGAATTTTTTTTATTCCCTTGAAGTGTTTTGTGACATTTCCAGTAGATTTAAATACAAACTGAATTTAGTGCGACTTTTGAATTTAAAAGAACTAAACCAACAATTGATTCTCTAAATTAATGGATTGCAGATTGGTTTAGCTGGGGGGGGAAATGACATATCATCAAATTACTATATTATAAATTAGTCTCCTCTAAAGGTACTCGTCTTGATTTCACCGATACAGAAATGAATATGGTCAAATTCTTGACTTCAAACATTTATTTTTATAACTTTATTACAATTTTTATGATTTGAGATGACTTACGAAGATGATTTTTTCACGTAGACACGTGTATAAAATACAAAAACTGAAGTATAAATCACTTTTATGGCTTTTATAGGTCCCATTTTTATAACAGGAACCGAAAAATGTAATAACGTAAGTTTTTCAATCTTTGCCTTCTCTGTCAATATTGTATTATATATAGTATAAGGGGAAACTTTTATTTTGTAATTTAGAATCTACTTCTTTTATGAACACTCGACTCAATTTGATTGTTTGAAATTGCCGATAAATACACATGTACTCGCACATACCAGTGGCGTAAACTAGGCACGAAATTGAAATTATTTTCTAATCTTGAAAAATATTAGTAATATTATTTTATATATATAATTATTATAGTTTTCATAACGTAGTTTTTACCGATGCACTAATGAAATGAAGAGAATCCTCTTGAAATCATTCTTCACCAGCATACAATAATTCATACAGAATATTGTTTGGGTTGGCACGTTATTGTAACGCTTCCACAATGTTTGCCGAAGGCCTTATCCATGGTTTCACTCCTGAGACATGGTGTTGCTGGTCCTAAGCAGGAGCATAGCGCTATCCCTCTAGCGCAAGCTGAGCTGTCGTAGGAGTCTGGATCCCTAATTAAAAAAATTGGCTGATGCAGAATTGTTATAGATATGTAAGACAATAATAGAAACGATCTGTATTATAACATAAACTTGAAGCACTATATCAATCTATACCTGTGAATTATTTTATAATTATTACTAGCTGGTTGGCCTGGCTTCGCTCGGGACCATAATTCTGTAAGCGTAGAATTGTGTTGACGTCTCTTTTTTGCTGGTTTCGGCACCTGTGATTGGATTGTCTTGCTGGACCGTCTTCGCTTTGCCAAAATATCAACAGATATTTTAGCGCACAATCATAACACTCTAGAGAGAACTTTCCAAAAATTTCTAGAGCATTCCGAAATCTTATAGAACTTTCCCCTTCCAGAACCTTCTAAAGCATTATTATTCTTTCTGGAACCTCTAGACCCACCGACGCAATCCTCCACTCAGTTTGGAACCTTATAAATCTTTCTGATAGCTTGTAGAACATTCTCCTTCCAGAACTTTTTATAGCATTCTCGAACCCTATAGAACTTTCCGGAACCTGTAAAACTCGCTGACACGTTCTGCAACTCAGTTTGGAACCTTATAGAACTTTCTGAAACTTTCTCCATCCAAAACTTTCTAGAGCATTCTGGAACCTTCTCTTAATCTTCTGGAAACTTCTAGACTCACCGATGAACTCAGCCACTCAGTTTGGAACCTTATAAAACCTTTTTAAACTTTCTCCTTCCAGAACCTTCTAAAGCATTCGAGAACCTTAATGAACGTTCTGGAACCTTCTAGACTCACCGACATTCTCCGCCACTCAATTTGGAACCTTATAGAACTTTTAGGAATCTTCTAAAACGTTCTCTTTGCAGAAACTTTTAGAGCTTAACCGAACATTCTGGAACCTTCTAGACTCACAAACACACTCCGCCACACTGTTAGGAACGTTAGAGATCTTTCGGGAATCTTCTACAGCATTCTCCTTCCAGAACATTCGAGAACTTAATTGAACGTTTTAAAACCTTCTAGGTTCTCCACACTCCGCCACACTGTTTGGAACCTTTTAGAACCTTCTTGAACTTTGTCTTTCTAGAATCTTCTAAAGCTTTCGAGAACCTTCTAGACTCACAGTCACTCTCCGCCATACTGTTTGAAACGTAATAGAACATTCTTTAGAAAAATAAAGAATCTTCTACAACTTTCTCCTTCTAGAACACTCTAGAAATTTATCAAACGCTCTGGAACCTTATAGAGTCACAGTACACTCCGTTACTTTGTCTGGAACCTTATAGAACTTTAGTTAATCTTCTAGAACGTTCTCCTTCCAGAACTTTCTAGAGCGGATTTTTCCGGAACCTTCTAGACTTACCGACACAATCGGCGGGCCCATTCTGGAACAATCCGAAGTGTTTGCGGCCTTCCCATAACAAAACAATGTGCTAGAATGCACATTTTCGTCACCCACTCCCACCTACGCTCAGCCACCCCCAACAAACTCGCACATTTTCAATGGGACACGGGCTATCTAGCGCCATAACCACCAGGGGGTAGTAGTATCTAGTCGTGAAGAAAACATGGCGGCTAGGGAAACGCGGGTTTCTTTTTATATATATATATATATATATTGATTGATTTTTTTTCAATTTTTATGTTTTTAGAAATTAATCACTTTTATAAGTATTTTAGAACTTTTCAACTCGCATATATTTATATTTCATAACGCTTATCATTTTTATTAATTATTTTTTATTTTCTCTTTCTCTATATATTAAGTTCTTCTTCTTCTCTCATATGTTTAATTGTTAATACAATATGTTTACTTATATAGCGGATCAAGTTTTGCACTCAACCTCGAAACGCTGGAATAAAATTATTATTATTATTTAGCTAAGGATAAAAATAATATTTTATATTTAATTATTGAATTAATAATACTCTGCGATGCAAGATACAAAAAAGTTCACTTATCTTATATTTTAATTTAATATTGTTACTTATTTTATTCTTGTCTTTTATTTACTTTTATTATTATTATGTATATTTAAAAATTACTGTTTATGTGAAGTATGCTGGAATATAAGTTAACATGTTCGATACGTTCTTTTTAAATATATCACTAACTTGTATCCGTTATATTTACAAACAAATAAATAAATACAACTGTTAATAACGTAATGGATAGCATAAATCTATATAATAAATACATATTTGAGATGTGGAAGGAATGATCCAATATTCAAATTTCTGGTAATTATCTGACAGATTTGTTTAATATTGTTTTACACATGTCGAAGGAAATCGATAATTCACTCTAATGCAATGCATTAATTGTTTACCCCACTTTTGGCACTCGGAAAGACATTCTAATTTTAGACAAAAGAATTTCATACAAATGTTTTTATTTCAATAGGTAACGAATATATTTGCTTTTATTTTAACTAAGAGAGGCGAAAAGTTTGTCTGAAGCAGCAAACGATCTCGATCGATGCGCTCTAGCATCCTGATATTAAAACAGCGTATTCCATCAGGATTTTCTGGTATAACGCGATTAATTTCAGCTCACGGTGATATTTCTGTGATGAGATACGAAGTTCAAAATACCCAATTAGCTGTTAAAAAATAAGACAAATGGTTTGTTAGATATTTTTAATGAAAAAAAGAATTAGAAAAAAGGTATTTTTAAGGAACACGCCAAAAATATTTTTTATTGTGTTCAGACTCGCTTTGAATAAATAATTTGTGAAGGCATGATTTGTTTTAGTTATATTCTTGCAAATAATTAAATTTAATACGCAATCAATTTACGAAATAATTAAATCTCTGGCGAAGCCGGATAGTAAAAGTAGTATTATTACAAAAGAAATGCTAATAATTTATAAGATCATTTTCAACATAATCTAAAGGGTATTTATTACAAGTATATCATGTTCATCAAGTCAACATATTGTCCACTTGAGAAAAGCTGTAGTAATTGATTACTTCGGGGCCCTTCATACGTCATATCCTGTAACATATTAAATTTCAAGGTTCAATTAAATAATGTCTTGTTATTATTAATTTGCTTACCAAAACCGAAAAATCTCTTCTAGTACCGAGTGTGATCGAATGTCAAGTTTTTTTTTTTTATTCTTCTATTCAATTTCTTTAAAAAAATAGAGGTACGTAGGTACATTGAATACATAACACACTACGAGTATACTATAAAATAAATTTAAATACAAAATAATAATTTTCTTTAAATTCTATTCAAGTGCGTAATTCTTTGATATTAAAGTTACTTTAATGATAATCGTTATGCAGAAGGTGAAGTCGAGTCAAAATCCAGAAAAAAAAAATTGAAAAAAATGCAAACGTAGAAATCGCTTATCCCATAACTATTGATATTAAGACATTTTCGACTCATAACTTTGGCAGGAATCTACCCATTAAATATTGTAGACCAGCTCCGAACGAGTTTGTGTATTTGGGAAGTATGTTTGGTAGAGACGGCAAGGCTGAGAATGATATCGAAAAGAGAAGTGCTGCGGGAAACAAAGTTAATGGTGCTCTAAATGCAATTATGGCCAAAAGAATCTGTCAAAGGAAGCAAAACTAGCGGTACATAATGGCGTTCTAGTGCCAATCCTGATGTATGGAAGCGAAGCCTGGAATTGGCAAAAAAAGAGGAATGAAAGTAGACTGAATGCGGTAGAAATGCGGTCACTAAGACGCTTGTGTGGAAAATCTTTGGTCAATAGAGTGAGGAATGAACAAATTAGACATAAATTCAATGCTGGCTGTAGTGTGGTAGATAGAATAAAGAAAGGAGTGCGGAGATGGTTTGGTCATGTGGAACGTATGAACGAGGAAAGGATGGTTAAGAAAATATATGAGGCGAGTGTTGAAGGCAATAGGAATAGAGGGCGTCCGCGAAAGACCTGGCACAATCAGATAATACAAGTATTTGAGGATGGCCCTGTTAAAAGACGCAACAACCGTAGAACTTGTATGAGAAGATGTATGAATGTGGCCGAAGCAAAGATGGTGTGCCAGGATAGAAGAGTGTGGCGTTCAATCCTCTCTGCCTACCCCTGCGGGGAAACCGCGTGATAGTTTATTTTTTTTTTATTTATGTAATATTAAAACTACATTTAAATCATAATACATTTGTCTATTACAATCTACTTAGATACATTTTATTTTATTGCTTTGCCTCTCCAAAAATGAGACTTGCTCATGTGCTTGGTGAGGGGCTTACACTTTATTAGTTTATTTTGGATTTGGCTTTTTTGTTCCTTAGCTATATGTCTTGTTATGCATTGTCAATTGCTATATGTCTTGTTAGCTATATGTCATTGCTATATGTCTTGTTAGCTATACGTCTTGTTATGCATTGTCAAATTGTATCGATCTAAAGTGTTGGTTAATTTTTTCTTTAATTGTTGTAAGTCATCGATTTTCTTAATATCTGTAGGTAGGTTATTGAAGTTTTTTATGCCCAAGTATATGTAGTTTTGTTGACACAGTTTGGTATTATATTTTGGAATTTTAAAATTATTTTTGTATCTAAATGATGTGTTTTTTTCAAATTTAGCAGTTATGTTTTCTTTAATTAGTTGTATAATTGACATTTTTTTGTAAACATTCTCTAATTTTGGAACTTGGAATTTAGAGAAAAGTAATTTTTGTAGAGAAGGTTTTTCTTTTTTTTAATATTACTTTTATAATTGATCTTTGGATTACTTTCACTGTGTTTATGATGTTATTATACGCCCCTCCCCATCCAATGATTCCATATTGGAGTAGTGCATGGACAGAAGCGTAATAAACCATTTTTAAATTATCTATGGTTAGTGTGTTACGCAATCTTATGAACATATATATGCATTTCCTTATTCTTTTGACTAACTCGCTAATGTGGCTGTGCCATTTTAGGTGTTGGTCTATTATTACACCAAGGTATTTTAGTTCTCTTTTAGATTCTAGGGTTGAGCATTTGTCATTGCAGTTAGTTTTTTTGCAGTTGGTGTCATGTACAATAATTTGTAAATTTGAAGGGATTGTCGGTTTTTTTTATTGAAAAAGGAATAAAGTAAGTTTTGTCGGAATTTAAGGAGAATAAGTTGTTGTCAAACCATAATTTTAGCGTATTTATGTCATTGTTCGCTTGTCTATTAACTGTGTCCCAGTCGCTTCCTTTCGTGATGATCGCAGTATCGTCAGCGATTAGTTAGTTAGTTAGTTAGTTAGTTTAGTTAGCTCTGTTACACAATATGAAGCGAACGAAGCCCACGCATTTCTACCGCTTCGTCATTCTCTTCTTGGCCAGCGCCGAGCGATACTCTGTCGAACGAATTATCAATATTCACTCGCAACCGTGTCTAAGTGAATATATTCAATTTTCTTAGGAAAAACGTGAATAAAATCAACCAAATACTTATATTGAATTTATTCATTTAATTAATTACTTACCATCCTATACACAACTCTTACAAACATTGCAAAACGCATTGAACCTGGATTATAAAGGCAGAATTCCTTCATGCTTATTTCATTATTTCCTTCATGCTCATGCATACATTGGTGAACGCCATCACACATGAAATTCCTCTAAATAGGGTTATTTGGAAACCATTAATAACTTCTCAGGACTATATTCCTGCTTTAATTAGTCTAAAATGTTCAAGCAACCATGACCCAATTCAATAATCAAGATATGTTATAGATGTTTCATAGAGAAGAAATTATATTTTTTATGGAAAAGTAATGAAAGTATAGGTCTTATAACCTATCGTACGCCTGGCTTAAGTCATCACTTTACACAACGTAATGTTCACCATTTCCCCCATGATAGAATACCACATCTATCAAATTTTTGGAAATTGTATATATATTTAAATTTTACAACCCGTTTTATACGTATGTTCTAATTATCCTTGGCGCAACCGGCATCCAAAGCTTTTTCATTCCCCTTAATTAACCACTTTGATTGATTTGAAAGAGTGGTTCTAATAAAATTCACGAAAAAAATAAATCATTTTTAAACTAAACTAACCAAGCCCTTGTGCTTCGAAGGTGCGCTTTACTTCGCGGCTTCCCAGGCGGATCTCGAACCCCCGACCACTCAATTACTACCCCCGTGCAGGAAGTTCCCTTAAGGTGGTTGGTTTATCCATCCTTATCCACCCTTCGCTTAAAAGCCTTTTTAAAATTACTTGCATATTGCATGGTAATAATAAATTAAACAGAGATTAAGTCATGTGGCTATACATGCAAATGTAAGATTATTAGCGTACGAGTATTTTATCCGTCAAATGACATAATACTCAATTTGATACGGCTTTTTTATAAAATAATAAAATCTTTTTTAATCCAACACCAAATTTTTTTAAACAGTAAAAACGTTTTAGCTCACAGAGAAAAACATAAAAAAACGGGACAGCAATCGTGATCACAAAATACCTATACACAGTGACAATAGTCCTAATGATGGACCCAGTAATGCGATCGAAAACGTTGGTCAAGAGGACGAATATACAAGATAGAACAGCACAAAATATCCAAACAGACGACGGAATGGCTGTGAAATCATGAGAATTTTGAATTATGGTATTTGTTAATTAAACGAATTTTTTTTTATAAGATGAATTCCTTTTTGAAGCAGTCAACTTTTTAAAATAAGTGAAATTGTTGAATTTATGAAAGATAATCACTAGAGATACGAATATAACCTGACAAAGATAGGTTTTAATTAAATGTTTTTACATATTTGTTTTCCAATAGTTAAGTATATTGCGACACTCGCCAAGTAATCCAGTGGCTGAGGGTTCGAGCCACTTTCCAGAGGACCAGCAAGTCAGTCTTATTTTCATAACGTAGGTAGTTTAGCTTTGTTCAAAAATATTTTAAAAAAATAGTAAAAATAATGATGTGATCTATGTATCAAACTACGTATCCGTGTAGCTTCGTTTTATAAAAAAAAACAATTTTCATTGACCACGCTGCTGTCACTGGCTTCCAATAGAAGAGCCATTCGCCTTATTCACCTAACAAGGCACCATCTCTTTCCACCTCTTCTCCAATCCTTATCTCTGAGAATATTTGAATTTAGAAAAATTCAATGAAATTCGCGTTGTCAGCGACTGTGGAGCAGATCCTAGGCAAATCCTTCCATAAAACTGAATATCGATTTTGTAGCAGCGTTGGAAAAAGTGCATTCAGTTTCATGAAAATTATATTCAATAATAAAGATATTTTATGCTCTAGTGTTTTCGCGGCTGTTAATTATAAGCTCCTTTAATAGAATGATTCTTTAAATATTAATTGTTATCAAAACTCTTATCCAATGTGATGTATTGTGATGACTAGACGTTTGCAATTGTTTTTTTTTTACTACCATAAAAGTCAACTAATAATCGTCGAAAAGAATATTAAATTATGAAACCAATAACTTAGTGTCACAAGGTTGCTAGTACCATACATAATAGACAATCAATATACTTATCAGTAGGAAAAATTCATACGTTCTGCTACTTTGGGGATTTTTCTTTTTGGAAATATAGACAATATATACTGGATTATATAAATTAATCACTGGATACATTTCTAAAGCATATTTTATTATAGATTCACTTACATTTTCCGTTTCCGTTTCGTACGAGTTTCCAAGCACCAGCGGAACACAGTCAACATATTGAAATAAGCTATAGGTATCTACATAAGAAGAATTTATGAGAAATAAATCGAAAAAAAATGCGTCTTATACAATCAAATATATTCTTAAATAATTTATTATGATCTGAAAAATATTCTCGTATATTCAATTTTCATAAAATGTTTATCATATAATCAAGTATATTGTCAAATAAATATTGTATTCTATTTTTTCCAAAAAATAGATTTACGTACAGCTTATTTCAATGTATCAACTGCACGCGCCTGCCAAACATATATGTTACGTATATATTACCGTATATTATGTACTGTACTATGTACTCTATATATTATGTTTGCTATACATTATTATATTATTTCCTCGCCATATCCCAGCAATTAGGTCATCTTAGCCTTACTTCGACTCCATTATCGACAACTTAACGAGATTTTCTAATAAAATCTTTATTTTCAATGAAGACGAAAAGGAAAACACTTTCAGCTAAGAAAACGATAGAATATGATAAGACTATATCGATACTTGGTTTATTCTACTTCACAGCTTTTCTTTACAGGTGCTTTACTGCGTTAAATAATCAATGTTCTAATCAAGTATTATGTTTCGTTATATGATAAGTTACGAAAAACCAGAGATCATTGCAGCCCTTGCCCCTCAGAAGGCTAAGCTTGTTTTTTTTAAACTGTAAGTACTTTTACTATCGAGGAATTAGTCAGTTTTTTTGTCAAATGAACTTAATGATTTCGCCATGTTCTTACGTATTACAACACTTGACGTGTATGTTAAGTCTAGAGATAAAATACACAGATAAAGATGTCGGAGGTTCGAGGCTCATCCCGGGAGACTAAGTTGGTTGAATTTTTATAAAAAAAATATTTTCAAAATAGTATTATTATGACACCAACTTGTGTATAATGTGCATGCGTACATTGATGTACGCATGTACATTATTCTTCAGAAAATAATTATATCCGAGATAAGTGACTTTATATTCCAGCTAGGCAGTGATCCGAACTGGTAAGACTTTCTCAGATATCAATAGCAAGAATAGTTGAAAAGTAAATTATTTAGAGACGTGTCTAAATTAAACCGGCACCCTAAACTTTATTAGTATTATAATGGATAAACCAGCGATACGAGATTCAAAAAAACTGTCACTAGTTTCTTCATTAGATTTATGAATAGAACTAAAATAAAAACACACCAATAAAGTGAAGATTTGAAAAAATTTTCCAACAATGACTCGTTTAGGATGCTACCGAAAATGCTGCAAACCACAGTTTAATCGTTTTCATAAAATCTAGATTTTATGAAAACGATGAAACTCGACGATGAAGTTAACATTTCATCACATTTATTCGGGCCGTACTCTAGAAAGTTATTGTTAGATAGTTTGTAAGGTAGAGTGTTTAAGTAGATCTAGTAGTAGTAGAAAAAATCCTGCCGTGTTAACACGGCAGGATTTTTTATGAAAAAACATACGTGTACAAGAGGTACTCTTTAAGTAGATTGTGACTATGTCGTCAAGTATCTCTCTACTAGATCTAGCTTAACACTTTGCCTTACAAACTATCTAACAATAACTTTCTAGAGTACGGCCCGAGTTAAAGTGATGAAATGTCCTCTCCCTAACACACCGAGAAAGTTCCGAACGAAGGCATGGCAATCCGCACGTCGCTTTCTTCTTGGAGAAGATTTAATATTGCTGCGGAAACACAAAAAAACTTACATGGAAACTCCATCAAATTCATTCTAGACTCTTGAGTGTGGGTGATTCTCACAATAAATGTTCTATTGTGCGGATTAGCAAGAATAAAACAGAAAATACGAACTAAATATTTTTACGAATTTTTTTGTCTAAAACACATTCAAGCCGAAATGGCTGAATTAATTCACATTCAGTGTTACAATTATACCACTATTACACCATTTTTGAGTGTAGTCTATTGCCAGTTTCCAGCCGACCAAAACTTATTTGACTTCTAGAGTTTATAAAAGATCTTCATCCTATTTTTTTCTTGGCAATCGTCTATAAAACTATTTTCACATTGTGTTTTCGGAAGACATTCGCAATCCATAACACAGCATAAAAGATTTTTTTTTATAACAAACTAAAATGTTCAACATTTTCCAAACTATTTGTTTGGAAAATGCTTTAATTGTCATTCATTTAGTATTAAAGATACTGATTATAATATATTAGCTTGAAACTATGTTGTTTTACTTAACTTTATATGGATTTCAAGGGAGATAATTATTTTTAGAGTTATTGACTATATTTAGTTTATTTAATATTCGTGGAAGAAGTTTGCATATTATAAAACATGTTTTAATTATGATCAGTGAAACACTAGATTTTTTGTCACTTCAGCACATGCTTGAAAAAATACCAAGATCCCAAGAAAAGATTCCAAGATCATAACATAACTGTTGGGTACCAAATAATACTTTGGACAATATATGTTCCCCTGTGTTGTCCCACCTTTATCCACTCCCCTCCCCCTCACCAGGAGACCGTCGGTAAAGCAGAGTTCTCTGGCGTTGTTGGGCAATACCAGTCACAGGGCCGGCTGTGTAAATATTGTCTCCGCTTATAAAGTTTCGGAATTCTACAGTGAAATAGCTTCTTCGATAAGTGCATGTGCATTGAACGAGAAACCGATAATCAATATAGTCCATAAGAACCAGGTAGCGACGGAATATTGGGATAATCATCGGAATCCGATGAGTGTTTCCATCCTTCTTTCTTTTCATCTCACGCAAGCCTGCGTTCGCATCAATAACATTGCATTATTTTTATTGCAAAAGATATTCTTAATACAGATAATATTAAACACATTTTTAACACATTACTCCATGTATTCTAGATATTGGATCTCTTTTTTATAATTATTTTGTGTTTGCGGTTAAAATATTTTCCCCGAGATAAGTGCAGTGATGTTGCGCAAACGAGGTGTAACAATACTGTGGTAAGCATGTGTATTTGTCGTGTGCAATTTTCGATTGTGATTTCGACATGAATTACGCACGGTTATCAAACATGGATCAAAACTACGTTGTACACCGTCTCTTATCATTAGATCTTTTACATATTAAGGTCGAGCGTTTGATTTTTGAATAAGTAATCACAAATATCATTAATAATTATAAAACCGTTAAAGAATATATTTTCTTCTGAACGAAGGTTTGAACTCTATGGTGACATTATTATTAAATAAAATACAAATCACTTTGGTTTCACCACTTAAGTAGATATAAAATTTAATTGTTTTGAACACAATGTTATCTTCTTCAGGATTGTTTGTGTACTAAAATTGAAATAGATAAACCATGCAAGTGTATTACGGACAATCCTGAAGAAGAGAAAATTGTTCTCGAAATATGTAGATTTTGTATCTAATAAAGTGGTAAAAGCAAAGTAATTTGTGTTTTATTTTAATAATATTTCTATTTTAAAATCCATGAATTATATTTAATCCACAGATATGTGGATTAGTTATTCTGTCGAGAATCTGGTGATGGTACCTACCTACATTAACATAATAATATTTGTCTGAACTCTGAACTTTTATGAAAGTGAATTTGAATTAAGTATTACCAGAAGTGGACCACTTTTTGGACCACTTAAGCCGAGAGAATATTACTTTGAGTAAGTACCGCGGACAACTTGCTATATTGTCTCTGACCTTTTTATCAAAACGTTGTGGTTTGGTTATATGTTGTTTTTTTAAATAAATGTTCGATTAATTAATTCAAATGGCAACAGACATTTTATTATAATTAAGTGAAAATTCGATATATGAACGTTTTCTGACAGCTTGTCTCGAATATTTCGACCCCGGCTTCATTATTAACTAACTATCCATGACACGTACAAAAAGAACATATCGAATAATTAATATAACATGATTTTTAATAATTTTGAACGATTTCTGATAACTCCGACTGTGCTTACATACCATAGATCAACAAGTCCATCTCCCGACTTTAGAGCCCCGCTTTTTATTTAATTGATATTAAATGTTGTTGTTGGCTTGAGAGTGTGAAATATGCAACAGGATACTGTCAATTTCAAACAGAAAAAATAAAGAATACCCTTAAAGCTGCTGTGCAAAATAAAACAGGAAACAAAAACAGTAAAATTCGGTTATACATTTTTTTGTAACGCAGTTGCGGTAAGGAACGGAGAACATTCTTCATTATTTATCCACGGACGTTCGCAGGTCGGAAATGGGTCGAAATTACCAATCGTACACTGACACCGAACGGCTGAATATTTAATATTTTTTAAATCCCTTATTCCTCGGAGATCCTATCGCCAGGGCCGGCCTCGGGGATGGGAAGGGAAGTGGGCGGATCGGGAAACCGATTCATTATTTAGCTCCGATCCCCAAGCGGCCGCGATAGCCTCAAACAGAACATCCCTCATGAATAGGTTATGGACGTTGGATGAACACAATGAAACTCGGTCAATTAAAATACTACTTGAGTTTTTTTCTAGTTAGTTTTTTCTGGAGTATATTTCATCGTGTCCACGTCTTTTTTGACCGTAATTTCAAATTTCATCGAAAATGCTACGTTGCTTTCAGTATTGATGTTGTGTTAATTAATAGCTGGCAATACCGTGTCGAAAGCAGTCTGTGTTTATGTATTCAGGGAGACAGGTAATGTTGCGAGTTTTCTTGTTTATGTACGTTCCTTCTAATTTAATCTTTGAGGAATCTTAAAATTAACTTTTTCGAAAAGCAGGATTCAATACCTGTATCCGACACGTAGTTGCCACGAAATATACCTAAATACCATACTTAACATCAGAACTCATAGCGACACATCATCCCCGATAATATGGACAGCCTATCAGTCAAAAAGCTCATGTGCACACGGCAGAATACCCCAGAAAACTCGTGAAAACCTGAGAAAATCATTTCTTAAATTCCTCAATAATCGATTCATTTTTACTTTCTTTAAGTGGTGACAAGATTTTGTAAAATAACACATTCCAATATTTTTAGGCATCCTTTGTATTAGCCTGTAACTATTTTTCTATTAGAAATATTATACTGAACAATACTTGAACGGGGGAGGGGGGAGTAAGACTAAGAGGGCTTTGGGGAATTATTGTAGGCCGAAATATTTAATAAACCATAGATACGGATTCTCCTCCTCGAGTGCAGCCCTTAAAGCATACACATTAATTATTTAAGAAAACGTAACACAAATTACATTTCTATGAATTTTTAAGTGTATTTTAATGCTTCAATATTATTATACTTAATTGGTAAGTTCATTGCTTGCTTATTACCTAAATCTTCTTCATATATCAATGTCTGCTGATATTTAAAATTATGCCTGTTAATATGAAAAAACGTCGTATCTAATTCTGCCTTATGCATTTCAGAGATTCAAAACCCTGAAAGCATAGGTTCGGCGAAGACAACGGCGTGTTCCGTTATTTCAGGAACTCAGCATTCACAAAGGGCTGACTCTTAAATCATTTGTGAATGTGATGCGAACTCACAAAGTTACAATTGTGCATCTAAGACAATAGACTTTATTAGTCCTACTATTATAAATATCTTTGAATCGTATAAACATAAATATCCCACGTGAAAAGTGCGCGTATCCCACGCTTATTATTAATCAAAACAGGTCACTGACCGAAAAGCTCTTTGTCTCCTTTAAGGGGTCATATACAGTCAGGAGGCCCAAAAAAAACGATTTTTCGAGATTTTTTCTGAGAAGACTTTTAAATTTATAAATATGAAAATTTGTACACATATTATGGTTACTTCTAACTGTATTTTAAAAATTTTGTATTTGTAAAATAATAATTTTGAAAACTGCTACAGCTGATCTCCAGGAGCTCCTCTGAAAAAAGGCATCTTGCGGTGACAACTGGATCTCTATATCTCTGGACTGGATCATCTAAAATAAAAATACCAAACGGATTTCGTCAAAGTAATGTATTATCTTGCAATTAATCGAAGAAATATGCAAAATATTTTTTTTTGACAAAATGGCTACTTCTCAAAAAAATATTGATTTTTGACCAAAATTTTAGCCTTAAATTGTTTATAAAAATATATATATTTATCGGCGAGAAAAAACCTTCGATTAATTACTAAAAAATATACTTAAGAAGCTTGTATTAAAATTTGAGACTGATCGGTTGAGTCATTTCCGAGAAATCTTAAAAAGACCATTTTGTGAAAAACGGCTTTAAAGTCCCAAAAGCGCTTTACATAGAGTAAAAAACATTTTTTTTCTTACATCGAGTCATCTATTCCAGGGCCATAATTTCACTTTAGTCATCTGAATACATCAGAAGGGAACATTTACAATTCACAGGTAAATAAAAGTTACAGCGTTTACAATAGGTAGGTAAAAATAAAAGGGACTCTAGGTGCGCGTTGGCGCTCTAGAACGCTTACACATATGCGCGTATCTTTGAAAATAATCGTCGGATTGACTTGAAATTTTGTGTGTTTACTTAAATATATGTACATTACGAAATTTAAATAAAAAAATCGATTTTTTGAAAATTCTAACCATATATATAACCCCTTAAACATTAATTCCTTTATAATCTTTGTACAGTAGTACAAAATCAATGGAGCCAGCCATAAAGGTGCCATTATTAGATTTAATATTGCGCTGTGTACGTCACAGTAATTATCTAAGTCTCGATTGATTCATTGTATTCATTTGATGAACCTCCACTCTCCAAATTCATTTTCCCACCTGACAGGGAAAATTTACGTTTTTTTAAAGAAAATCTACGAGAAAATCTACTAGAAAAACGTCCACTGCGACGAATTTTTAGCTCGAGACATGAGCCATCTCAGTGAAAATATCGTAAGAGCCGATTACTAGGTTGAACACATTTCCAGTATCCTAACGCAAAAAATGACTTATTAAACACGTTAAATGTTCAATAAGGAAATTGAGTAAGTTTTTATTTGTTGATTTAAAATAAAGGACGTTGTAAAAATAATCATGTAATAAATATATTAAAAATAAAATAAACACTGCATTTTAGTGGCACCGAACTATTATGGTGCATATTTAGTTCTAATATTAAGTTCGTTAAGCTTCAGTGTAAACCCCAACCCGAGACCTTACAGAGAGGTAGCCTAGCCCTGGGTCAAGTGGTCTTGAAGTCCGTATACCGTCACTTCGACTATGTTCCTAATCGAGAATTCCAAACCGGAAATGTTCAATTCTTTGATAATCCACTAAAGTTCCACATGTTGGTAAAAGTTCATGAATCTGGGTGGTCTATTATGTATGCCTACAATCGGGTCATCCTTTTCACAATTAATATCTCTCATGTGGTGGGAAAACGAATATTTTGTAAATATAAAGAAAAAATAATTAATATAAAAAAATCAAAATACATATTTCTCCATGTATCGATGTCCGTAACTAATGCTCCAATATGGCGCATTAACAATGACGTGCTACAAAAATAATAAATTACAAAAAGTAAAAGCGGAATTCTCTATGCAATAACGTCCAACAATAACGATACCAGATGACGCAAATTATAAGCTTTAGAAAGCGTATAATTATGTATTTAAAAAAAAAAGTTTTTTCATGGTTTTCTTTTTTCTGTAAAACGTCATGTTTGACGGAATTTTTATTTTTGGTATGATTTTATAGTTTTTATTAAGAATTATTTTTGAGAACAGGTAGTAAGAAAATCACGGTATTCATTCAGATAAATTCACTTAGATATTACATCACCATAAAAATCTGATTTTTTCTCTAGCAGTTAGCACTGGACTTTGTTGGAAAAAAACGATCCGTATATTTGAAGAATACAGAAGATTTCAATAAAGGTATTTTAACGTCGGAAATAAAAACCACTTGAAACTCTTGAGGACTTTCTCCGTGAAGTCTTGAAGAGGCACGCTACCAAATGTCTATTTATAGGTCACTTTTATAGGTACTACAGAAAACAATACATAATATAAAAATCAATTGGATACTTTGAATATCTGAAAGGAATATGGCGTATATAGTCGTCGATGCCACGCGTTCTCCATAAATGATAGGTGAATTTTTGATAAATGATGCAAATACATTTCTTGATTTAATCTCTTATGTTCAAGGGTGATCCAAACTCAACCATTAATTTAAATGTCGTTTAATTTTCTTTATATTTTAGGGTTGGAAACGTCGTATGAGATATCTCGCAAGTAAAATACCATAATTGATATGTACCACACAAAATACCATAATAAATAATAAAATAATAAATTCATGAAAAAAATTACATAGTATACCATTGACAAAAATGCATCAATACGCGCTTGAGCGATGCATTAAAAATGTGAGTATTCATTACAAAAGTCGTTAAAACGAAGCTGGTGTCCATAATAGTTAATAGTTGCTGCATTATCGATCGAGGCTGACTAACTTTTTAGCCTAAGGTTGATGCTTTGGACTTGGATGGTAATAATTATTTACTATTAACTATTGCCACAAAAAAAGCGTAGGACACACTGAAATACGAAATTTTTCTGACATTAATGGACGAATATGGAATACGAGGAACACTAAAAAAATGGCTAAAAAATTACATGACAAACACAAAACTGTCTATGGTTGAAATAATAAATTCGTTATTAAATATAGAAATTGCCGGTTTTGAAATGACAGAAGTGTGTCTTTTTGTTCACGAGTATTTCAATATATTCAAAACTTACGATGCCAGATTTTTTTAATCAGGAACATGATTAGGATCCACGTTACCTTCCATCATCAGCTCACCTGAATAACCTGAAAAAAACTAACCCATAAAAACCAAGTTTTTATTATACTCCCTTTCTTTGTAAAATATAACAACAATTAAAGACGAATTAAAACATATAACATAACACTAAACTTACAGTAATTTAATATATTTCTAAAATGTCAGGTGTTTTGAGCTTTGATAAGACACTTCATGCTTTGAAGATTAAATTCTAAAAACATTTGTCAGTCAATTTAGATTTTCGAAATTCGTAGTGAAGTACCTATTGTGTATACCGACGGAGTAATTCAAATTTAGAAAATATTCCACGACGTTATCGGGCCGCCATTGCTGGTAATTAAACTTTGGTAATGATTCCAATTTGAAAAAACATTGATTTCATGATCAGATCCTGACTTGGTGACAATGGGACCACCTCAGGAATATATTCTATCGAATAAAAAAAATTTTGAAAATCGGTCCACAATTGACAGAGAAATCGGTGAACATACATACAAAAAAATACATACAGTGGAAAATAGTAACCTCCTTATTTGAAGTCGGTTAAAAATTTCGTCAAAAGAATTAATGTTTAAGAGAAATTTCAAAGCGGCCATTTGACAGATATTGTTTTCGATGCCTAAATCATCGCACTTTATATTGAAATAAAAAATCCTACTTTTTAAAACAAAAATCCGATTTTTTTTTAGTAGCTCATAATAACAGTTGAGTTTGGACTGTCGGAGTGAGTACGGACGAATGGAATGAATCTATTAAATAGGAGTGTTTTATATGGGTTCGGTAAAAAACGAAAGATATTCCAGACCCAATGGGACCAACAAACCAATTACGTCACAATTAAATTCTTTGAAGTACCTTATTATTTATTACTCGTGTATCATTTGATAATAAAAAAATTGATTCGTAATGGGGATACCTGGAGAGCGTTTCTTAGTCGGCCGTGAACCCAAATGGCTCGCCGAGCCAAATGCTAAAATGTTTTACAACTCGGCATTACGTAAGGGTTCAAGGGAAAGCTCTGAAGCAAAATTCAATAGTTGGACACACGTCAACCAATCAGAAGTTAATTAACCAGGCTAAAGATGGCCTGCCAAGTCACAGGCTTTATAGAAGCCGCGATTAATGATAAGATTGAATATTTTCATTCGTACGCTAGTTCCTCTAAACATCCGAAAACTTTTTTCTTTTCGCTTTTTCATACATCCAAACAAATCAAGTGAATTTTATTTTATAGGAAATTTATTTAATTAATTATAAATGTATCTTTTTAAGGTTATCAATTGCAAACCAACTATGACAGAATTCGGTAACTAACGTAGAAAATTATATTATAAAAAAATTAGTAATCAATTATAAATATATATTTTTAAGGTTGATTAATTACAAACCAACTATGACAGAATACGGTAACTAACGTAGAAAATTATACTATAAAAAATTATTAATTCATTATAAATGTATATTTTTAAGGTTGATCAATTGCAAACCAACTATGACAGAATTCGGTATCTAACGAAGAAGATGTTCCAATATGTAAATCTGGAATATTTTCCATTCGAGTCAAAATAAATGTCGAGTAGAATAGAATTATGATTTATTATAAAAATGGTAGTGGTCGGGAGCTAGCGTATTCTAGCCGTAAGTAGGAATGATTCCAGCCGTGTGAGAAAAAGAACGAGCGGTCGTGCAAATTTCTGTGCGTCGTACCTAGTACGAACATTCCATCAGTGATCGTTGTGCAGTAGGTACGTACTCTACTATACTCAAAAAACCAGGTTGTGCTAGGAGCGAGATTATTTAACCACTATATATTGTCCTGCTTTGTTGTACTAGCATTTCCGTATGCATATATTAACGCCTTACACGCAGCATCACACATTGAACACCGGAAGATTCACTTGGTCGATTGAGAATCTTTCCTCACACACATCACCCAACTCGCTAAAATATGATGTACACTTAAACGATTACATACATATATGCCCCTTTTCTATTGATGAGATTTTTATGAAATTTCTTGAAACTTATCATGCTCTAAATGAGAATCTTTGAAGACGATTCTCGGCTTTCGTAGTTCAGTTTGTACATGCCAAGTCTTAGAGATTTAAGCACCGCCACTCGCCGCCATTATAGGCTTAAATATTTATTTAATGTCTATTATTGCCTCATTCGTTATTTGTTGTCCAAACGTGACTCCTGTTGACCATTGATATGCCATTCGTCCAATTAAAATCAAACCGCAAATGCGAATAATATCGGAAAAACATAATAAAGGTTCGAAATTTAACGCTTTCTATTTATCAAGCATTCAAAACAAATAGTTGTAGACCTCTACAGTTAGTTACGGGTGACGTTTGCTTGCATGATTTGTGTCGTATTTGTGTCGTATTCGTTACGTTATAACACTCTCCGCAAATAGGCTTTTTAAAAATGAATTCGAACTCGAAACGAGTGATTATTTTTCTAAGGTTTTCCCCAGAGCGCTCGGTTTATTTAACACAAAGTAAACGCGGAAAATCTTCATTGAGACTAAAACGCTTTGCGTTTCACATAATCCGGAACGCTTCCAGCGCCCGTTTGCTCGGCCCTCCCCCGTACGGAGCCCGGTGCAGCTTCCATGAATAAGTTAGCATCCACAAGCCTCACAGTCCAGAAATATTAGAAAAGCGTTGTATTCACAGATTCAGCGACCAGAAACTTTCGCAGGGCACCGTCACAAATACGATGAATACTTAATTCGAACAAAATCATGACCAATGTTTACGGAGTGCTTAGAATTAGTCCGCAGTACTTCGGGGGGGGTTGTACATTTTAAAAATTTGAGTCAAAATTGTTCCCGATGTAATTTGAATCAGAATTTTTCTGAAAGACTTTTATCATTAATTTACTTGAATTATAGCGAATTTTGATGATATAAGTTACTTTAATGATTTTCTTACGTTTTACAAAAGATAAATCAAAAATATTTAACTTTGAAGTAGCTCATGTCCATAAATATATTTTAGAACATTTTCGACTAATCGTGAAAAGCGGGAATCCTACCTACATATAAAATAGAATATTTGTCTGACGTAATATTATGACATATTTACTCATAGGTTCGTTGACTTTTTCATATCTCATATCATATGTTTATTCATATAATTTTTTGTGTATATTTTTTTTATTGTTTTTTATTTATTTCTGTCTTGTATATTTTTCTAAATACTGTTATAAGTATGTCCCTCTGTTTTTACTCATTTACTTTCAAGGGTGGAATACACCGCATATACACAAATAAATAAATAAATATGAAAATCTAAATAAAATGATAATTATTCTTCTTATGCTTCTGCTTGTGTTACGACTGTGTTATGTTGTTTCTCGACTTCTGCTCGTGGGATATAAATGACCAGCTGTCTCTCCATAGCTTTAGTGGTCTTCTTGAAGGTCTTCTGCTTGCAGGTATCTCGTTCTTTGTTATTCTTACCACTCTTGTCGAATCCGCTCTATAACCCCGTCATTGCCGTTCCCAAGCCCGGATAGCCGAAAGCCAAAAAAGGAGAAGGGTTTTTAGGTAAGGTCAGCTGCCTGCCTAACATAAAACAAGAATCAAAGCTCACAGACCGAAAAAACAGCCCTCGGATAATAATTCTGATTGGAATAGTTCACACCATTGTTTGTTTGTGATTTGTCGGTAAAAATGATAGAATTAGGCCCGGTTGTTTCAAGTTCGATCAAAGTAAGCGGTCGATAAAAGCATAGATTTTTACGAAAACGGATCGTCTGATTGGTGGAGAACGTAAAATTTCAGTTTAAACTCTACGCTTACTTTGATCGAATTTGAAACAACCGGGCCTCAAAGGCTTTGGCTTTGTATTTGATTAATAAAGTTTATTTACTCTAATTCTATAATATTATTTGGAAATACGCAAAGTTATATTCTAAAATTACATAGCAGAACGGGCGCTCGTGCTGGCTAGTGGAGTGCAACTATGTCGACGGGATAACGAAATTGCAACAAGCGCACCGTGTCTGGGGGCATTAGCGGTACAAACCTTAAGCGGTCTGGTCAGCAACAACTTATTTTTCAATCGACAATTTTCTTTCGCAATCGAATTATAATCTTTCGTATTTGAGGACGGCAAAACAGAGAGATCAAATGCTTGAAATATATAAATGCAATGGGATGAAATATGTAATATCAAAAGTCTCGTACAAACTGCGGAGTACATTTCACATTTACTTGCAGCTTCGTATGAATTTGCAAGCGATGTCTGGACGTAAAGCCGAACTTGCGGCTTGGCAGTGTAAAATTTTGATTCGTGTTTCGGAACACCTGATCCCTGTAGCGGTGGCGGTGAGGAGAGGGGCGAGGAGGTTCCCTTACTCACATTATGCACCAACAATTACGTATTCTGTTCTCCGGATCAGCTGAACAAGCTTTTCTGATGTTTCTCACTCGGTAATTGACATAATAAAATATTATTACCTAGGCAACGTAAGTATAATTTTAATCTTGTATCGTAAATTATTTATTTATTATTTTCAAAAAGAGCAAAATATTTTTGTGGTGACATTATTACTATAATTAATAAAAAGAACTTTCTTTTCACCACTTTTGTATTGAAAAATATCGACATAAAATATCGACGAAAAATTTCAAACCCCATGCCCCCTTCGTCAGGATACAATTGTAAACTAACAAATTAAAATTGAAAAATCGATGTATCGATTAAATTATATTACATAGTATAAATTTTAATTTGTTAGTATACAATTGTAGCCTGATGTAGGGGCCATGGGCTCTGAAACATGTTGATATTTTTCAATACAAAAATGGTGAAAAAAAAGTTCATTTTTATAAATTAAATTTATTTATTTATTCACTTTTGTATACATATTATTATAGTGGCGGGTTTATTGCCAGTTGGTAATTTCTTCAAACCAACCACACAATTAGTTGTAACAATTTAAATATATTTTTGGCATACAATGTTGTAGTGATAAACTAGCTCCATAATAACGAGACGAGTAGGAAATGAACGGAGACAAGGAAGGGTTAAACTAGGTTTTGGGAAAGGTAAAATTTCTGTAGTCCGCTTTTGAAAATCGTTATGATCTGAGCTGACGTCATTTCTGCGCGTGGCCTACACCTAACCGACTGCACATGTATGTAATTGAATGTAATTCTTATGTATTATAGTTATCAAGTATGTATAATATTTGATGTCCTCTTATATTGTCATACAATTGTTGCTAAGGGATTTGATTTTTTTTTCTTATTTTTTATTATATTTGTTACTTATTATTTATTTGTATTTTATGCGATCGCACTAAATCACTTTTTAGATGAAAACCTCCAGAAAAATAAAAGGCAAGGCTCTATGCGACTGACAACAACCTCCATTAATTATAACCAACATTAATTCACCTCATATCTAAGTATACGGAGAAGCATAATAAATAATGTAGAGGAAATTGTTACTAAAACAAATTAGACAATCACTTCGAAGGATAAACAGACAAAAATTTCTTCGTTAAAAAAGCTGTTTATCAGTTATTGATATAATGTGTTTGAATTATTAAATGTTGCTAGTGCCAACAACAATACTTAAATTTGAAAAATATATATTTTAACAATGTAGAAATATTTTTGTAAACAATTTTAAAAAATCCTGCCCTTGAATGTTCAATATTCAATGCATCAAGCCAGAATATGAATATTCCATTTCCCAGTAACAAAATAGAGATAAATTAATGTTAGGAATGGAATCGAATAACATTTGACTAAGTAAGATAACCAAAGTTATTTCAATTTGTATGTACACAGCCGACATGAGATTGGATTCAATACATCACATAGGCATGCATAATGCTGGCATGACTGGAAATGACGTAATGTTACTAACAATTTAATTAAAACAGTCATTTGCTGTAGGAAATACACACAACAGTAAAAAAAAATTTACCACTCAAATATCAAGTCAAAATAATAGATTTTTTAATATAACAATTTAGATAATATACTACATCAAAAAGAAATTATATTTTAAGCAATGCTTTTCATACATTTCAAAATATATCGATTTCGTGGTCAAAACACGGAGATTTACCCAAACCAACGTCCCAAGATTGTCCGATATTCGTGCTCCCCTGAAATAAAACCCTCAATTTATACCTATCCCATTTCTCATGTCAAATCGTGGCAGTTAATTAGCGAATGGTTCACCATGCAGAAAATATCAAAATTTACATTTATGAAAAGTGACGCTGTATTATTTTGCCTACGTTAAAGACGATTAAATTTTTTCAAACAAACATTACACTTTTTCTCAAATCGGCAAAAATGAGTTCATAAATTATGTTCACGTCCCGGTAATAAATGAGATTAAATAATTTTCACGAGATTAATAAATCATTTTTCGCGGAGAAGAGAAGATAGCTGCGAAAAATACAAGGCGGAAAAAACTGAACCGGAAGTGATTGCATCCATTAGCGGGTTTTTTATCCCGCGGAAGAAATTATGTATAAATGGACTACGGCAGACTGCTGGTAACTGAATCGCGTCCACGTAAAACGTAATACGGTTAAGAGCTCCAGAAGTGGGAATTCTCCGACCACTGCACACTTTATGAGCAGACCAGAATATTTAACAGAAAGAAGATGAAAAAATATGCGATAAAATATGATACCATTAATTCTGCGAGAGAATTATTTAAGTTCACCTTGTGGCGGGTGCTCTCTTCTAAAGTCATTAATAACAATCGCAATCATTATTCATTTAGTATTTGACAGTCTTTTTGAAATACTCTTGTAGTTTCAACTTATTTATTTGCTCAATGGGCACAAATGATGAACTGTTTTGCTTTTGAAATAGATCGCTATTGAAAATTGTAGGTATATGTAATCACGACATCTGTACCTATAAAACTCAAACTGTCCGTCCGTTCTCTATACAAATCAACACCGATATGACTCACATTTTGCATACTTACCCTTTAGGACCCGGCGGAAAACAAACTCCACACATCCCATACCCCACCCTCGTCCCTTGATATATTTACAAAGCAAATATATACCGTTTGACAAATCTGGCTTAAATTTTGAATACTTATTCTTTAGGACAAGGCGGAAAAATGGGCCACATTTCCCGCTCCCCCTTATTTTTCTCCTCACCCCGATATATTTTCTGTACGCACATCTATACCGTTTAATCTATCTGATCCAAATTTTGCATACTTAATCCTTAGGACCCAGTAGGTTACACAGGCGACATTTACCTCCTCCCCCTTTATCCTTTCCCCTCCCCTTAATATATTTTCCATGAAAATCTGTACCGTTTGACAGATCTGACCGAAATTTTGGATACGTATTCTTTAGGACGCGGCGGAAAACATAGGCCACATTTCCTCCCTGGGTATACCATCCATTCCAGCCAAGATTAAATGGTAACATTGTTCTTATTAGAGGCTTTGCAAAACAATGCTCCTTTGTTTAAGGGCGGATCCAGCTTTGGCGCCAAGGGGGGTCACATAGTCGTGGTCAAGTCACAAGAAGTTATAATTTAATTTTGATACAAGTAAAAAGTAGATATTTTAATAAATGTAAGTACTGTACTTAAAAATACCTACCTATATTTAAATAACAAAATCAATTTTTCTTTTACCTCTTCTCCCGAAATGCGTTACCACTTCATCTACTTCAATGGGTACATTTTTATGGACCTGGAGAAGTGCCCGTCCGGTTAGACGTTCTTCAACCATTGACACCTCCGCCGCGAAATCACAGCAGCGAAACCGCAATAGTTTCGCCATGACTTGTCCTTTGTAGGAGAGGCGGAACAGAAGCGAAACTACCTATTCTGTATAGATTTGACTATAACTCTATCTCTTTCCCGCGTGGTTTCGTCGATCTGCTCCGACGCCAGCTGGCAACAGAAATTATCCGGAGACAGGCGACATTGGTTAGCGTAATTAATATATACATTATTTTTTATTAACACTCATTAAGGCACAGTTATAGGACAAACACCGAGAGGTTTTGTACGACTTTTGCAAAAATACATATTTCTACCCTACCATTGGCCCCATATAAAAGAAGAAAAAAAAAGATAACAGAATGGGATGATCATATCAAAGCTCTCAGCGGTTGACCTATAAGAATGATGGGTTCTTCACTAATGTTTATATATTACATATATTTCAGTGTGTTGTATACCAGTGTAACTGTAAGCTCCTCTGTGGTTACCCGACCCTCTGCGAGCTAGTTTATCAAATACCACTTAGCGAAATATAGAATCACTAAAAATCTGAGAATATTATGTCCGAATACAATATAGGAATTTATCAGGATATGATCAGCTGGGGTTTATCCAAGGTATTTAAATGTTGGTAATGTTTCGGTAATGTAATAGTAACTAAATTGCTGCCATATCTGTGCTTACTCTGGCTCGAATCTCCAAGGTCAACTGATAAGACAGAAGTAGTCATCCATTAATGAGTTACAATATAGTAAGTGGCGCCATCTCTGGACATACTTTGTATCTTTTTTTAGTCAGTCAGTTTAAGTTAAATTTAAGTCAGTTTAAAGAGACGACGAGTACCCTTCTTATGCCATAAGTTGGCGTTATAGCATCAATATGCAGATTTTACGCAACTTATACATTCCAGCTTGTATCGATCGCCGCCATAAACAATGTACAGCATCCGAAGGTATTCGATTTCATTCTAAACAATTGAATTAGTTTTATTAGTGGAATGTCAGTTTAACTGCGAATATCAAAGAGATGTACTATAAATAACAATGTTGCTTTAACCAGAGCACAGAGACATGTTTTGTTCCCAAACGGAAATCAACATGAAAACAGACCGTATCAGAAGCGACAATACCTGTCTAATTGCGACAGGCCTGGAACAACAATAGTTCCGGTGATATAACATACTTATCATATAAAAGTATCTATCAGGAATGTATTTATTTCTGATTTTATTACTTACATATGTATATAACTTGTACAGATTTTATTATATGTATTGTACTCAATTGCTATTACATACATTTTATTAAATAAAACAACTTTTTTCTACTTTTAGTCACAGATTTTATGAAATTTAAAAAGCATGAATATCCCAATTCAAATACGAATTCGAAGACTAAAGAAAATCTAAAATAAACATCGCCGATCGATTAATACCGTAGGAGGATGATTTATTTTATTTATAAACCAGATGTACCTGGCCACGCGTTGCTGTGACTTAGTCTTGCTAAATGGAAAAGAAAGAAAAGAGAAAGCACACGTTTCTAATATATTTAATTTTACAATGCTTGAGCGTATTCAATTTTTGCTGCTTTTCAAAAAAAGCATCTTTTTACCTGTCACTGTCACATATAAAAACGTAGTAGGTATATAAAAACATGCGCGTATTCGAATGCAGCATTGTGTCGAAGTTAATCCGTGAAGAACTTAGATTTATGATTTTGACCAAACGAATATTAACATTTTTATATATTGATAGCTGTTCACACCCGACGTTGGTCGGGTTTAAGATTTGGTTAAATTTAAGTTTGTGGGGGGACAAAAAGGTTTCATTGTTTTGCTAAAATAAAAAACAAGGATCCATTTAATCTAGGATGGGATGGATGGCAGATCGGCAAACGTTGTAGATTTGTACAAAAAATATATCAAGTGTGGGAGTGGGGTAAGAAGGGAGAGGGGAAAAGTTGTCTTTATTACCCGCCGGGTCTTGAAAATTAAGTATGCAAAATCTGGGACAGATCGGTCATACGGTGTAGGATAAAGGAGGTGGGATTAAGACGAGGGGGAAATGTCGCCTTCGTTACCTGCCAGTTCCTAAAGAATAAGTTTGCAAATTTTGAGTCCGATCGGTCGAATGGTACAAAATTTGCACTGGAAATATATCAGGGGGAGGGAAGGGATAAAAAGGAAGGAAGGAAATGTCAACCGTGTTACCCGACGGGTCCTAAGGAATAAGTTTCCAAATTTTGAGTCCGATCGGTCGAACGGTGCAGATTTGCATTGAAAATAGATCAGAGGGAGGAAAAGGGGTAAAAAAGGAGGGAGGAAATGTCGCCTTTGTTACCCGCCGAGTCCTAAAGAATAAGTTTGCAAATTTTGAGTCCGAATTTGCATTGTAAATATATAAGGAGGAGGGGAAGGGGTTAAAGTGGAGGGGGAAATGTTTTAATTTTGTTACCCGCCCAGTCCCAAAGAAAAAGTTTCCAAATTTTGAGTCCGATCGGTCGAACGGTAAAGATTTGCATTGAAAATATAACAGGGGGAGGGGAAGGGATAGAATGGTTGGGGGGAAATGTCCTAAAGCATAAGTATTCAAAATTTAAGTCGAATCGGACAAACGGTGTAGATTTGTATGGAGAACAGACAGAGAGACAGAAAGACAGACAGACAGACATTGAGTTTTATAGGTATAGATATCGCGATACGATTGGCTGCACTTTTTCATCGGTTCAAACGATTTATTTAAGCAAAGACGACCGAATGTTATCAAAAAAATTGAATTTGAATAATTTAATACATAAATATTTATCAATATTGAAAGGGTAGGTACCTGCGACTTTTTTTACTCCCTTTGTATTAACTCGTGGCGTCTGCTTGCTTGCTTGCCTGCTTGCCGTCGAAAAAACTTTGGATCGATTTTTAACCCTTTTCCCGTGATCCAATCGAGCTGAAACTTTGCAAGCAGATTCGTGGCGACGATCAAAAAGATCTGTCAAATTTTCGTTAAAAAATAATAATAATTATGGTATAATTTTTAGAAAATTTAATGGTTTTTTCAAATTGGAATCATTACAAAAGTTTGATTACTACCAACGGCGCCGGCGACCCGATAACGTCACAGAATATTTAAAATTTGAATTACTCCGTCAGTAGGTATAATAGGTACTTCACTACGAATTTCGAAAATTTATGACAATTGGTTCACAGCACACTTCGGTTTTTAGGGAAGAAATCAAATAATAAAGAGATATTTTTAGAGATTTTTGCCATAGATATTTATCTAGACATTTTTCATTTTCAGTCAATTAATTATTTAATTACATAATGGTAAACTTAATTTACAAAGAAATGGAGTAAAATAAAAACTTGGTTTTTATGGGTTAGTTTTTTACAAATAATTTGCGCGAATTCGAATGCAACGTTGTGTCAAAAAGAACTTTAGGAGATTTATGATTTTGGACAATCGAAAATTTACATTTTTATTTATGTAAATTAATATATGAAAACAAATTAGGTAAACAAAAACATCTTCGTAATCGAATGCAACGTTGTGCCAAAATTTCAAAGCAATCGGTGAAGAACTTTCAGAGATTATCGATTTTGTACAAACGAACATCTACATTTTTATTTATTATATTAATCTGAAATAATCTTCAGAAATACGTTTTATTCATAAATGGAATAATTAATAAATAGTTATCTATGTTATGTTACAATGTCCGTCACTAAAGCAATAAACCACCAAGACGCTAAATAGCACTGTTTTTACAGCCTTAACTCGCAACCAAAACTAACGCTACCAGATGGCTCTGTTTACACGCTAACACAAACACACTACTATAATTGTATGTTGTGAATGTTAAATTTGAATTTAGTTTTAATAATTAGTTATATTTATTTATTATAACTAATTTATTGCCTAATATTAACTGAATTCCAAACGGAAAAACTGGAAGGTTAGAGTGCATTGGAGTAGAGATCCGCGAACGTGGGTGGAAGAGTTTGGACACCAGGCTCTGAGTAGTAGCTAATAATTTATAAAATATATACAATTTGAATAAAAATGAGTATTTTAAAACATAACTGCTTTTATGCTTAATTTAAATTAACTGACATTCTTAAAGTAACTAACTATCTTACCATTTCCGTTTCCCCGTATCTATAAGGGTTAGATCACCACACTTTTCTGTCTAGATACACACAACTCTATGCTCATCTACATTTGCTACCTACACCACCTGATTTACCTGGTTTTGCCAAGTTTTCCGCTTTTTGCTCTATTTCTGACACCATCAATACTCGCGTCAACTATCCTTTTTACCATTCTATTCTCATTCAATCGTTCCAAATGACCAAAACAAGCAAGTTACCCTTTTATAATCCCGATAACTATATTATTGATGGATTTGGCGTTTACACTGTATGAGATTATTGACGATGATCGTTAAAGCAGATGAAAAACATTAATTTTGTTACCTCTACATCCTGCAGCGCATGAGGGTAATAAAAGGAATAATTTTGAAAGTTTGGAAACTACAAGAATTTGAACTCGGTTATTAATGTGCATAGCAATATTACTTTAATTAACTCTCCTTCTCAATATTCCCGTTACAATCACCCTTGCACCAGTACATTCAGGTCATTTTATCAGTACCTAACCTAACCGATTAAATATTTGTAATTGAACCTAATCAATGTAAAAATTCTATATCTATTTAAAAGTAGTCAGTTTAATACTTCACCTGCCGTTTACTACATTGAGGTTTATTCACTAGTAAGTTGTTCATTATTTACTCTAAAATCGTGCTTATTTGATTTAAAAATACAACTTATTAATGGCAAATTTTAAAAATTATTCTGTGAGAACAGCAACCAAAGAAGAAACATTAATAGAAATACAATAAAAATGTAACGAACAAATGAAAACAGAACAACTGATATAAAAAAGTAACCCACAAAAACAAGTTTTTACAATACTCCCTTTCTCATTTTCGGGTTTCGTCTACCATGTGCGTTGAAATATCCATACAACTTGTATGAAAAAAACATTAAAAATTTGAAAAATCCAAAATTATACTATAATAATTATTTAAAAAAATTTAACGAAAATTTGAAAGATCATCTTGATCGTCGCCACGAGTCTACTTGCCAAGTTTCAGCTCGATTGGATCACGGGAAAAGGGTCAAAAATCGATCCAAAGTTTTTTCGACGGCAAGCCGGCAAGCAAGCAAGCAGACGCCACAAGTTAATATAAACGGAGTAAAAAGGAAAGACGACCTCTCAAAAACCAGGCCAACTCTACAGAAAATTGATTTTCCGGTCAAATTCAGGCAACTTTGCAAATTTGAAGAAGTCAGAATTTATTGAGCATCTCCTTACACCGATTATCGTTCGTGCTAGCGACATGACAATGTAGAGTGGGGATCCTTAACATAAAAGAAAATTTTGTGCTTATATAATATTAATTATTAGGTTCCGACATTCAATGAACTGAAAATGAACACAAATTCTCATAAAACTTTTAATTACTGAAAGCGTGTGATTAAGCTATCGATTAAACATGGGGACTTCTAATAATACGGTATAATTTGTTAATTTTAATAAAATCAGAACAGAAAATTCCGCGTTCGAATCTCTGATTTGAATATATATTTATCAAGCCGATTCCTTCTTTTTTACATCATGATTGTGGAACATAATTAGAAAAATCCTAAATTTTTAAACTAATTTCGTTAACATTAAAATATAATAATAAATATATTTATGTTAAACGATTTCTGTTAATAAAATGGACAAGTTGTGACGTCATCTAGCTAAATAATAACTTTTGTTGTGTCTTATATAAAATCACTTATCTTCTTATGTACCGACCAAATACATTTTTCTTTTCAAGACTTTTAAAAATTTTAATGGAATTCAAGTGGAAAATTTTCGGTGAATTTTGAACCTCAGGGCAGCAAATATTGTAATCGCGCATTTACCTTTATGATTGGTCTAGTCATGCATAAAGCTATTCGATGTTTTAGAATAATTATTGAAATTTAGGGTTATGATTCGTATCCAGAACCATAATAGACAAACCTCACAGATCCTTTCATAATATATAAGTTCTGACAGCCCGCTCACTGATACAAATCATAACACAGGGTTTTATTCATCAATGGGGCCCCAATGAATGTTCTTCATTGCAAAATTAGATTCAAAATTAATCCGAAAGACCTACATAAGCATCGTTACAAGATGCATCACAATACAACTGGAATTCTGAGAGGCGCGAAACATTCTGAACTTACCGGTAATCAATACGAAACAGCAAGATAGTGGGTAATTTCTAGGAATTATTACTATGACTGTTATACAGCTAAGTATGTTAGATTAATTACTCTCACTTGGCGGGTGACTAAATGTACCATGTACCTACATGGCAGATGGATGCCTACCTTCATACATCTTTGAAAAAGATTAAGAGATGCCAAGTAATGTTTTGGTGAAGACATTATTGATAATATTGTCCACTGCAAGTGCAAAAATACCCAACTGTTGTAGAAAACTGGTTTTAGTTTATTTACGTGTTCATAGAACTGTATAATTTCGTATATACGAATTTGCTCATAATTTTACAGATTTTTTTCCTCTATCTAATTTTGTATTAAATAGAATGTGCTTGTTGTGTAATATTTATATGTTTTATCTACAGCTGGCTCGTGCAGTGAGTACATTGAAGCGTGACTTTTACGCAGACATATATTTTGGGAAAAAAACATCGAAATAAAATATTATATGTGGGATTTAAAAGCAAAGACAGCATTATCCAAAAAAATTTGAATGCATTCATTGAAGATTACTAATTTATAATGTACTAAATTCGACATTTTATAGGAAACATAGCCTATAAATTTATAGGAAACATGATTCTGGAAGGGATAGATACATAAAATCTAGAATTCAATACATTTTAAATTAGTAATCCTCGGTGACTGCATTCAAAACATTTTTTTTTTAATTTTTAGAATATTGCTGTCTTTGCTTTTATACCCTAATATATTTAAATCTAAATAATATGACGATAATTGTGACAATAATATTGTGTACTGCTTATTCGTAGAGATATGCTTACATAAATGTCATGCTTCAATGTTCTCATTATATGCCCCAGATCTACAATATCTAAGCAATTAATTAATTTTAGATAGTATTTTCTCCTCATTATTTTTGTGGTAAAGCTGCTCCTCTCGGTACAGGTTCCAAGAAATCCAAGAAAAATGAGGGTCAATTTCTATATGTATTTAAGTTCATGATAAATAAATAAATATAAAGAACGTCGACGTGTCCTTGATAAGCTGAAATGTGTTATGCAAAAAAAAAAAATTAAAAACTGAAATTACATGGGGGCTCCAAGTGTGTTATTATTCAAATAGCGATACGCTTTTGATTTTTTTCGAAAGAATTTGTATATTTAGAAAGTATGTTTACTAGGGACGGCAAGGTTGAGAGGAATAGGAAGATGAGGATGACTAGAGCAAATAAAGTAAATGGTGCACTGAAAGCCATTATCACTAATAGTAATCTAAAAAACGAAGCAAGTCTAGCGGTTCATAATAGGTTCTGGTGCCAACACTCATGTAAGTGAGGTCTGGAATTCGCAAAAATAAAATAAAAAAAGTAGAACGAATGTGGTGGAAATCAGGTCGCTTTGGCGCATGTGTCGGAAATCAGTGTATGATAGAGTGAGGAACGAACAAATTAGAAGTGAATGTATTGCTCTTTGTAGTTTAGGAAATAGAATAGAAAAAATACTGCTGATGTATGAATGTGGTCGAAGCAAAAGCGGTGTGCCAGAATAGACTATAGAGAAGAGTGTGTCGTTCTATCATATCTGTGGGTAAACGGAGTGATGGTTTGTTAGTTGATTTGGATTTAGATAGACATGTCGTAAAATTTTAGAAATTTAAGGACTTAATTAACTATGCAAATGACCAGGATAGGTCTTGTATTTTTGATTATATAGAAGGATAACGCTTACCCCAGAGTGTGAGAATATCTTAAAACCGTTGAATTACATTAACGAATAAGCGTTATTACAGAAATTCTTGTTCGAAGATCAAAAGACCACCAAGTAAGTACTATTTTCATAATGATAAAACGGCTGAGTTTAAAAAATATTGGGTGTAACATAAAGTGTGTCCATTTGTTTCCAAATGAAGAAGAAACTGGACACAATAAAAAAATTACGACATATCGGTCGGTAATGTATTCTTCTTTTTATTTACCGACTAGGTACTTCTTGCCAACGTCCTACAAGTTTTTCTATGCCTCTGCAATAAAAACCATCCTGTCTCGACTCGAATAATTTTGTGGTTTGTGTTTTCTGGGGAATTCTGCCGTATTTCTACGATCTTTCTGGCTGATGTTGGACCCAGTAAATACCTTTACCAATTTGTTTTACTTTTGGCCCGCACTCCAAAATTTGAAAAAGAAAATGGATACTAACTGTATGTTAACACCTATAATAGTAAAAAAATATCACAATGAAATGAATCCATTACTGGAAAATGTTTCAAAAATGTTAATGTATACCAATCTCTTTCTGCCATCAAGCCGTATGTAACGAGTTCAAACTAAATTTTTATTCATAGCTGAATCGTCCATTTTCATTTTTCAACGAACGGCAACGCTGTAATCCCATTTCATCAAGTCTCGTGTGCTATCCTTTCAATTGGTTCTCTATTTGAGTACACCTTTGTGAATAATTTTTTACAAAATAATTCTACAAATTATTTATCAGACCAGCGATGTTACTCTTTCCGAGCTATATATTTTTTAATAAATACTTTTAATATTTCACGTAGGTTCTACTTATTTACGCTATATTATTTTAATCTCGTACTGTATTAATATCTTGCTACTGATTTATGTTATACTATTTTTATCTAGTACCTACGGTAATAATGAATTTTATAATTAAATAAATATTAAACATTTTGATACAAACATAAAATGAATTTTCTCATTTATGAGAAAATTCTCTGTAACGTTTCTCGCATAACTTATTTATTTGAAATTAATTTCACTAAAGTATTCCTGGAATTCATGATCAAAAATAAATGGATCACAAACGCAAACCGGGTTAAACCTTACATGATTCCGTATCGTTGTATAAAACAGAAATTTATATAAATACTTATTTGTGCATATTCATATAAAGAAGCATTTACAAAATATTTAATATTACTAATATGTTTTCATAGTAGTTAAGGTTGTGTACGCTTATATACTTACTAGCTGTTCGTACCCGGCGTTTCACGGGTTAAGGATTAAGTTGAAAATAAATTTGTGGAGGGAAACAAAGGTTTGATTCGAAGGGTATAGATTTGCATCGAAAATATATCAGGGGGAGGAGAAAAGGTAAAAGGGGAGGGAGTAAATATAGCCTATGTTACCTGCCGAGTCCTAAAGAATAAGTTTCCAAATTTTGAGTCCGATCGGTCGAACGGTATAGATTTGCATCGAAAATATATCAGAAGGAAAGAAAGAGGTAAAGGAGGAGAAGGGAAATGTAGCCTATGTTACCCACCGAGTCCTGAAGAATTAGTTTCCAAATTTTGAGTCCAATCGATCGAACGGTACAGATTTGCATCGAAAATATGTCAGGGGGAGGGGAAGGGGTACGAGAATTGGGGGGAAATATTGCATATGTTACTTGCCGAGTCCTAAAAAATAAGTTTCCAAATTTTGAGTCCGATCGGTCAAACGGTACAGATTTGCATCGAAAATATGTCAGGGGGGGAAGTGGTATGAGAATAGAGGGGAAATGTTGCCTATATTACCCGCCGGATCCCAAAGCATAAATATGCAAAATTTTAATCAAATCGGACAAACGGTGTCGATTTGTATAGAGAACGGACAGACAGACAGACATTGAGTTTTATAGGTATAGATATTTAAATGTACTAAAAAGAAAAATAATAATTTTCGTCCAAAGAAATTTTGCCTCGCTCTGCAAATAAAAGGTAGACGCTTAAGATTTTTATACAGATGGAGGGAAAGCGCCCAACTTTTATTTTCTGAGTGAGGCAAAAATTCTTTGCCCTATATTGACAATGCGATTAAATTAAACAATTAAAAACAAACCCATAAAAACCAAGTTTTTATTATACTCTCTTTCTCATTGAAACAGGTTTCGCGCCTACTCCACGTGTCGGGCTCGAAAATTAAACAATATATATAAATCGTTAAAATTTCGATAAATCCAAAATTATACTTTAATTATTTAAAAAATTTAAACGAAAATTTGTTAGATCTTTTTTATCATCGCCACGAGTCTGCCTGCAAAGTTTCAACTCGATTGGATCACGGGAAAAGGGCTAAAAATCGATCCAAAGTTTTTTCGGCAGACAAGTAGACAAGCCGACAAGCAGACAAGCAAATAAGCAGACGCTACGAGTTAAAAGAAAGGGAGTAAAAATGCGAATGCTTAGATGATCGGGAGGAGTAAGATTACGGGGCGGTCTTACAAACGTCCGTTAGTTAAATATCAGACCAAATAAACCGAAATTTGATACAAACGTTATGTTTTTCGTCTTATAACAATCCGTTAGTCAAATTTTAGTAAAATTTTACCGACGGCCGATACCGACAGTCGAACCACCAGCTTACCGTTAGTTGAAATTGACAGAAGTATGACAGATTGCCGTATTATTTTTTAAGGTTAGGTTCGTCGTCAATTTGCATTTCATGCTGTTTGTTTAACATGTACATATATACTATGCTGACTGCTGCTACATTTTCAAGTAAAAATGTTTTCAGATAGCGATATCCAGCTATTCAAGTTCGTCGGATGAAGAACAAACTTGACGACAAAGCGTTCAATATACGAGTGGATTATTTTAATATTTTAGATGACGCAGATTTTATCTACCGTTTTCGCTTGTCGAAAAGGTCTGCTTAAGAGCTTCTATAAGATATTGGACAAAATGTAAAAAGGCGCACGCGTGGGAATCTGACATTATCGCTAACCACAATATTGCTTGTTGCCTTGAGATTCTATGCTCTCGGATTAATATTATTAGCTGCTTCAGACTTAGTTGGGGTTTCAAAGGCTACTGCCAGTGTAGTGTTGTGGGAAATATCTCAAAAATCCGTTGCGAGCGAGAAATTTTAGGTTATGTTTATAGAAGTTTTGTTTCGTTTCCATAGAAAAATGATATAATTCACCTCTGACAGTTCTAAAATCATGGACAGAGCAGTACGATATTGCGATACTTACGGTTAAAAAACACAGTTAAAAAAAAACAGTTAAAAAAGTTTTATAAGATGGGCGGTAATATTTACGAACGAATGGCAATCCGTTTGTTAATTGTCGATTTACTAACGGATATTTGGTCTTTCGTTTATAAGACCGGCCCTAAAAGATCACGCATTCGTGGTAGCCTGGGTGTCATGGGCAGTAAGCTGGAGGAGCGACATTGGAGATGGTATAGGTACATAAGACGGAGACCACCAGACCACACAGTGAATCAGACAATGTCTATGGAGCTTCATCGACAGTCATCCGGAGGAAGAGCAAAGAACCCCTGGATGACTCAATGCTCCAAAATATTACAGAGAAACGGCCTAGATGAAAGCAATACCCAGAATCGAAGAAGATATAGCCTGAGAACGAGAAGAGCCGACCCCAACAGCCTACCTAGGAAATGAGTCGGCGGGACAGTGCAAGGAAGAAGAAGAAAGTGCAAAAATTCTTTGCCCGAAATTTTATTTTTTACATTTTAGTACAGGTACGTTTAAATATATATTCATGGTTTTTAAAAAAAAAAAAAAAATTTTATAATATAATTTTATACTTTTTAGTCTTAACAAATCTTGTTATCGATTTTGTGTTCACAGCCGGTTGTCGCATCCTAGCACTGGCCCGCCAGGCCACTTGTGAAATACATCATTTCAAACGAAATCACTTCGGTAGGATACTAGCCCCATCTTTTGGTGACCTCATTTCCAACTCATTTTTTCTGAATGCGCTTGTAATATATTTTCATGCAAAATCACTTCTGTAGGAAACTAGCGTCATATTTGTTTTGGCGAGCTCATTAAATAATTTACCGTATCAAACTTTGATTAATAATTTATGATGAGTTCACTGATTAATTAGTACATCTCATAATTGATTTTCTTCGTGTATTGTGTCATGTGTGCACAATTTTAGCTCGATTGGAGGTCGGAAAGCGGGTGAAATATCGATTATAAGATTCCGTCTAGACAAACAGATAAATAAACAAACAGACAAACATGTGAAGCTAATATAAGCGTGGTAAAAAAATAGATTATGGAAAAGCAGATAGAAGGTAAGATACCGCTACCAATTTTTTTTATTATATTGCTCAGCCATTTCGATATAGAAAGTCATTACCCTTATCGCACTACAATCACTGCGGCGGTGTATATTATTTACTATAAATCTGTCGCCAGGCGGTGTCGCACGAAAGCCACAATTCTGTTATGAGACGTGGTGGACGTGAATCACCGCCGGAACGGCACACTACGTATTTAGTAAATCATAAAATATTTCACCGAGGTACAGCAGGCATATCGCTCGGCGAACGGCCAATCGCTGGAATTTGTCGAGCGAATCGTCCAATAAGCAGTCATCCAATGGTATCCAAGGGGAATCAACAGGCTGGCTGGCCGTCTTAAAACTCACTAGTCTAAGAAGAAATTATCAAATTCTGTAGGAAAACGTGGCAGAGTATAATAATGGACAGAAAAAGTGATGCAGATGACAACATTATTTTAACAAGAGTGAAAATTTGCGTTCATTGATTAAGTTCTTCTTCTTCTTCTTTATTGGCGTTTCACCCCTATGGGGTGTACTTGCCACAAAACAAGTGTGTTTCTTCGTTGGCAATGGGTGTGATGGTTGCGTTTTTTTTCTCTTTTATTTTAGAAATTTAAATTGGAAACTATTCGTTTTAGGATAAACATTATTCTGTGTGGATGATTCAATTCTATTAGTAATGGAAAAGGATATGGGGTACATAATGTTAGTTTATTTAATTTTTATAGATTTATACCGTTACTTTTAGGAATCTTGTTAGTAATTTTAAAGTGATTTGATCATAGGAAGATAAGAGGGTTGGGATGTTGATGGGGAATGGAATATTGTAATAAGAAAGATCTTGAATAAAATTTGGATAACGGTCATTAGGTTATACTGTGGTAGACCACATATTTCAACGTTTCAAAAAGAGGTTTTACAGAAACACTGGTCATCGTCGGCCGGCCCACAGCGGCCATTAAAGAAAGGAAAATTATGCGGGCTAGTAAAATATTTATTACATTACCCTCATTTCCAATTTCCGAATATCAAATAAAAAATATATTTTTCACAATAAACATTAATTTAACAGAAAACAATGAAAATGGTTAAAACTATAATTTAATACAATTGTGCCAACATTTATTTTGACTTAATTTAATAGATTTTTCATGTCCCCGCTTATTGTGGTGTGTATGATAACAAAAACTCTTATTTATGTGTTGATCTAATCTAGCCCGTCACAATATTAGTCCCAAATGTTCTCAACAAAATATTCATGGCTGGGGTGTCTTTTCCCTTGGCAGGTGACAGAAGAGACGAGACGCGCACATTCGCATGGGATTAAAAGTTTTGTTTTTGTGTAGTTTGTTTAACGAAGGGGCTCAACTGCCACGTCTCCAGGTCTTAAAACACGATTTACAGTATAATCAAAACGAGGTAAAATGTATTTTCTAACCGATGTTTAAAAAAAACGCGATTAAAAATGCTTAGACCTTTAGTCTCGCGTCTCAATATTGCTGCCGGATTTTGTATGTAAAAGATTGCCACAACGTTCCTGTAGCAGGCGATTGTTACATATACAGAAGGGGGCCAAAAAAACGTATACATATTTAAATAAAAGAAAAACCTATATTAAAATTGTGGTATTAAATTTACATAGATTTCAAGAGATTAAATTAAGTCACTTTTGACTTATACATTTACAATAAGTGCTTACAATAAGCGTCCAGACACTTGATTTCGGCGAACTACTGCTTAAAGAACGTTGGTTTCGATTTCTTCTCGAAGCCGCGCTTTTCTAGTAGATAGTTTGTTTTCTACGATAAACCATAGATAAAAGTTCAGCGGTGTTAGTCAAATCACGAAACCGCGGAAAAAACTCAAATCGCATGGCGTGGAGGAGGCTAGCTGACATCCATATGATAACATCCCTTACGACACGACAACTTTCAAATGGTCTAACGCCCCTCGAATGATAACCGCGCCCCGCTATATTGCAGAGGAGTTTGCCTGTTACGTGATGATGCAGAAGATATCATTATTAGCGTTTATCTTCTAAGATAATGTCATATATGAAATGTACATCGTTGCCGGAATCCAATTCAACGTCTGAAAAGTCCAGGGATAACACTTTAGTATTAAGGCTGGACATTAACTGCAAACGCTGAAAAATGCATATTTCGGATTTTTTCGAAAATGTGGGTTTTTATTAGGCATTTGATTGATTATAAAAAAGCGTCATTTTTTGACATATTTCGTTCTTCGGATTTTTTTTAAATGGAAATTAACGTGTTTTGAATGAAAAAAACTAACTTCTAAATAATAGTAGAAGACTCAAAGTGCATGTGTAAATTCAATATATTGTTAAAAAAACATTTCTTTAAACTAATTTGTACATTATATCTTCCCTTCTACTCCCGTCCCACATTCCCCTCCACCCTCTCCATTCGCTATTAATGTATGTTAAAATAAATTTTTTAATTCAGTGGAAAATTTTTAAGATTGTTTTGCTGTTAATTTTTCCCAAAACAAAATAAATAAATAAATAAATAAACACACAAATACACACACTCACACAAACTCACTATTGGACATGTTTTTTCTTATTTTTTTATCGATTGTATATATGTGTTTTCTTGTAATTGGCCCAAAACTCTGTACATCAATTATTGTTTTTTTTTCAAGATTGATTAATTATATGGCTGCAAAAAAACCAATAAATGAAAATAAAAAAAAAATAAAAAATAAAATATGAATTAAAAGCGTTTAAAAATCATCAAACTTAACGTAGCAAATTCAAAAATTTAAAACTTTATCAAAATTTAACATTACTTAATTATTTTAGTACAGTTTTATCGTCTATGTTGCTTGCTTAGCTATTACGCTGGCTTTAAACTTATAAGAAAACAAATTCTGCGTACATAAAATATTCAGAATGAATAGATTTTTTTTTATAAGACATTGATAACGAATTTTTTGGAGGTAGTCTTTCGATTAAGTTTTATATTTTCTTAATTTGTAATAATGTTCAGTTTATTCATTTTATATAAGAACAAAGATTTTGCCTAACCTACTGTTTCAAAAAAATTATAGTCTAGCATAAACATTCCGATACAAATTAATAATAATAACTCACATTTTCGAGCAAAAACGCTGAAAAATGCTTTCGCGATGAATGTCCAGCCTTAAAAAAGTATCTCAGGATTATGTTAAAATATGTGTAAACATTTTTCGCCCCCCGTGTTTGAAAATTAATTCAAAGCGCTATAAAATAATTATTTATTCAAGCACAAAATACATCAGGATTTCCAAACAATTCATCCCTTCAACGGGATTTCCAGCAGGCTTATAAATCTATCCGAAGTTAAAGTTATGTCGTGTACCTAATGGATTATTGGAACGTTATAAAATATCTTTCGCTACATTTATTATTATTGCATAATGTGATTGGGTTCCTCGAATAAAGCTGATAAATTTTACAAATTGTATTTTGTTTCGCGGTATCTTTTTAAGGGAATTTCATACTTTTATATTGCGAGACCACGCGTCGCATGTCTCATCACTTAACAATTTATTGGACTGAAAGCTTTGAGACGCGTGATAAAAATCACGTTCAGGGAATCTAGCACAGCATATCCAAAATTGATAAAAACGCTATTACAAACTATTTATAAATAATTTGATAATACATTTTAATTTGGCCATGAACATAGGTCCGTAGGTACCTATAACAAATATTTACCCAACCACAGAACTTCGTAATTTAACAACATATACATATAGCAGTTTATAAACGGACCATTTTCGAACTAGCTTCATACAGCAAGTATGGTGTCTCATTTTTCGTTGTATTTTGCCGCTGTTGGAGCGCGGTCGAGATGGATCTTTGTCACAAAGACCGGAAAAATTTAACAGGATTGAGATTCTTAAATGTAAGCATTCTTTACATTGTTTTGTATTTATTTGTAGATTTGTATATATTTTAGCTTCAGTATCATGTTATACATATTATACTGTTATATTTTAGAGATTCTCTTGCCAGCTCTGGATATCCTTCTCTTCTCTTCATCCAGAAGATGTCAATCGTTTGCGAATTGAATTCGATTTTGAGCGTGCCGTCAGCAGCTTAATCTATAAGATTTACTTTCATCTTGAATGATGAAAATGGATGACAGATCGGCCAGTTGTACTGACATACCCAAAAAAGGATTGAATAACCATTTTTACCCTGATTCCGTCATTTGGTTAGTCATGCGCCTTGATGACTTCATTCGATCAGTTCCGCAGATATTACCGACAGTTTATACACGGCACTTGATTTTTCGATCAGTAGATAGATAGTCTCAATTGCAAGAAAATTAAAAAGAGGTCGCGTATTCAAAAAGGTTGAAAAACAGATAGTAACACAGTTTATTTTATCTATGGATCTAATACTTGCGATCTTATCAATTGTGACGTTAAGTTTTTTTACCCGAACCGTAATTAATTGATAATTAATAGAACTAGATTATGAGCGAATATACCCCGATGTTGCAATACAAGTACTTTTATTTTTTGAAATGGTATACTTCGCTCACCAGGTCTAGCGCATGTTATCTGTGGTCTAGCGACACGTCACTACAAACCGGCCGCATTCCCGATTTCTACAGGCATGTAGCGAGCAAACGCGTAAGAGCTTCCATTTTGGGAGCTTTTCCGCGGTATGTGGATAAGTGGGAGCTGATTGAACCCCGAGTAGAGATAGCCGGCTGCTGGGGTTCGGATCAGCACACGGAAAGGAGAATTTCCGGAATCACAGCTTGAAGCGGTTGCATCGGGCCTCAGCGGTGCGGCTGGTTCGACCTAGGAGAAGGATGCTGCGACAGGATGCACGGAGGCGTTATCAAGCCTTCCAAGATGTCGGCAGGGTCCGCCGGAAGCGTCGCAGAAGATAACCCTTCGTATGGTATACGGTCAATTTAATACGCGGGAGCGTCGTCATCATCGTTTTTGGGGTTGAATTCGCTAGCAGCAAAGTTTATAAAAGATGTGTGGGACATTTCCAAGAACATTTAAAATGATTTAATCATGGCGGTTTCGTAATTGGTGCATTGAACATTTTACCATATAGTATTGCATAACGTCGATGTAACATCCATTTCAAAATTTTGACATAGTCTTAATATTATAATGTTGTAAGTTGATTGTTAATTTGTGTAAATTTGAATTGGTAAGGGGCGTATATTAAATTCATTCCATGGGCAAGTTACCATGCATAAAATATATTCTCCAAGGTAAACATTAAATGTTACAATTCAGTCGTCGCATCGTGGAATAAGTTAGGTATGCGCGCTCTAAAGGTAAATTGCATAAGTGAAATTAAAACAAATCAGTTAGATCTTAAGAATGTTTGTTTATTTAATGAATAAATGGGATTGTGATACTCGAGCTGAGATTTAGTTTCTATTTCTAACTTAAGATCCATATAATAATTACAGGGATGTTTTGTATGTAAACAGAAGTTCCAGGTCCACTACCCAAAAAGGACCACTTAGAGCCATGTATAACCACTGAGCAGCCGGTGATAACGAAAGACCTCGTTATACAATATCATTTCATTTTTGAAATCTGTGTACTCATTATACCAAGAATATCTTGAAAAAATCCGAGTAACCCGCATATCACCAAATTATTTCAGGGTAGATTGCCGTGCTTGCGTGCCGTGACTGCAGACTACATCATTGTACAGCAACTGAGATCTATCTTGAAGTGTACATCAACTTTTTAGCGTTAAAATGCGTTATCATGATTGTATTATTAAGTTATTAAGTACGTTGAATTTTTTAAATTCATATGTCTCTTTTTTTGTTAAATATATAATATTGTCACGAGATGCTGGAATCAGAGGGATTTCCACGTAGACCATGATTTTGACCAGTCCTCTACACCATTTACACTAAAATTAGAAGTTGCTAAAAGGTTCTGGTATATTGGAAGCATCTAGATAGACCAGGGTTAGGTATAAATACAAGGAGCACCGCAATGCGCAATTCAGTCTTGTTGACGATTCATAAATGCACTGTTAGTAGCGATAAACCGCAAAACAGTGTGGCCAGTTCAATTAATCGAGCGATAAAAAGGGAAGTACCTACCACTAAGTGTTTATACATGCGAATATTAAACGGAATTTTCTGGAAAGTGATTGAAACAATAGAAACAGCGTAATAAAAAGTGATTTTCGGACGAGTTATTAGAGATAATTAGTACGAATGAAGAAATAGTTTACTAATGTGTATGGAATATTCAAGACACATTTAATAACTACAAATTTAAGAAAAGTGTTCCCATTTAATTCATGTCCAGTGACTTTTTGCGTACTAAAAAATTTTTTTTATCGTTTTCATGTTTTTATTAATCTCCCACAGCCACGCCCCGTAACAATATTTAGAATTTAATTTTTTTTGTATTTAATGATTTTCAATTTTTTGTATTTTTTTGGAGTCAAAAAACTTTGTGCATACACAGGCCCGCCAATCCTTATTCAGATAATCTTTATTCAGACTACGTATAAGTAATAGAATACACCTCCTGAAATTCATTACAATATCCAAATCAAAATAAAACAAAATTTGAAAGATTTTTAATAAGCCTCTTGTAACAAATTTTAAAAGTATTGATGATTCAGCTTCCGTCTAAAGATTACATAATTCCACTGTTCAGTGACACGAATAAAAGATATCGAAATAATTCCATCTTTTTTTACAAATTTGACACAATCAAAAAACTTTTATTGAAGTCGTAATTCTTTCTGGGGAATAATAGATTAAAAAAAAAATGGCCATACGAAATTCCATAAATAAAACTGAAATATTGAACATTTTTTCGTTTTCCATCAAATTCGTAAATCTGTCGAATCTCCAAAGCTCCACTCGTTTTGGAAGTTATCAAATATTCCCGGGGGTTTCGCGTTGTTATGACTTACAGGCTGCTTTGTTTTAAAATTTACCGAGAAAAATAAACAAATGTATTAATAACATCCACTTATTATTATCCATTATTTATTCACTGGTAACTATCAAATACACAAATTTCATTCTTAAGTTTCACAGAGACGAAGTTGTGAATATGAGGAATGTATATGGAAGTCTTTTTGTATGATGGCCCAGGAATTACAACCTGTACGAGCTGGCTTAGGTGATAACTCTATAATCAACGTTCACCAATTCCATCGTAAGAACATCCATACATTAACATGTATACACTTTTTATACACATTTGAAATTATACTGAATAGCAGTTTATTTTTCAATATGTTTTATGATACAAGTATATTTAAAAAAAAAAAGATTTTACTGACTACACTGAATGACCTTTTGAGCCCTCCGTATAAGTATATACTCAAGTCTGGAGGTTTTCCACAGGTTTACCTCTGAAGTCTCCCAATCAATGTTAGTTATAGTAACTCTAGTTTGTAAACGCTTCATTCCGTTAAAAATAACATTATACATTAGGGATTCAAAATCTTGGACCATATTTTATGTGTATTATAGACAAATTGTAAATTTTGTAAACATTAACTCATATTTTATTTATGGTTTTTATGTTAAGTTTGTAGAGCTCCATGTTAATTTTTAATTAAATTTAAAATTAATTAAACTTTAATAAATATTATGTATTATTAAGTTCTGCAAGTTAAGCGTTACTTTAATATGACAGCTGTTTCGGCCTGCTAGGCAATTATCAAACAGTTCTGATGCCGTCTGATAATAGCAGACTGTTCAGTAATGGCCTAGCAAGCCAAAACGTTTGACCCTTAACTTGCAGAACTTAATAATATTTATTAAAATTAAATTTCATTAAAAATAAAAATTAACTCATAGCAACAGTATAAACTCGATATAACGGACCTCTATTTAACGGACTTCGGATACAACGGACAAAAAATCCGGTCAAATGTAAAAAAATTAAAAACTTTTAATTTTTTAATTAATTTGTTAATATTATGCACGCTTAAATTCAAGTGTTGCCGCATGTAAACAATTTTTAGCGGCCATGATAATCACGTTATACGTCTAGCACTAGAATTTGAGACATAATGCCGTCCTGGTCGTAGACTGCACCTAGCCAGAGCGATAGTATATTAGGGGATTCCCTGATGTTTCTATAGGTTTCTATAGGTGTTTGCCGCGCTGGCCGGGGATTCACGCAACTCTACAGCGGTTTGACTTGTTTACTCGAAGTGAATGAACGCATTTTGTGTATTCCAGCAAATAAATTAAAATTTTCGCATCACTACCTTTAAATATGGATAAACGGAAAAGAATCAATCTAATGATCAGTCAAAAACTAGAAATTATACCAAAATTGAAGTCTGGAATGTCTGCGTCTCGTATATATGAACAATATGGCAAAAAACAGCAAAGCAGGATTACCGAAAGCAAGCTCGTCGATATCAAACAGCAACGTCACGTCACGACGAATGTCCGAAGACAATTAAATAGAATTTTGTTTGTGTTTTGTATTTTTTATTTATATCTAAATACAGAGTACATATTTAAAAAAAAAGGTTTTTGATTTATTTTAAACCTATTTTTATACAACGGACTTTCGTCTTTAATTAGTCCGTTATACGAGGTTTTATTGTACATACTAGTTATTGTAAACATTATCCAGTTTTAACACTTTGTTACATATTTATATAAATATATCAAAATAACTTCAAAAAATTTAGTCCTTAATTATTATTCATTTCCCATGTATTATTTTTTATATTTTTATTTTCAATACTTCAAATTTTTTATTTGTTAGTAGTATATATTGTATCCTGACGAAGGACCATTGGCCCCGAAACATGTTGATGTTTTCAACATATAAGTGGTGAAAACAAAGAACATTTTTATTAATTATATTACATAAAAATAATTATAAATAAAATACCTATACTAGAATATGAGAAACGTCAACAATATCCAGTTAGTGAATTAAATATCACGGTGGACGATGATAAAATAATTGTATTTACTTGTAAATATTTAATAACACGAGTATTTTATAAATCGTATATTCAAACACAAAGCCGGTACATTACCAAATATGTCCATTCTTATTAAGCATTTGTGCTAAAAAATTATTATTCCCTTTTGATATCTTCGTGTATGACGGTGACGTCACTAGAAAAGCACGTAACGTGGATGATACGTACACGTAACAATACCCCGCGCGATGGAATATAACAATGTACTGTACATGTTCAAACCAAGCATATTACTGTGAACAATGTTCACGGATGAATGGTAAAAAACAAAGAGAAGCAAATTGCCAATAACTGAAATAAAAGAGCGCAATTACAATAGTTGTCATTGCGCGGACCACATCAGTCTAGAAATCCTTTTTTTTTTAATTTTTCTACGAGCAATACAGTGTAGATAACTCTACAGTACTTCAAAATATAGTGTTATATTTTAATTATTACTGTTCCCTATATTAACGGTTTCCAAATTATTTCAATTCGAAAGTGTTTCAGTTCAAAATTTTTCATTAGTGATGTGAAACTTATCCATGCGAACTTGTTAATATTATTTTCCTTGAATTGTTTCTCAAACCATTTGATAAACCTTTCTCAAACCATTTGATTAAAATAAGGCGGACTTAATGATACAAAGCATTACATATCATAAAGCTCGCTAGAAAAATACACTTTGATACTACGTAATACGTTACGTAAACATACACATAAACAAGAGATAATCTTTAATAAAAATTGGAAATAACTAAGCCCTCGGGAGGATTTTTGAACCACGAATAATAAAATCGAGATGTTGGAGTTTGTTCAAAGGTTGTGTCGTTCACTGTGGGTTGCTAAGCCTCTATCGGATATTGATTTTTAAAGTTTCAAACCAAGTCTCTCATCATCAAAATTTGTGTGCCAAAAACTCAAAACGTCGGCTAATCATCGCAATTTGAGATGTATGGAGGAATGAAGATATGAGAACAGATAGCAAGGTATTCATTTATAAGACCTGTATGCGACCTATCCTCATACATGGTATTGAAGCGAGGGCGGACACTGCAAGGCAAAGAACATACTTAGAACTACTGAAATAAGAACTTTACTGGGAGGTTCAAGATGTGGTTGACAGCGTCGACGATACTGTCTTTCCATTAACCGGTCGGGTGCCGGAGCGCAGATCTGCGCGAAAACTTTTGTACAGTCCGTCCAACTTATCTGGAGAATAAAGGAGGGCGTCCCAATCGTTGTGGTGCTGCCCATAGTCTAAAAATTATCTCATTTTTAGGGAATTATTTGCAAATTCGTTTTTTCTTAAACAATTTATTAAACAGTATACGACACGATAAAAAACAGAAAATGTAAACTAATGTACAAATAAATTTATCAAAATTCGCAAAATACACGTCACCAAATGGCATTTTTTCAAAATCAAAGAAAATACAATTTTCAGAAGAAAAAAAAACAAACAATAATAATTCTTTTAGGCCGGCGCCACATTATGCAGATATTCCGCCGCGTCTTTTCCGTGGCGCCAAATCGGCAAAGCAAATAGGTCGACCGATCATCCGCGTAGTGTGTTTAATAAGCGCATATTGTATGGAAAGAAATGTAGCGATGTTCCGCGACAGAAGAGACGCGGCGGAAGATCCGCGCAGTGTGGTGCCGATTTTATTCGGTGTCTCATACCTAATGATCTGACCTCCATGTTTAACTCAGTAACACCTAAGGATATCAATCGGTTTAGGGCCGTTGTATCAACTTGGTTTATAGTAATCTTTCGTTCAAAGCATAGATATTTTGCGTTTTCCACCGATCAAACAACTCGCTTTCGTAAAAATCTATGCTTTAAATGAACTATTGCTATAAAGTAAGTTGACGCAACCAGTCTTTAATGTGCGTAAATAAAAAAGTTTGTATTTGAAAAAAAAATGTTTATACAAATGAACACGTTAGTTTCCCCTCCTGAATTGACAATTATGAAACACTGACCTTTAGATACTGGTTTGAATACAGCTTCGACATCTTCACTTTGCCAACATTTGTCTGCTGTGTGTGAGGTATGTATATATGTTTCATCTAGATATATGACTGGCCGCCGATTCAAAGAAGTTTCATTTCCTTAATTCATACAAGAATTTTTCTCTCATGGCACATATTAATTATATCATTGCGTTCTATAAGCACCTTACGGTAACTTTTAGTCTTCCGAAAACGAAAACCTAGCTTATGCAGTAATTTACGTAATATCTCACGATATCCTTGAAAATTTATGTTTTCTTTCAATACCTTTTGCAGTTTACTTAATGTAGGTAACTCTTTCTTAAAAGTATAAAAATCGTGTTCCTTTCGCCCGATGACTCCCAAATCAAAATCATCAATATCAATTTTTCCACTTATCCTTTTTCTTTTTTTTCCGGGTGTAGATATTTTAATGCCCGTTTCCACGGCCGCTTTACCTTCTTTAACTATTTTGTAAATTGCCGATTCAGAAATACCTGAAGAAATTGTATAATAGTAAAATAAAAAACTAAGTATGGTTAAATCATTATAACTGCATGGCAGAACTAACATGAAGCGGCGGCAATACATCTATGAACAAAATCAAACGGTATAATTGGGGCTTTTAGACGTTGTTCCTCTTCAAAAAACGTGTGCATTTTCAAGATTATTTCCCGAACATGGCTTTTAATGGTTTTTGGCATGGTGACAGTCTAAAATTTTCTTAAAAAACTGTCGAAACAGTCGTGAACCCCTCTGTAAACAAAGTCTGTCAAAGGTCTGTCAGCTGTAGATAATCCAATATGGCGTCGTTAGTTCCAAATTTGGCCATTCTTCAGATAAGTTAGACGGACTATACCCTCTACGTGCCGGAGCGCAGATTCGCCCTCTCTAGACACGTAAGCAAATTAGGCCAATTTTACCTGCGTTTATGGGTTTTCAAAGCTTATCATCGGTTGTATCTCAAGTTTTTGAATAAATGAACGAGTTCTATTTGCCAAGTAACCTCATTTGCCGCGCAAATCGATAAAAAAAATCATTCCAAATGTCGTCTTCGAACCGCGCATTTATTGTGTTATTTATCTGTTATTTTTAAATAAAAAAGTGTTAAAATTACGTATTTTTATATTCTTTGATACATTTAGAACAAAAATATTGAAATACAATATCTTTAGTGTTATGCTTCCACGATTTTATTCGATAAACATGTGCGTACATTTCTGACAGTAAATTTCGTTACTAATTTTCATAATTAATGAATAAGTAATGTATTATATTCTCGGGAAAATAAAAATGTTCCAAGTCTTTGTATTCAAATGTTTGTTTTGTACGATTTTATTTATTTATATTTTACATTTCTACAGAAGCTTATTCTGCACAGCACGTTTACTGATTGTTATATAACCAGCGTCTATGGGAAGAGACACGATGAGATAAACATGAGATAAATCTCGGTACCACGTTAAGAGATTTAATTCTGAAAATAAGCTCAGAGATCAGTTTGTGATTGGTAGACAGAGACAACATAGACCTGCAACTACTTATTCTGAAAAGTTAGGTAGACAAAAGGCATTAATCATTACTGGGGAAAATTATATCCTTCCAACCTTCGAACATCGTTGGTCACTGTAATGAAATTTGATATTTTTATTTTATTTTTTGGGAAACATACAGTACAATTTAATTTTTTTTATACAATATCAAAAAAATGAGTATTATATTTCCAGACGCCGCTAACTCCAAACCAAAAAAATTTACAGCAGGTCAAGTAATTTATACCTTATTGTGTGAGATATCATTACCTACACTGTTAGTTTTTCTAGAAAGTTTGTTTACATTTATAACAAACTTTCTATAAAAACTAACAGTGTAGGTAATGACATTTCACACAATAAGGTATAAATTACTTGACCCGCTGTAAATTTTTTTGGTTTGGAGTTAGCGGTGTCTGGAAATATACGACCCAAATATTCATTTAGTATGACCAGTGACGTTTCCTCGAAGCTGGTAAAAAAAAACTAAATAAAAAACGATGATAAAGAATATGTGATAAATAATAAATTCAAAGATTTAAATTATGATAATGCATAAAATGGGAGGAGTGGGAAGAGGGAGGGAATGGGATTCAATTAAAAAAGTATCAAATTTATTTCAATAATCATAAATGAGATTACGGAGTTTCATTTTAAATAAAAGCAAATTGTCAGTAAAAATGTCTAGATTATTTGTAGAATTTAACAGATTGTATTTTGAGGTGGTACGAGTTACAAAGCAGTTTTTTAAGCAGTTAGTCTTACCAAAGTTTGGGTAAAATAAATTATTTGAACGCGTTGAGTATGTAGGACAACTTAAACCTATTTGCTTTAATAAATAAGGTGAGTCAACCAAGTTATTCAAGATTTTATAAAGATAACACTGTATAAGAAAACATTGTATTCATCTTCGATATGATAGAGGAGGGATTTTATGGTAACACTCGCTTTCTGTGTATGAGTTGAATCCTAAACGGGAACTGAAATTTAAAATATTGAAAAATTTGTGTTGGATATTTTCAAGTCGCTCACTGTATGTAGAATAATTAGTGTTCCAGACTACTGATCCAAACTCCAGTTGACTGCGTACAAATGAAAAATATAAAGTGATTAATGTTTACGTTGTTTGAAATGGGTTTGACGTTCTGGCAATGAAACCAAGGAGTCGATATGCTTTAGCAATTACCGATTCCATATGTGGGATAAATGTTAATTTAGAATCTAAGATGACACCGAGATCCCTCACCTGAGTGCAGATGTTGAGTTGCTTATTTTTGAGATGATAATTATAGGATATATTTTTTCTTTTTTTGGAGAATGAAATGATATGACATTTATCGATATTTAGGAAAAGTTGGTTATTTTTGCAGTACTTTAAGAGTCTATTAATGTCATCTTGAAGCAACAAACAATCAGTGGGAGACTTTATCTCTTTGTAAATTTTTGCATCATCCGCGAACAAGGATAATTCAGCATGCGGAAAACAATGCTTGATGTCATTGATGTAAATTAAAAATAAAATTGGGCCAAGATATGATCCTTGGGGTACTCCAGATGGTACTTTTTTAAAGTCAGAGTTAAACCCGCGTATTGCTACTGCCTGGCTTCGGTTATTGATGTAGGATGTAAACCACCTGTATAAATTTCCATGTATACCCAGGTGTCGCAGTTTCCTCAAAAGTATTCGATGGTTGATTTTATCAAAGGCTTTTGAGAAATCCGTATAGAGTGCATCTACTTGTAATCCTTTATCCATCGCCTTAAATACAATGTCCGTAAATTCTAAGAGATTAGATTCAATTGATCTGTGTGGAAAAAAACCTTGCTGATTAGGGATAATAAGATGGTGTACGCATGGGAATATAATCTTTTCCATTAATTTGCTGAGGATTGATAATTTTGAAATTGGTCTGTAATTTTCCACATTCTCTCTGTTAACATTTTTAAATATTGGGGTTATATATGCCTTTTTCCAAATTTCTGGAAAATGACCATCCCGTAATGATTTACAAAATATAATCGAGATTGGTTTCGCTAGTTCTTTGGCGCATCGATTCAGGAAGATGGAGGGTAATTCATCGGGACCGGTACTCTTTTTAGTATCTAGATTTTTTAAATATTTTAGAATGATCGCTTCATGGAAGTCGATGGATTGGATATCCAGACTATTGTTTACGAGACAATCATCATAGGCATCAGCAATAGTTGTGGAAATAAAGACTGAGTGGAAATAGTCATTAAATAAGTTACACATATTAGCGCCATTATTAGCGGATCTAGTTTTATAATAGACGCTATCTGGAAAATCTGTGTTGCCTTTATGTTTGCTTTTTACATATGACCAGAATTTTTTAGGGTCAGATTTAATATGGGATTCAGATTTTTTTACAAAATTTTCAAAACATATTTTAGCCTGTTTTTTTGTCGCTTTCTCAGCAAATTAAATGTTTGAAAATCAGAGAGGTCTCCATACATAATTAATAAACATATCTCATAAAAACTTTATTAATTTAAATGCAAATGTGGGAATTCTCGTACCTAATAGCAATAGCTTCGTGGGAGGGTATTGAAATTTTTTGTCGTATTAGCTATACCTACATAAAATATTTATTTATTTGGGAAAATATTGTTTACAATACTTCTTTTATAGGGCAGTTATTTTTGTGGATTGAAGCTACTCAAAATAGTTCATTATATACATTTAATTTTTTTTAAATGTATGTACCCTTATAGGTATATGCGTATATATATTTTTTTAATACAGGTATACAGTGGGTCACAGCATAACCTAAAATTATACCCACTGCACGCCACTGGTTGAGACCATTATTAAGTTTGCATTAAACTATTGTCACCAATAAAATCGCAATAATCTATACCTATAAAATTCAATGTCTGTCGGTGTGTCTGTTGTCAATACAAATCTACCGATCTGACCCAAATATCCCCTCTCCTTTCTCCCACCCCTCTCATGATATATTCTGTACAATCTACACCATAGGCGACATTTCGCCTTCCCCATTTACCCCGCCTCCTCCTCTGATATACTCAGTACAAATCTATACCGTTTGATCGATTTGGCCCAAATTTTGCATACTTATTCTTTAGGACCCGGCGGGTAACGTAGGTAACATTTCCCCACTGGACATTCCATCCATCCCAGCCTAGATTAAAGGAAAACACTGTTATTAGAAATTTTACAAAAGAATGGATCATTTGTGTGTCCCCACAAACTTAATTTTAACTAAATCCTTAACCCGGGCAGCGCCGGATATGAGTAGCTAATAAATAAAATACCATAAATTTTTTAACTTGCACACAATCGGTGAAAATGTATAACTTTTACCATTTTTACTCTCCAGGAAGCAGACAGAGAATGCGAACTCACCTGGAACAAAGAAAGCAAAAAATTAATATCGTTTGAATATTAAATACATGCTTGGCAATCACAAACGTTATCGACCCTAACCCCAATTTCTATACCTACGAGTTAAAACTTAATGTTAACCCAAATTTTGCATACTTCGTTCTTAGGACCCGGCGGGTAACAAAGGCAACGTTTCCCCCTCCCACTTAACCCCACCCCCTCCAACTGACATATTTTCTATACAAATCTATACCGTTTGACCGATTTGACCCAAATTTTGTATAATTATTTTTTTAGGACCCGACGGGTAACGAAGGCAACATTTCTACCCTCTCCCTTTACACCACCCCCTCCCCTGATATATTTTCTGTACAAATGTATACGGTTTGACCGTTCTGACCCAAATTTTGAATACTTATTCTTCGGGACCCAGCGGTTAACATAGACTACATTTCCCCTCTCCCCTGATATATTTTCTATACAGATCTGATCCAAATTATACAAACTTATTCTTTTGGAGCCTTTTACTCCACTCCTCACCCTGATATATTTTGTGTACAAATCTACACCGTTTGACCGATCCGACCCAAATTTTTCATACTTATTCTTTAGGACCCGGCGGTCAAAATGGGCGACATTTCCTCCTTGGACGTCCCGTCCGTCCCAGCCTAGAGTAAATGGAAAAAAAAATTTTATAAGAGACTTTGCAAAACAATGCAACCTTTGTGTCTTGCAACGCCGGGTACGAATAGCTAGTAATGTTATATAAGCAAGACGTAAAATTTATATAAGGTGAAAGGGCCGCGGGTATACCGCAGGTACGAAATTTGATCATTGGTAATTTCTAGTGATGGGTCCGCTCTGTACTCACTACTACAATGTAGTACTACACTACATTGAAGTGCACACTTCGCACATTTTGGTGTGTAGCGCACACTACAAACTACAAATACCAAAGTTATTGAAAGTATAAACTTCAAATAGTACACTTCATTTCAAAGCGAACACTACAAAGTACATACGCTTCAAAGTTATCGAAAGTATGAGAAACACATTTTAAATAGTGTATTTTTTACGTGAAATTTTTGGAAAGTTGATGTAGATATATGAAGAATTTTCTGGAATCTGTAACAACCCCCCCCCCCCCATGGTTTGAAAAATTTTTGGGAAGTTGATGTAGCTAAATGGAGAAATCTTTGGAAACTGTAACAACCCCCCCCCCCATGGTTTGAAAATTTTTTGGAATCGAACGAAGAAATCTGTCTGGAGACCTTTTTTTTTTTTTTTTAGGGGGGTCCCCCGTCCCCAAATGTTACTTTGAGAAAATATCGTCCATTTATTTTTAAATCTTGTTGTCGTCTTTTTTTAAGCTCGCTAAATTGTTTTATTTGGGAAAAAAATACTTCTTTCATTACTTCACTTCATTCCTACTAAAACTACTTCATTTCATACTTCACACTTCATTCATGTTCGTACTTCACTTCATTACAATTTCACTTCATTATACTACAATTACTTCATTACTTCACTTCATTTACTTCACTTCATTTCGTAGTACTACAATTGTAGTGTACACTTTGTAGTCTTCAAACTGGTGAACGTGTGTGTGTTGTAGTCTTCATTTTGAAATGAAGTTTTTCCCTTCGCTAGTAATTTCTGATAAACTTGGACCAAAGAGCAATCCCCAACCAAGCACGCTATTTCCTGGGCGCCCTATATATGTGTTCATACTTTATGGTGATATTATTCAGCCAGAATTAGGATACGCTCTAATTAAACAACAAACCGTTTTGGTAAAATACTGCATACGCCTTCCATTGCTCCTAAGCTCCATCTATATGCAAAACATTTCCATTTTACACTGGTTTAAGTAAAATAAACTGAAATCATTCACAGCTGAATTTTGTTGATGAATTGATGACAAGAAAAATATATTTTCACAGATTAGTTGATAAGTAATTACCTATCTCACGGTATCGAATAAAAATTATTATCAAACGTACGGGAAGTTGGTACCTGTCTGTAAGGATATGTAAAGCTCAGTCGAATCATTTATTTTTTAATATAACAAACGGGTCAACTCTAATTGGTTTCAATATCGTATGTGGGGTATAAAAGCAAAGGCAGGAATATCTAAAAAAAAATGCAGTCATTGAGGATTACTAACTTATTATGTACTGAATTCGAGATTTTATAGGAAATATAGTCGATCAATTTATAGGAAATGTGATTTTGGAAGGGATAGATACATAAAATCTAGAATTCGGTACTTTTTAAATTAGTTACCTCGGTGACTGAATTCAAAAGATTTTTTTATTTTTTTTATATTGCTGCCTTTGCTTTTATACCCGTCATATATTTATTTATTTTTATTTCAGACAAAATTTACAGAAAATATGAAAGAAGAAAGATTTGTATAGGAAAAATAAGAGAAAGAAAATTTAGAGGAAAAAATGAAATTAAATATAAATTTCTTTTGATAATGATTGCTTATTTTTTATGGATAATGAAATACCTTCTTGCATTTATTATTATCGTGTTCACTTCCTCCCTCTCTCCGATCTCTCCCCTCTCTCTCCCCACATTCCTCTCTCTTCCTTCACAATTACAAATCCTCACCTAAAAACTAATAATAATAAAAATAATTATAAAATACAATAGATAACACAATGTAAAATAATAAGAAAGTGAATAGAATAGAGATACAAATTATGAATAAAAGATGTGATATAACATTATATACTTTGTCTATTTTGACACGATGAATTTTATGCAAAATAGGTTCTAATTTCACGTACATCTAGTAATTTCGACATCGAATTATGTCAAAATATTAAATAATAGCCAATATTTTCGTTATAATTATAGACATAGACATTTGAAAGGTGTCTTAATATTACTTATAGAAAATTTTCGCATACACAAATAAGCATATAAAATAATTATTTGGTGTGCGCATTTGACTCACACTTGCAAGGCACTATTAGAAGACAAACAGCGAAAATTTTTACGTACATTTTGAAATACTCTTATGGAGTTTTATAGCCTTACACGGTTACTAATGGTAATTTTTGTGTATTTTGTAGAGGGTAACGGTGAATTTTGGTAAATAAATATAAAAATAACAAGCGTTTGAAGGACTGCGGCCACGTCTAATTGATTAATTGCATATTTTATTACATATTGTCGACTTTAAATTAATTTAAGCCATTTATACGAAGTTTTTTAGTTATAAAAAAAACTATCGACAGATATGGAAAATAATTCGGACATTTTCTACATCAGAATTATTTTATAATAAATGTAACAGACAAAGAATTTAAAGGAAGAAAAGAAAGAGATAGATCAAGAAAAGGTTTTAAATACCAAACTTTGGAAGTGAGCTAGTTACGAAAGCTCTAAGAAACTGAAGATCCTAAATGAAAAGCGGGATGAATAAAAAGTTACAGCCACAAAGAAGCCATCTCTTAAAATAAACAAAAAGAGGGGGCAGTCTTTATGTACACGGGGCACATAAAACGGGATAGTCAACATAAATTTTACAAACTAAAATTTATAAAAATAAAATTTACTAAATATGATGAAATTTTCAAAATTAGTACAAATTATAGTTTGTTAATGTGTGTGCACGTCTCAATTTCTCACTTCTTTTACTATCTTTTAATGTTCAATTTGATGTACATAATAATATAAGCAAACAAGGGGAAATAAATGAAATATATATCAGTAAAACATTTTGGTAAACTTTATTCGTAAAAAGTTAACAATTTTTTACATCAAAAATCACTAAAATGTTCTTAATCACTTAAAAATATCACGTTAATATTGCTTGCCGAATGCACTTTTGACTGTGAATTGCTTGGCGCTTGGTATCGGGCTATATATAGCTGCCGCCCCGAGCTCCGCGAATCTTCGGACCATTAAAATCTTTTGGAAGTGCCTAGATGCTTATTTTTCTTTTTATCGTAGCAAAAGATTAGAATTTTAATAACCACCCGAAACAGATGTACCTACACCTGCTAATTTTTAAGTAGTGTATTTTTACGTGTACTTTTTAAAAATGAAAAAATTTTGAAGCGAGTTAATTTGACTTATTAACATTATTTGTATAAGGTGTTATAAAATGATAACATTCACCTACACCATGTAATAAAATTTATGTAGCAAATTTAATTAGACAAAACATTAAGTACGAGAATCCAGTTTTTGGAAGAACTTTTGATATATTTAACCTGCATTACAATATTAATAAGCGATCATATACATGCAGTATCCACACATTCCATAAAGGAAGCAACTTTAAATAAATTAGAATAAAAATAATTAATGATGTGAGCATGTAAAATAAAAAGTTTGTTTGAAAACTAAACCAAAGCTCTTCTGCTATGAAAATAAGACAAGCTTTCCTAACGAGCCACCCATTTACACGACGCCATTGGAGATGGTTTCATTACTTTTTACGCAGTTGAAAATGTAAATATTTCAGTTTGAACAAAAAAATTATTTTAACATTTAATGTCCTATTCTTATTTTTCGGTGATGTTTTGTATTTTTTTTATAGTGCGGTGATAAAATAAATCCAAATTAAGTAACAAGAATCTGCATATGGGTTCGCTTTAATAAATGGTCGCCAAATATGAATTCTGGATTCTTCTTGAAGAGTGAGAACAAGGATCCAGGCTGCCGAAATGTGCTGCATTAGTAGTAGGAGTAATATTATTTGTACTTATATACTTATAGTATGTACATAAATTAGTGATGAGGCGATTCCATTTTTTTTTACAGATTCCGTTACGATTCCGATTCTCATTCTTATAATGATTAAAAAATATATATTTTTACTTATATTACTAAAAATAATGACTTTAAATGAATAATGAACACAGATTTAAATTATATACAAAATATATTTTTAACCCAAAATCGATTTTAAAACGTGCCTTTAGTGGCTGAAATGTTACTAATAAAACTTTATTTTTTCGCGCTAGCAAAAATTTTGCTTTCAAAATATTTTTTGGCAGCTAATGCGAAAGTACCGAAGAATCCCAAGAATCGTTTTCGGAAACAGAAATTAGTTTGAAAATCCACCGATTCCGATACTCAAAAACGTTCCAACTTCCGATTCCGATTAATCGTCCCATTAAGGTGGCTTGAACAACTCGAATTTTCCTAGGATACGAAGACGATTATATTATATGTCACCTTAAAATATACCTATAAATTAATTTAATATTTTGAAACAACTCGAGGTTTTCAATTCGGTTTAATAAATTTATTTTCATTCTCTATTAATTTTGCACTACTTTCAACTAGCTTGACTGCCTTATACGTGTTTAAAAAATTCTTACTGATGTGTGATGGATTAAACTCAACTATTGATATTTAACTATATGATATTTCGTTTGTTTTGATAGCTGAAAAGGGGTGTTCTCAAAACAAACAATTCTCCAGTAACGTGATTCCAGAAAAACCATCACAATTTGTGGTCGTATCTTCAAATCACCTTTATGCTAAAACGACAGGATTTACTCGAAATTTTCGTGTGGAGAATTCAAAAATTCCCCACGAGCATTTCAAGAATCTCGTGACACGTGGACTTTCCAAAAATTCAAAATATCTAAAGGTCAAATCCGAAAAAAATATGAAAATGAGATGCGAGTGTCTAACACTTAAGCTATCAAATTAAAATTTATTTTATAATAAATTATTCTAAATGCAAATATATTTTACACCATAATCTACGAACTGACAGGCGTTAAAAGACATACGTAAAATGATGTTCATGGAATATAACACGAAAGATGTAGAAGGAAAAGACTAATAAGACTCGTAAGTACAGTGAAGAAGGCTAAGAACCAAAAGTAAAAGGCGAGGAAAGCCGGCTGTGAAATAGTAAAGTGGAATAAATGCGCCCTAGAAACGAGAAATAGGCAAGCCATAAAGGATATTAAGTACGAGTTCAGCTCAGTTTACCTGCTTCGCGATACACAGGATGATTCTAAATACTGTGCATTAAAAACTGAAATCATAATGTAGTGTAACGAGATGCTAAAAATAATTTACGCACTGTCCAAATCCCTGGTAATATGTCACTTGGAACAACACTATGGAAACATCGAGAACGGTCTACAGAAATCTATAATGATCTACAACATTCGGAAAACACCTGGAACAACCGAGAAGTGACGAGAACCTTCTCCTTAACACTAGAATAATTTAGGAGGTTCGATAATCCAGTTTTTGGGTATAAATACGGAACTACGCAGCGGCGCGAGTTATCGTTTAAAGTTGGCGTTTAAACTGTAATTACAGTTTTGCAAGAGGTAATTCAAAAAAAATAAATAAAATAAAAAAAATTTAAGAAATAAAAAATTTACCAGTCCAGTATTGTGATATATTCTTGCATAATTACAATAATATATGAATTGGTACCGCATTGTACTTTTCACTTTATTATAATTGTGAAATAATTATTTTTTTATAATAAAAAATATACACTGTTTCATGTTACTAAAAAAAAGAAAAAAAACGTGTTTGACAGTTCGTTCGGTACGAAGTCGGCCGTGAGCCGCAATGCCAGGGTGGCCAGTCGTGACATAATCTATGTACCTAATTACTGAAATAATACCCAGCGACAATAACGAGTAATTATACGAGTGATATATTGCTAAATAGTGTATATTAAAGAATAGCGTTATGTTTAATTCGTGTTAAGTGACTTTGTACATGAATAATTAATACATCATTAATTAATAAACCGCTAATTCATTTACAAGTATTTTCATTTGCCCAGCCACGTCACATGACATTGTATTTAAAATTTCGTAGTTTACCGAAATTCGGAAATGGATTCTTCAAGAAATCGGCACTAGTCATTTAATAATGGTAACAGTACACGCCTTGAATACAGATAATCGAAAAACATTTTTCATTATAGGTACGCGGTATTTTTTTATTATTGGAGAATAAGGTTCATGTATGTACTTTATACAAATTGTCTATATACTTTAAGCTACAGATACACATGCTTATTTAGTGGCACGTGAGCATGCGCAGTATCGACCTTCTCTAGGCCTTGCTTATTAGTGGCACGTGTGTACGCACATTGCTAGTATCGAGCATGCCACTAGCCATACAACCGCCGGTTGATTTATGAGCATGCCACTAAGTGGCATGTGTATCTGTACCTTTATACAAAAAATTCTTTTCAACCGAACGTGTAGCTATATAACAAATGAAAGTTAGTATTTATGTAAACCTTGTCGTTTTATGGAACATAAGCATGGATTCTACAATCTGAAACATTTCGCCGAATAGAAGCATTAACATGTGGGTTTACCAGATAATATCGGAGATTCTTTGAGGATACAATTAATTTGGCATGTAAATACTCCTCTCATAAGCTTGAGCTATTGCCTCATATTATGGAGAGTGTAATGGAATGTTAAGAATGTAATAATATAGATACAATTTATTTTATAAAAACTATTGTAATATATCTGCTAAACAAATAAATAAATAAAATAAATAATGTAATGTTATTTGTAGTGCTCAACCAAATGGTTATGTATTATGTGTTGTATTTCTTATTGAAAATCTCCGGTATATAAATATGCACAACAAATCATCTAAGGAAAAAACAATGGTAAAAAAGGATGGGAAAATGTTGCGATCTCTTCAGTGAGGAACCTGCGCGGGTAGTACGACTAAAATTTATTCGATAAACGGCCATATACCGAAAATATTTTCACTCCCTTTCTTTTAACACGTAGCGTCTGCTTATCTGCCGAAAAAAATTTGCATCGATTTTTAACCCTTTTCCCGTGATCCAATCGAGCTAGAACTTTTCGGGCAGACTCGTGGCGACGATAAAAAAGATCTAACAAATTTTCGTTTAAAAAAAATTAATTTGATGTTTAAAAATCAATTAATGAAAGGAGCCCGACACGTGGAGAAGGCGCGAAACCTGTTTCAACTAGTCTGACTCGAGCCACGGGTCCGATCAGACGGCTTCGCCGAGGCCGTGTCCCCCTTTACGAATTATTACGTTTTCAAAATTCTGTAATATTTAAGGATAATAATATACATGGAATAGATTTTCCACGTGAATTTAAAGCAAGAGGAATATGTTGATAGAATATCAAATCGAAAACAAAACAAATGAGAAGGGGAGTATAATAAAAAACTTGGTTTTTATGAGTTACTTTTTTATTCGATGATTGTTACTACAAAATTTAAAAATAAAGAAACGTAAACAGATCTTTGTAATGTCATTTATTACTTATTAATTGTGACGAAAATATTGTCTTTGATTTAATATTTGAATTCTTTGCGAGAAGAAATCATTAAATGTGTGTGAAACGATTTCTAACTACTAAAATGATTTTAGTTTTATTTTATATTAAATTCATCAAAAACTTATATTTTAGATAAAACTCCAGATTGCAATGACTGGTAAATATCGCTTTGATATCAAATTAACAGGTCTCATTTAAAAGCACCCAGGAGATCCGACATTACAATCAATATATAATGTGTAACAAAATATTGATTTACACATTGCCATTACTGCAAGGTATTGAAAAGTGATATGATATTTTAAAACAAAAATAGAGATGTGAGCACGGAATACGTGTCACATCAATATCTTACTATTTTCAAACTAAGCTAAATGCTTGTGATATGAAAATAGGACTAACTTGCTAGTCTGGAGTGAGGTTCGAACCCTCGACCTTTGGATCACGAGGTGAGTGTCCTAACCACAAGGCCAACAAGATATTGCACCATAGTTTACGTACTTAGACATAAAAATACAGAATGCAATTTCTGCTTCCTGTCTTGGGTTTTTTATAAAAATTATTTTTGAATCCCTTGTATTCCACATTTCTCTCAATCAACGTATGACACTAATCAGACCATGCAGATTCACGACTCAAAAATATCATCTAAAATTGCAAAAGTCTTAAATTTAAATAAATTAAGTAATTACACGGGCATGAATAAGGTCTCTTCTATTTTTGAGTGTTGAGGTAACAATCACCAAAATAACCATCTTGGTTTTTTCAAAATACGGCAAATAGTTAAGACATTTTCGCAGCCTCAGTCAATTAAGTAAATATTGGCATGATCGTGGCCAACTTCTTATAGAAAAAGGCACCACAAAGAAGAAATCGTTATATGTTTAACGATCCCCCCCCCCCGCCTTTGAGGTTTGACAATTTTAAAATAAATCAGATTTAAAAAAAAAAGGTCCTTATAAAATTTCAGAAAATTTATTTTAGAAAACACGAGGCTTCTTCGGGTATTTTTATTCAATCGAAAGAGTAATAACGTCACAGATCTAATATTGCAGAAGTTTTCACAGACTTACATAAACAAGCATGAAATTTTGGAGATACAAGTATAAGAAGATTGTAGGAAAATTATCGGTAAGCGGTAAGGTGCAGGAGGAAGAAGAAGACTGAATTTCCAACGCCGGAAACGCTGTAAATGTTAACGCAACACCAGGTAGAGCTAGCGGTGGAATATTAGAGTTTTATCCGTTAACCGTTTATGTAAACGTAATACACTTCTTCGCGGATGTGATATCAAACGTAATTATTTCGTTGTCTGTCCGTCTATCCGTCTGTCCGCCCGTCCGTCCGTCCGTCCATCTGTCTGTCTGTCCCTGTAACTTCATGTAACGCTCGTAATTTCGTTCGAGTTCGGCTAAAAAACGAAATTAAACGGCCGGAGATGGGTCGTGAACCCCGGGCCAGCATCCCGAAGACGGCAACGATAGCGATGTTGCCACCGCCAAGCCTGCATTACCCGTCAAAAATACAGTACATATAAGACTTAACAAAAACGCGAACTATTTCATGTTCCACCCAATCGCCAGGGTTTAGACTTTAACTGCCGGCAGGGGAAATATAAAAAAAAAGTTCAAATATTTTTATGTAAGTCGTTATTACTATTTCATGGGTGTCGGCTTAACATAATACTTATTCTTTAGGCAAGTAAAAGTACCGTCATTTTTAACGGGTTACAGCTAATTCTTATATAATTAATTGTACAAGCTTAAGATGGAAAATTGTACTTACTGAACAATATTTGTTACGGTGAGAATAATAGAGATTTAAGTAATCTACTTCCAAAATTTGTATGCCTTATTTAGTAGTATCGTGTTGTGGTTCATCATACATCGAATATAACACATTTATTTCACTCGAAATAAAATTAATTGTGGGTCAGGCCAAATAATATTCAACACGAAATATGCTTTCTACACAAGCTGAGGTCGAACAATATTTTATTAGATTCACGCACGTTATTCCATTAGTTGGAGAGCATATATTAGGCTAAACAATCGGACGCTGGATTTCGGATTTTACACACATGTTAAAGCGAGGCAAAAAATAATCCTAAGTATACGGCAATTATCGCCAGTATAAATCTGCCGTACAAAGTGAAACTAGCTGTATATAATAGAGTTCTGGTGCAAACTTTATTTTACGAGAAGGAAATGGCAAAAAAATAAAATAGACTTTTGCTGGATGCTAATATGATGAAGTTTCAGAAACCCCATACAAGAGAGAAATCAAGACACTTAATTCTCTTACACTCTCTCACCAATAATCTAAATAATTCAATTACCGTTTAGTAATCAACATAACGCTGAATTATTCGGTCCAATGCACAGCGTGGGCCCAACCATTCAATTATTAGAATTGTTCGTGTAATAATTGAAATGGGTAAATTAATCAAAAAAAAATATATATATAATAATATATATATAATATATAAAGAAACATATAATATTATTTGTTCATTAATTTTAATTAGTTAAAAACTTTGTATAAATCACTTGGATGGACACAAACTTTACGTCCACCGGTTTCCAAACAACTGTATCTTCGTCAGGACGGTCACATAATAATTATCCATTACTTTTTTTATTAACAAAATGAAAGATAATTTACGTTTAAATAGTAAGTATTAAATAAGGTGTTACACTTTAAAGTTTCGAAAAATGCACTGCATCTTTTGACATTTCATAGGCAATATATGAGGTTAGGTTAGGTTAGGTTATTAGGTTTGGTTTGGTTAGGTTATTAGGTTTGGTTTGTTTAATTTAGATAACGATTATTTTAGTTACATTAAATTAACAGGACATTAAATTATATAGTGAAATACTTATTTTCATTCTATGAACAACGGGACCATATTCTTGGATTATTCCCTTATTTTGATAAACAGGTTAATTTTTAAAAATGTCCTTAGGTTTTGACGGCCGTTCAGAATCTTCTGTGTATAGTTTTCTGGGATATTCTGCCGTGTATATGTGACCTCTCCGGCCAACGTTTCGGATCCCATTGCAGGGTCCATCATCAGCCCTGATGATGGACCCTGCAAATTTTCTGCAAAATGAAATTTTCGTTAAAAAAAATAATAATTATAGTATAATTTTGGATTTTTCAAATTTATAATGATTTTTTCATACAACTCAGTAAATTGTATGGAGATTCCGACGCATATGGTAGACACGAAACCCGAAAATGAGAAAGGGAGTATTGTAAAAACTTGGTTTTTATTTGGAATAGTTATTTTGTTTTTGTTCCTTGTATTATGTCTATGTATCTCTGTGTTATATTTGATCTTATTTTTAAAATATTTTGACATTTTGTAGTTAAATATTTTGTGAATGAGTATCATTGTATTTAATTTTATGCCTTGTTTTATATTAATCCAATTTAAATTTGAGAGCATCTTTTTAATTTTGGAATAACTATTTCTCTGTAGAATTTCTCATTGCTCTATTCTGTTGTATTTGTAATTTTCTTATATCTCCTTTATTACAGGGGTACAAAATAGTGGGGTAATATTGAAAATGAGGAGCAATTAAAATTAATAATTATGTCCAGCCACAAAGTTTTTGCCATAAACATCAAAAAATATAATTATATGTAGATTTTAATCTGAAGTTGCAATTTTTGGTACATTAAATAGTTATATTATGTTAAAAACAAATTGAATTCATCAATTGGACCGATATGCAGAAAAATTTAATAATAGAAAAAATATTTGGTTACCACCGGAACAATTTGGCATGCAGTAACAAACTTTGATTGCAAAACATCTGGGACTTCTATATGTATGTATTCCTATGTAAATGATTAATCTATTATTGATAGATTTATTGTTAACATTGTAGAGATTACTGATGATAATCATTAAATAGGTGAAAAATATAAACTATGTGAGTTTAATTATAATTTTATAATTTACTACTCGAGTTTCGAGAGTATCAGAATATCTCATCGATGACTTTAAAACCAGTTTTTTTGTATATGTAGATTAGGTGGAAATACAAAGAATCAATTGATTAGATACTGACAACTCACGTTATCAGTACGATTTTACGACAGACAGACATACAGACGGACGAACAGGCAGACAGACAGGCAACGAAATTATTATTATGTTAAGTTAATCTATAATCAAACTTTGCGAACCACATTAAATACTACGTAGCACATAATTAATGTGACCAGGCGGCAACATTCCCGACTTGGTTATTTAACTCTTCATTTAACGACGGTAAGTATAAAAAGTAACCATTACCTGCTTACGGTGTTACTTACGGTAAAGAGAAAGGAACAATGAACGAGAAATACAGGAATACATACATCCCTAATATGGACCCCCTAGGGTGAGAGGCATAAAAGCGCGTTAATGATTAATAAAAAAGGAAAAAACCTACGCGTACATTTTTTTAATAAAAAAATATTGTTAAAAAAAACAAAAGATCTCAAAAATAACAAGGGTCCTGCGTTTTAAGGTACGCGGGGCGCGTTTTTTACCCCGTGATGTAATGGCGTCATTATAACACCATCCCCGCGTGCAAGCCTCGGAGGCTGTGACAGATCCGTTGTACCCGAAAAGTCCACTACGGTACGATAAACCTATTCCCCAATCAGCCATACCACCCTAATTGCTTCATTCCAGGTTTTATCTGTTGGGAGAGAAAACCCACCCGCCCTGGTCTGCAGTGGCGTGTAGTGGGCGTGGACTTGGGTTACGCTGCTAATAAAAAACTGTAAATGTACTACAGTCATTCGAGATTATATTAATTTAAAACAAATAAATTGTAGACTCAGATATCAAAAAAATGGATTTACAGAATAGCAGTGTCATTCACTAAGCTAGGACTCATTTGACCGTATTACGAAATAAGAGATATTTCTTTTCTGTATCTTGACAGTTATTGTATAACATTGTAAGGCCGCCAATTTTGAACTTTTTGGTTTGACAGGTTTGAAATGAATGAATTCAATCAATTAAAAATCTCATTTTCCATGATTGTAAATAACTTAACATGTGCTTACATTTTAGAGCTTTCTGATTGATTGAATTCGTTAATTTCAAACCTGTCAAATTTAAAACGTCAAAATTGGCGGCATTACAATGTTATATAATAACTTTCAAGATACAAAATATATATATTGCTTATTATATATATATACGGCCGATTATTAGTTACGCTGATAGCATCGATGGTATAAAAACTCTATGGGCTATATTTCCACTAAAGATTGTATTAATCTAAAATAGGTGCACTTTCTTATGAATTGAATTTTCGTCATTGAAAAATATTAGTATTATTATTAGATACATATTATTCAGTCATTATGTGAAGAACTAAAAATATTATATATGATAAAGTAATATCACAAGTGAATTGGAATATATATTATATTCAAGTCCGCTTCAAATACACACTTTTGTAACACGTCTTTTCAAGCGAAGTATGGCGCAAGAAACACGAGTATTGCGTTCAATTGCTACAAGATTTTAGGCTGATCTAGCAAAAAAGTACGTGAAACATATGCGCAATTTACTTGTCACTTTCTTGAATTTCTTCCGCAGATGGTTTTAGTTTTTTTATTAGTAACATTTTCATTTTTAGTAACAATTTAACACGAGTACTTTGAATCATTTATGCGTGGAACTTACATACTTAATAATGTACATAGGTACTGGCGGTAAACCCTTGTAAAATCACGGGACATAAGAAATAATAACGACTCTTGCATGTAACATGAGCCGCGCGCTGTTTGATACAGGCTGTTGCTGGCTTTGTTGTTGTTGTAATTCCAGCGAGTTACGGACAGGCAGACATTCGAAATTAGGATAGTTAATATCAGTAAGTAATTTGATTAGACAATTATTAATGAAAATATAATTTAATATTTTCTTCCACTACTTTTATTAGAGAATATCACTATTACATGTTTCGAAAACGTTCGTTTCCTTCTTCAGGTGAGCGCAGACTGAAGTGTGTGGGAGTGTGCGTCTGTTGTATGGGTTGCGGGTCCGGTGAAAATGGAGGGGGGGGTCTAGGTGGTGGGAAAAGGGGAATATTTTGAGAAGGGGTGAATTGGAAGATTGTATTTTATTATTCGTGATATTATTTTGTGTATTTTTTTTCATATTTCAAAATTAAATTATCAACATGAAATTTAGCTTTATTTTGCAGAAATCAGGAGTGCACGCCCCTGCTATTCTATACTCGTCTTATTTGCATAAATTATACCTGACAAAATAAATATCTGCGGTCCAGTAAATAAGTAGGGATTATTATTTCAAATAATGAAAATAATCCGGATAAATAAGGGAGGCTAATTAAGTGAAGAGTTCTTACTTCAGCTTCAAGGACGGGCGTGGAAAACTTGCTAACGAGACAACAATAGAAGCTTTCGACCATAATACTTCAGCTAGCGGCGGAGTAGTATTACAGGATCCGACGGAAAGCTTTGCGGTCGACAAAACTTCGTTAGACCAACCGAGTGGGAAATATGGCCGGCGCTGCTGAAAAATCGGTCAGAATGTGCGGTCCGCTTTTGTTAAATCGCGGACCATTATTTTTATTTTTGGATCATAGGCACATCGTATTACGTCCAAAATAATAGTACTGAAGAATTTTGCATATTATTTTCATGGAATCCGTGGTGTAAATAAATATAAAACAATTATTAATTATACTTCACAATCTAGATACATAATTGAAACACCCAATCATCAGAATATACAGACATGAACTAACGTAATTTTTTTGGTAGGCGTTCAGGTTCTACGGCTGGTTTCCATACATAATAAGTAAATAAGTAGCGCTTTATTATACGAATACTTTGAAAAAAATTGAAAAAAACATGCCTGTAGTTAAAAAATATGTTTTGGGATTTAATTATGGACAAAATTATAATGTATTGATTATCTAAAAAAGATTAATTAATGTAATTTGGTTTTTGTAGATAATTCAATTATTCGGGATATTAGAGGGATAGAGAGATTATTTCCGAATGATCTCTACTCATTTGTACTATATTTTGAATCCATATTGGAATTTTTCTTCTATTAGCGGACGATTACCAATTAATAGTATTTAGTGTATTGTATAGTGTCAGGGCTAAGTACACATAATAATGTTGACAGAATATCATTGTTGCGCTTGGCACTGATGTGAAGCTGGTCTCTCATTGCCTTGTGATGTGACTGATTTATTACTAGGCGACTCTATTTATGTGTGTAGTATGAACAAGTCACTACATAGATTTGTTTCGCACCTAGAACCTTGTATTCTTTAAAAGGAAGATTCGGTGTAAATGTTTAAAGGGGCGACCATTAATAACCCTAAGAATTGCTTATTGTGTTCTTTTAGCCAAATGTATTACTATTTTCGCTGCTCCTCCCAAAACTAATATCGCATAGTTAATTAAAGAAGGGAATGAATATTCTTGTTACCAAAGTAAAGAAAAAGAAATATATGATAAAGATAGCATTTTATATGTTATTGTATGTGGCCTAATTAAGTACACGTGTATTAAATAGTACCTACATAGATACAAACGTTTTAACCATTAGGGTTCATTTATTTTCACATATAAGTGGGTGAAAATTAATCAACTATCGTGTTCGAGACGATGATATTATTTCATTTCAAGTTAATGCAACGAAACGACAAAATTAGTAGGCTACAGTGTGCGAATAATATTTATGATTACCAGAGGGCCGAATTGAGTTTCTTCGGTATTTTCCACCAAATCAACAATTTTCCAAATTGCTAAACAACGCCAAATGGTTTCAAGAATTTTCTTAGTTTGAAATATCCAAAATTCTATACTACCAGTTTTCTATACTAGTAATAAATTAAAGAATTAAATCATCGAAAGATTTGGCAGTTGCTTCGTGGTGTTAATTTAATATATGATTTTTATTCAAACTTTGTACTACACACACAATATATAATATCGAGAGTTATTTATTATTACATACTATATTTTCGAGGGGAGCAGTCCGTCTCATCATCGGGTTTAGTCATTAACTACACCTGACAATTGGAGGGACTGCTCCTCTTAAAACTGTAATAGCAATGAATAAGTCGTGTGTAGTACAATGTTAAAATAAAAATCATATTTAAATCACTTCATTAAAATCATATTCCAGGTCACTCCAGCCGCCCCTAGCAGTAAGTAATAACCGCTAGTTTGTAATGATTGTAATAATTTTTTAAACATGTTGAAATTTTGATATTTTAACTAAGGAGCACTAAAAATGTTTAAATAACAATAACTTTTCTGAATTTTCTAATCAACTTTTGGAAACAAACCCTGTTTTTGATTTTTTTGCGAATTTTACATTCAAAGAACATAAGATTACAGTTGGATATATTAGAAATTAGAAAATGGTAATACCAAAATAAATATTTAAAATAACCAGGTCATTTTGGCAAATAGTAATCTTAAAATTGGTTTTCACATTAGTTCTTAATTAGTTATATATTCATCTCCCATGTGTTTATTTTTTGGTTTTGTTCATGTCTATACTTCGAATTTTAATTTTCAACAAAAGTTGTATCCTGATAAAGGGACTATTGGCCCCGAAACATATTAATAATTCAGTAAATTAATGGTTTTCTTGATAATAATCTAAAGGCCCGTTAGTTTTCAAATTTTTTTCGCACTGTTAATAACTTTGTTCTTTCTTCTTCTTTCTTTTCTTAATAAACGATTCTTTCAGTACCTACATAGGAACACAGCACTCGATCGAAGGACATCTGTAATTCAGGCTCCGTCTAGTCGCAGAATATATTCCGCAAGAAAAATACAACCGAAATTGTCGATTTATGAATGTACGTAGAACAGCACAATACCGCAGTAAAGATCTGGCCGGTCTCCAATTCAGGTCAAACCTTCCTGCGTCATCCTTTCGAGGTTAATAAATAACCAGCTGAAGTCCCGACACAAACGAAGACGTAGGCCGACCGTCTGAAGGCCCCGCAATCTGATCCAATTAGTTATTCCGGACGATGGAAATATCCGGAAGTACTTAAAATCTAAATATCTCACCATTCAAGAACGATCGGCGAGCACTCTCCTTAAAAGAATCATACGAAAAAAATATGCGAGGCAATTTACATAGCAGAGGAACTCGATGATTGAAAATTTCAACGTCAAAGGATTTCTGTAGGGAATGCAATAATTTTTATATCCATGACCCGTCCAAAAGATGCAAAAGAATGCACGCGGATGACATGAATATTTTTATTTCCATGAGAAGCATTTTTTTGTAATTGGTGTTTTCATATTTTAACGGATTATAATCAAAAAATTTTGATTACATAACTACTTGAACTTGTATATTTAACGATATTAAAACTCATTTTTGTTTGGGAAATTATTATTTCGTTCTTCAAGATGATAAAAAAAAAATTTAATCAATTTTTTTTTTTTTTGTCAATATGATATCATTATTATTATGTTTACCAAATTCAATTGAAAAATTACTTTAAAAAAACACTTCTCGGACCTGACTATAAACATTAAAATATAGTAAGATGAAAAGAAATGGGAAAATGATATTAAATACCGGATATTATTGAGAAAAAAAATAGGATAGAACTTATAGTAAATTGAGATGGTTATTTTGATTATTTTTACACGCTTTCTAACAAAGCTGGTTATAAATTGGATTAGTATTTTATTTAAGAAGCTTATTGTAATCATCAATAGATAACGCTATCCTGGCTAAAATTGATTTTTACTATTATTTCGTCAAATTGAAAACATTAATGATTAAAATATTACGGCAGTGACATGCAATCGTCGAATTAATACTTCAATAATGACAAGAAATTAATAATTAGATAATCCAAATTTATTTTAAAAATCCACAAATACACAATGCCAAATATTTTAGGTAGATTGTTTGACGCCATAACCGCACACTTACACGTGATGGTTTTGACAGATTTTGTTTGTTTTATGCCGCCATCCGTCTCCTTGTTTTACGTTTTTACGTATTTTTTATGTTGGTACAGCCGGACGGACTATACAAAAAATGACATACGTAGGGCTTGGAATGTCACCTGAACAGCCATAGATTTTGTTATTTTGTTTTTCATACGAGAGTCTTCGTAATGTATCAAGTTCAGTGCGTAAATGTATGTTAAGGCCAGGTTTTATGTCTGCGTGTTAACTTTCCACATTCTAACTGAATGTTGATTCTCCTTATTCAGCAAGGCGCATTACATTCTCCGCATAAGAATGAACACATCCAAAAGAGGCGGCTCTGGGCCAAATAAAAACACTTGAATACAATAGAAACAGTCATTTAGAAAATATATTAACTTTTTTATAAGTCAAAACTGACGCTTAATGTAGGGGTACAACAACGAGACACTTTTCGAGCCTGAATTTCCAATATTTTTGATTCTTTCTCGCAGCCACATGCGCGTAACATGTCCCCATCAATATAAAAAAAATATTCAGTGATTTAGAAAAATTGGGTTAATGAGTATCTACATTTATAATCAAAAATCTCTTATCGTGAAGATGATACCTGAATATCGTATAAGAAATGAATTGCACGATAATATTGGGAAACGCTCATTACTTTATTTTACGGAAATTGCTGTCGTTAAGGTTGTTGTTCTTTTAAAATAAAAGTGTATACATCGCAGATGCCATCGAATTGCTCCATACGAGTGGAATATTTGGTCTCTCACTTTAGCGAAAGAAAATAGCTCCTAAAAATAAATACTATACGGGAAAGAAAATATTAGTTTTACTTCAAAATATTTAAAAATTTTAACATTTTTCTATAAACTGTGCAATATAAAGAGTAAATTATATGACAAACACATACGATGAGTACCAAATATTTAAAAAATCAAAATATTTAAAAATTTTAACATTTTGCTATAAACTGTGCAATATAAAGAGTAAATTATATGACAAACACATACGATGAGTACCAAATATTTAAAAAATCAAAATATTTAAAAATTTTAACATTTTGCTATAAACTGTGCAATATAAAGAGTAAATTATATGACAAACACATACGATGAGTACCACAGTTTTACTTCAAAATATTTAAAAATTTTAACATTTTGCTATAAACTGTGCAATATAAAGAGTAAATTATATGACAAACACATACGATGAGTACCACAGTTTTACTTCAAAATATTTAAAAATTTTAACATTTTTCTATAAACTGTGCAATATAAAGAGTAAATTATATGACAAACACATACGATGAGTACCACAGTTTTACTTCAAAATATTTAAAAATTTTAACATTTTGCTATAAACTGTGCAATATAAAGAGTAAATTATATGACAAACACATACGATGAGTACCACAGTTTTACTTCAAAATATTTAAAAAATTTAACATTTTGCTATAAACTGTGCAATATAAAGAGTAAATTATATGACAAACACATACGATGAGTACCACAGTTTTACTTCAAAATATTTAAAAATTTTAACATTTTGCTATAAACTGTGCAATATAAAGAGTAAATTATATGACAAACACATACGATGAGTACCACAGTTTTACTTCAAAATATTTAAAAATTTTAACATTTTGCTATAAACTGTGCAATATAAAGAGTAAATTATATGACAAACACATACGATGAGTACCACAGTTTTACTTCAAAATATTTAAAAATTTTAACATTTTTCTATAAACTGTGCAACATAAAGAGTAAATTATATGACCAACACATACGATGAGTACCACAGTTTTACTTCAAAATATTTAAAAAATTTAACATTTTTCTATAAACTGTGCAATATAAAGAGTAAATTATATGACAAACACATACGATGAGTACCACAGTTTTACTTCAAAATATTTAAAAATTTTAACATTTTGCTATAAACTGTGCAATATAAAGAGTAAATTATATGACAAACACATACGATGAGTACCACAGTTTTACTTCAAAATATTTAAAAATTTTAACATTTTGCTATAAACTGTGCAATATAAAGAGTAAATTATATGACAAACACATACGATGAGTACCACAGTTTTACTTCAAAATATTTAAAAATTTTAACATATAAACTGTGCAATATAAAGAGTAAATTATATGACAAAACATACGATGAGTACCACAGTTTTACTTAAAGAGTAAATTATATGACAAACACATACGATGAGTACCACAGTTTTACTTCAAAATATTTAAAAATTTTAACATTTTTCTATAAACTGTGCAACATAAAGAGTAAATTATATGACAAACACATACGATGAGTACCACAGTTTTACTTCAAAATATTTAAAAATTTTAACATTTTGCTATAAACTGTGCAATATAAAGAGTAAATTATATGACAAACACATACGATGAGTACCACAGTTTTACTTCAAAATATTTAAAAATTTTAACATTTTGCTATAAACTGTGCAATATAAAGAGTAAATTATATGACAAACACATACGATGAGTACCACAGTTTTACTTCAAAATATTTAAAAATTTTAACATTTTTCTATAAACTGTGCAATATAAAGAGTAAATTATATGACAACACATACGATGAGTACCACAGTTTTACTTCAAAATATTTAAAAATTTTAACATTTTTCTATAAACTGTGCAATATAAAGAGTAAATTATATGACAAACACATACGATGAGTACCACAGTTTTACTTCAAAATATTTAAAAATTTTAACATTTTTCTATAAACTGTGCAATATAAAGAGTAAATTATATGACAAACACATACGATGAGTACCACAGTTTTACTTCAAAATATTTAAAAAATTTAACATTTTGCTATAAACTGTGCAATATAAAGAGTAAATTATATGACAAACACATACGATGAGTACCACAGTTTTACTTCAAAATATTTAAAAATTTTAACATTTTGCTATAAACTGTGCAATATAAAGAGTAAATTATATGACAAACACATACGATGAGTACCACAGTTTTACTTCAAAATATTTAAAAATTTTAACATTTTCTATAAACTGTGCAATATAAAGAGTAAATTATATGACAAACACATACGATGAGTACCACAGTTTTACTTCAAAATATTTAAAAATTTTAACATTTTGCTATAAACTGTGCAATATAAAGAGTAAATTATATGACAAACACATACGATGAGTACCACAGTTTTACTTCAAAATATTTAAAAATTTTAACATTTTGCTATAAACTGTGCAATATAAAGAGTAAATTATATGACAAACACATACGATGAGTACCACGGGCGTGCACCGCGTACAAGCAAAAAAAGCTATTAAAAGCATTACTAAACATTCGGGGAAATAAAAATAAAAATCCTTATTTTTTGAAAATTCTAGGCTTAAATTTTTTGTATAAGCTTAAATTTTGCAACGGCTAGAGTTATAATTCCGACGTTCGTCGCTTGAAACGTCATGTATAGGTACTCCTTATAAGTTCTACACGTAGGTGGGCCCTTATCAGTGGCGTGCAGTAGGCACATACATAGATTATGCCGCTACCGACTATGCAAATCGAGTACCTGTATTCTATGTGGAAACTGGGTATGGTTATCTTTTAATTTTATTTCGTAAAGCCGTTCTGAATTTTTAATACCATATAGGCGTACATAAGTGTGTGCTTGGGTGTTTGGAATAGTGTCTCAAAGCAGAATAAAGTAAATTACATCCAGCTCATTAATATCTTTAAAAAGGTTGATAGCTTTGCTGCTACCAGCAAGTTAGTCCTGTTTTTATAGCGCAAGCTTTTAACTTAGAAAATAGTATGAATATTAATGCGGCACATATTCCATGTTCGCATCCCTATTTAAAAAAAAGTCTTTAATAAAAAAATAATAATAATGTCGAAGTGTGTGGTGAAAATTAAAAAATTTAATGTGTAGTAGGTTTTTCAGGATTTTAGAATTAATTTGGTTTGATTTTGAAATCAGGGCACTCTACTATATCTGGATTCTTGCCTTTAAAAAATTGGAATGACATATACCAAGTCCTAGCGAATACAATTAAAAAAGGATTGTTGAGTTGGTTTGGCAACATGGAACGCGTGAATAAGGAAAAAATAATAAGTAAGAAATACGACGCAAATGTTGAACAAGAAAGACGTTTACAGAAAACTTGGTATAATCAATAAAACCAGATACCAGAAGATGATCCAGCTAGAACTCTCAAGAATAGACTAGCATACTGATGTATGGATGAGGATGTGGCAAGGATTGTGTGTCAAGAAAGAAAAATGCGGTGCTCCATCCTCTTTGTTTGCGCCTGAGCGGAAACTGCATGAATCAAGTAAATAATTTATTTTTTTTAAATAGAGAAGCGAACACAGATTACGTGTCACATCAATATTCTTACTATTTTCAAACTAAGCTAAACGCTTGTGCTATCAAAATAGGACTAACTTGCTAGTCTGGAGTGAGGTTCGAACCCGCGACCTTTGGATCACGAGGCAAGTGTCCTAACCACAAGACCAACAACTATATGAATAAATTCTATATTATGCATTCAAAATCCGTTCAAAAATTTTGATTTCTCTGAGTAAATAATTTTGCATTTACATTTATTTAATTTACGCAAATTACACGATGGGTTCCAAGCTCTTAGTTGTGAAAAAAAGTAGCAGATAATCTACATAAAGATTTCGATTTTCCATTTGCGAAATTATAATAAAAAATAGGCATACAAATTCAAGTACACAGGTAGAAAAAATATATTTACAAGACAGAGTACATGTTTCCAGCGTAAAATATTTGTATACACATTTTTTCAATTTACGCCAAACCATTAGAATGGGAGTAAAAAAGGTTCATTTGGTAAATATTGCCGGGCGCTAATCTAGATGTTTACGAAAATTTATAATCCACGATGTGGTTTGCGTAAAAAAATATTTCAAATTGCCTTTAAAAGCCCTAAATTACATTCGCAACTCCGACATTTTTTTGTTTGCTCAAACATTTTACGGCAAAGTTCACGCAACAAATTTATGAGAAATTTCATTTAAAATTATAATTGAGTCAGTGGTTATCAAGCGTGAAGAAATATTGTTTTTGAAATCATAATACAGTAAGAAACAATTAAGCAAAGTTACACGTGTTTTAAAAATAATTATATTTTAATTTTAAGGAGAAAAGTTTGTGTACTGCAGAAAAATCTCTAACAGTGCAGTTAAAAGCAACGTTTTCTTTAATTTTCCATTATGTGTACGGACTTATAAGGTATTTGAGTAGTAAATTTTCTAAAAAAATGTGTGTGCAAAATGTGTGCTATTTTTTGCTCTCATAAATTACTATACTGTGTAAGAAAGTACAGAGCTAATTAGGAAGTAATTGTCTATATGTTAATTGCACAATATTGTTACGCAATTTTGGTGCTTCATACGATTAGAGTCCAATAAGTCTATCGTTAATAAAATGTCTTTCTGTATGCGGAGGTGGGAAACACGTGTGCGGACAAATATTTTTAAGTGTATGGCCGCGCACCCGCTCACGTTAGAGGAACATTACTCAGGGGCCGTAATATTAACACAGTTTTTTTCTTTGGCAAAAAAATCATTTCCGTAATTTTTAAGACAATGTGATTATTTTCAATAATTTCCATCAAGAGATGTGAAACTATGAAATATTTAATTAACTGTGAAAAGAAAGACGCCACATTTTTTGTTCCATATTTTTCAATTAAAAAGAACGAAAAAAGAGCGATACAAATACAGGATAAAAACGCGGCAATAGTTCAGTGTGTGTAGTAAAATAGTATGTGAAAAGTTTCGAAAACAACAATATTTGTGTGGCCAACAACGAACCCAACGATACATCATTCTTAACAGAACACAAAACGCTCCGCTAGTACTACAGCGTCTGATGTCTTTGCGGAAATGCCGTCCGCGTATTCACGTAACCCTGCGAACAAGCAACTTATAATTTGATAACGCCACTAATCCATCACTTCAAATTTTAAGTATCGCAATCATGGTCGCACTTTTCAATCGCCGATCATATTGATTGAGAATAATACCCTAAATAGTGAGTAAAAACAGTCATTTATATCTTCACTAATCGATTAACATACTACAATATCATAAAGCTTAATTTTGTTTGAACAAAGCGTCGCTGCTATATTACGGATAGTGAACATCTAAAAGGCAAATATTTGAACGTTACGAATATGTTGGTAAAAGCTTGTATAATGTTACAGGGATGTTACTAATGCATTCTGATAATTATTTGTTTGTATCGATTAGCATAATACGACTGTGAAGCCTTAATTAATGCCAGGTAAATCGATACATGTGACGTAGCAGGGACAAATCTCACAAAGTTACCTCCGTATATTAATTTCCTCGTCCATTTCCACAAAAGTAAATACGAAAATTGTAAATAAAGATGCCCGCTTTATCACAAAAAATTGCTTTCTACATTTATTTACTATAACCACTTTCGATATTTTCTTTCGTTTTTCAGGATGCAAAAATTTATGAATAAAAATATTGTTTATAATAAAATTAATTAGCGCATACTTTTAAAAATGAGAGCATTATTTTTAACTTAATTTCATGTAGACAGACTGGTCACAAGGTCAATATTTGATGGTAGTACGTCAATCACAAACATCTTTCACTTATCTCCAGCATATAGTACTCACGCCGAATACATAAATTAAAAATATTCCTCTGAATACGGCGCGCCGCATCGATACGCTTCGTGTGTTCACGACCGTGCGTTCAATAAAATTGAATTAAAAATGATACCAAACATAATAATAAATAATGTGCGTGAAATATTCAAGACGCGTTCTACTGACGGAACTCTCAGGTAGTAAGCAGAGATATACGAGTACATATACTGTAATATATCTAAAGTTTTCTCATCATCAAAGTAATGCGTGATTTTTTCGTTACACGCTTTAAAAATTAGCCAGCCCAAAATTAATCAAATCGTGTTTTTTTTAGGAAACAAGGTGGAAGGATTATTTTTAAATACATTGAGAAATTATTTAATGTGTAGAAATATTACATATACATTATTTAACATTCGCGTCACTTTAAGGCGAAATGAATCGAAATTTATATTTTCTCACGTATTATTGCCATTTAGTTTTTTGTTGGAATGTACGTACAGTGGTAAATGTGTCAAACTTTAACGCATATATGGCGATGTATAATGTATATTATGATTGCTTCAAAAACACATTATGCAGTGCGTGGTTTTTCAAAAAATAACCAAACCATATGAAAAACAATTGGCAATGGGCGATAGTGAATCGCAGACACTAATAGCCGCGCAGCGAACAGTATAGCCGATAGCCAATTTACCTCATCAATGGCCGCGTGGCGGGGACTATTGGCCGCACAGCGGTCAGTGTAGCCGCCCGCGGGGCCTAGCAGTAAACAATCGGCAACAGCTGATTTCTTAACTGCTAGTAATACATTAATGTTGTTATATTATACGTAAGATGTTCATGTTTAAAGCAAATGAGATAAATCAATTACAGGAAAATCTTTACCGAGGGAGTTTATTTCAACTTCCGTCTAACCGATTGCGTAGATCAGGCAGGCAGTAACCTGTCAGGCCGTCAGCACTTCCTGCAGATCCGTGGAAAAAATTGTTGCGGTAGTGAATCAATAAAAAAAGGTATTCATTGCACAAGTTTGGAAAATTCACAAATCAGGTTCTCGTAAGATATTTTGTCTTATCGTTTACAAGTTAAGATTGTCACAAGGTAAATTATGCGCGGAGAGAGAGAGAGAGAGAGGGAGAGAGAGATGCAAAAACGTATGCCCGCGTCAGTACCGAGGTTTTAGCGCGTCATCCTATCTCTCTACCTTAGAACGACTTTTTACCGTAGAGTAACCAATTTCAGCTCTGGAACAATTCTATCTAAAAAAAATTATGATGTTTACAGCGTTGAATTTGTGGTTGGCCATAATTTGAGAAAACAAATAAATATTTAAGATATATAAACTAACAAATCTTGTATAATAATGCGCAGGTTGTATGTGCAAAACCTGGTCCGCCATATCAATATGTAAAAAGTTTGTAAGTTTTCTCAAAATAAAAAATATTTGGTCGCTACTGGGATACGAACCGAGAACTTTTCCGGAGAACAGCAATACCGAATTTGCAACAGTAACCAACCTTGATAAGAAAAATTTGTGAATCTGGTAATAATTTAACAGTTGGCAGTTTTGGGGGAAAAATACCTCACATACATTTGTAATCTGCGATAAAAGTTAACCGATTTCAACCATATATTAGGTCCTTACATATGAAATTGGCCTTTAGTATGGGAGGAACATAAAGCCGATTTTTTTTTATTATAATATATTTATTTAATCAAAGTATGTACCATTGCTATCTATGCACTTTTGCCATCTCATAGGTAGTTCATCGATCCCTTTACTAAAAAAACCATTCGGACGGGAATCAATAAAATCTTTGAAGGCGGTTTGGACTGCCCCATCGGAGTTGAATTTTTTCCTTTGCAAGAAGTTATCCAAATTTCAAAAAAAATGGTAATCTGTTGGGGCAAGGTCCGGAGAATACGGAGGAAGTCTTAGACATTCCAATTAAAGCTCCTCTAATTTGGTAGCCGTCTGTTGTGCAGTGTGTGGTCTAGCGTTATCATGAAGCAGCAGTGGCCTAGAGCGATTAACCAGCCTCAGTTGTTTAGCAGCTAGCTTTTCCATCATGGTTTGCAGTTGCTGACAATAGACATCTGCCGTAATCGTCTGGCCAGATTTAAGAAAGCTGTAGTGAACGACACCAGCACTAGTGCACCAAACGCTCACAAGTAACTTTTTTGGAGTCAATTTTCGCTTGGGGCATGGTTTGGCTGGTTCGGAAGGTTCAGCCATTACGATGAGCGCTTCCGATTATCGTACAGGATCCACTTTTCATCACAGGTAATGATTCGATTTAAAATCCCTTCATTATTGTGCCGGTTGAGTAATGCAACGCAGCAGTCAACGCGCGTTTGTTGATTTGCTTCACTCAATTCGTGAGGTACCCACCTTTCAAGCTTTTTCACCTTACCAATTTGCTTCAAGTGGATTAAAACAGTTTTCACTAATACCGCAGCCTGCAGCTAACTCGGATGTGGTTTGCGATGGATCCGCTTCCACAATAGCTTTCAATTCTTCATTATCAACTTTGGTCTCCGGCCGTCCACGGGAGTTGTTCTGCAGGTCGAAATTTCCAGAACGAAAACGTTGGAACCAAAAACGCACTGTGTTTTCTTTTGCGGCACCGTCGCCATACACATTATTAATCCTTCGAGTCGTTTCTGCAGAACTGGTGCAACGGTGGAACTCGTACTCGTAAATAACGCGATATTTCAAGTTTTTCATTTTGTAAACTGAGTGACGCAAAGAAAAAAACAATTGAGGAAAAAACAAATGAATTATAATTTTCAAAACACAAATACATGAGTAAATAGCTGTATAAATTTGGATTTGGAATTCCTAACCAAAGAGAAGATATTTGAGATCAAATTTGCCAGTACGGCAAAACGCCAATTTCATATGTAAGGACCTAATATTAATACAAATAAACGCGGTTTTGCTTCTGAAAATTCACAACACAAGCTAATACATTATTCACAACACAATAATTACAATGGTAATAAAAAGGGTTAGATAAAATTGAAAAAACTTGCAAATGGTTTTCATAGATTTGGAAAAGGCTTTGTATAAATTTCTGAAACTTTGGCAAGCCTTAAAATCGCAACAAGTTATTCAGTACTACATTAAACTTTTGTGTGACGTGGAAAAGTAAAGTATGGTCTCGATTTCTCGAGTCCCACAGGCTTAAGCAAGCTTTTCAGGTAAATTCTGGAGTTCATCAAGGATTAACTTTAAGCCCACTATTAATTAACCTAGCTTTAAACTACCTCATGATATGTATATATATATATATATATATATATTAAAGCCAGCACCCTGGAATATTCTGTAACATGTGTTGACGATATTGTTCTAAGCTGCAACTTTCATAAGATACTTTAGTAAAATGGAGATTCACATTAGAAAATAATGGCCTAAAAATTATTAGAATTAAAATCCAATGCGCTTTTTTAAATTCTGACAATAGCCACGCAAGTCCTCATGACCATTCCTATCACAGTGCACTAAGTTAATGCATTCAATTACCTGGGCTCCGTAACGTGTGCAGAATCCACAATAGAACTTCACCAGCCTTTTTCTGCCATCTTATGTGATAATAATATCTCAAAAAAAGCAATGGGTAGATTTTATAAAACAGCAATCAGGCCAACGAGACCCTGCGGTTATATTTAATATTATATTTTCTTGAAGCTGCGATGAAAATGCTAAGATAGAATAAAATTCAAAATATTTATATCCGTAATTCTTTTATCGCGGCCCCTAACATTGAAAAAAAAAGGATTTCGACTCAGATAGCATGGACATGTGATGCGAAGGGGAAAAGATCACATAAATCATTAAACGATGAGTAACGGTGAAAAAAGAAGACCAAGAGGACCATAAGCAACATGGATAATTTCAGTCAGAACGATTAGGGTAGCTAACCCCCAATGAACGAGAAAATGCAAAGACTAAACTAGGAAAGGAAATTTTGGTTAGAATTTCTGCATAGTTTTAATAATTATGTTTGAACTGAATCAAACCCGGAACCCTCGATAAGGAAAGCCAATGCCATGTCCCTTGGTCTAGGAGGGCCGCTAAAGTTACTGAACCAAACAATACATGACATATCAATACATGACACGCAGTCAATTATTCACACATCACAACTTTCATCGATACGTGAATGATAGAAGGCTAAAAACAAACATTTTTACCATTTTATCGCCAGTAAAGTGAAAGAAAACATTAAAGAAATTTACATTATAAATAAAATAAATACTTTGATTTGGTTCACGCACGCAACGCACTTCGTTGACATAAAATCTATTTTTAGCGCTCATTTCCGTACACGCGTAAATGTAGGCATTAATATTGATTCGGATATCTGGTACATTTTAATTACATTTAAACAGGCAGGCGGAGCGTGTTATTGTATTGCAAGTAGAACAATCAAAGTATGTAAAGTAAAGGGTAAAAATTGATATTCTGTGCATTATTATATCAGTCTCTTCTGAAGCGCTCCACAAACCGTTCGAAATAAATAAAAAAGCGAATGTGCTATGAAAATAGGACTAACTTGCTGGTCTGGACTGAGATTCGAACCAGCGACCCTTGGATCATGAGGCGAGAGTCCTAACTACAAGACCAACAAGCTACTCCATATATATATATTTATTGAAGAAATCCCATGTGAACACTGAGAGAAATGATTTATTAATTCCGCGAGAAAAGTGGTTAGTAAAAGAGTTCCAATTTACTATTAGTTCTTTTAAAATAAAAATTTCAATATGACATAAAATAATTTTTATCAAATATTGTACAAACTCAAACAACACTTTGAACATCAATTCAATATTTTTAATGAACCAAGATAAAATACTTACTGACAATATTTAGCCACTATTAGCGTAGATTACAGGAGACCTCTTTCCATTTAAGAAAAACAATCGAATAAGTATGTGTAAGCCGTGCGTACGACAACATCGGTATTTATGTACGTATAAACACCAACGTAACGAAGCAATGTGCCTCGTATGCACGGCTTACACAAACTAATTCGATCGTCTTTCTTACATGGAAATAGGTCTACGACGCGGTGAGAGAACATGCTCATCTTGAAAACACAGTTAATACTGAAATATTGAACAATAATATGTATTAGCGTTTTAACCCAACGCCTTCAATATTATTGATCAACTATCTGATCGTACTAGGCGTTGTCCGGGTTTAGGATTTATCTAAATATACGTTTGTGGGGGGACACAAAGATTCCATTGTTTTACATTGAGTCAAATCGGTCAAACGGTGTAGATTTTTGTAAAAATTACCCACACGGCTTCGCACGCGTATATTTTTAGTAAATTTTAGTCATATTTTATCAATTTTTATATTAACCTTAAAATAAAGATATATGTCGTCAATTTCTCTATAGAAAGTATTTAAATATCTCTTATCATTAAGGCAGCGTCCGTAAAAATCGCATCGCTCGACCATTTTTTCGCTGTTACTTTAGTTGAAAAACAGGCCACCACGAAAAGCCCTTTATTTTAACGGGATACTATATAATAGCCCATGTCCACCCCGAAAGTTCAATCTAAATATTAGTGAAAGAATTTTTGGAACTGGAATGGATTTGGAATGGGAAATATCGGATGAGTAGTTTCGGAGATTAATAACCCCCTACATCCAAACTTACAAACTATACTTCTTTATATATTAGTATAGATTGTATTGAAAATGTTCTGAGTCTTTATGCAATATGTAGGGTTATCACATAATCACGAATACATGTATATCGACGACTTCGCTCTGTCTGTAAGCATCAGTCGGTCATTTTGCTATGTGTATTAAATACAATAAATAATCAATGACACATAGATCCTTACTGTATCTGTATAAATTACATGGGTTACGAGACAAAAGTTTCACCCTTGTACTCTCACCATTAAAAACAATCAAGTTTACACATACGTTATTTGTGTATTTTCTTAATAAAATAATTAAAATATTACTCTTCTAGAGAAAAGCAAGTGATCGTAGCAGTTCAAACTACTATATCAAAATATGAGATATAAATCAATAACAGACATCCCCCAATATTAAAACACAGTATTTAATAAATAAATAAATAATAATAATATTTTTATATGCAGGTATTTTCTAACAACACAGTTACTGTATTTTATCCCCAGAAGGGATTTTTTTTTGATTTTCAGATGTTTTCTAGTATATATGTCAAAATAAATCCTAAGAATTTCATGTATACGTTATTTGCAATTTTTATTTAATACACTACTTCCACTATACTGATACTTTCATTAGATCATCAACATATCATATTTTAATAATATATACTACTATCTACATACTGTACCACATATACGTATACACTTTGTTGCCCTCATTAATCCACGCTGATCCTGACCAGGCCAGCAGGCGATGTAAAAACGAAAACTTGAAATTAAGTAGTCAAACAAAATAGCATTTTATATGCAACATCATTATGTAATATTAAAGTCACATTTTCTTTCTACCCTACTAGTAGAAAGAGAGTAATTTGCCCAATGGGTCAGTTAAGCCCATCCGGTTATTTTAGTGTTACGAAACCCTTACAGATTTGTAACGGATAAAGGGACGGCTTGCGTGATAAAACGCATTAGTAGATCGGTTAGTGTTTTCCTAAAAATTATACTTTTTATTATTTTTCTACGAAATTTCAAACACAGTTCAGTGATTTCTAAATATTATTAAGTGTTTCCATCAAAATTATTTTGTAACCAATATCCCATTAAAATACTTAATGTATATCACTTTGACCAAATATCGAGAACTAATGTTTTTGATGACTGTGAAGAGGTCAGTGTTTTTATCTATTTACGAGAAAAAATCTGGAACGAACAACACATTAAAATGAATCGAGTGTGAACGTCATGTCCTGATGTCTCATCACTTTACTACATTAAGAATGAAACAAGAAAATAAAGTCTGCCTCGCTGGCGTGCATTATAGCTACACTATAACAGAGATTACTCAAAAATATTTTATGTTTTGAATTTGAATCAATTATTCGACAGTTAGACTTAGAGCGCACTCGTTTACATATAAAAATTGGAGTGTTGTATTTTTTTATTAAGCTACATTATTTTATTCAGTATACTGCAATATCGATAGAAATTATATTCAAAGAATAAAATACAGCACTCTTTGTCATGCGAAAGAAAAGCGATTCGTACATTGAAGTGAAGTATACAAATCTACGGTCCCTGCGTAACCTCAGACATCTACCAAAATGCATTTTTGATTTTTTGTATCGATACATAGAAAAATACTCTTCAATTCCAGTGAAAAACTTCTAAACCACTCGTCCAAAAAATGTTATGTAGAAGACAATTTTTATCGACACAAAATATCTCTGACGATAAGTAAATTTATTTTGATAAGAATTTAACATTACCTACTTTAAATACCCTCGACAGATTGAAATTAATTTTAAGAATATATTTTATTCATATTTTATTAATTTGTGAAATCACCTTATCATATGGATATATGTCGTTAAGGACTTTTTAAAAGCCTTTTTAATCTCTACACCTTCTTCTATCGAAAGCATTTATATATCTCTTACCGTTAAGGCAGCAGCGTTCATAAGAAACGCATTCGCTCGACCGTTTTTTCGTCGACTTACGTTGCAAAATTGGTCTCCACGAAGAGCGCTTTATTTTAACGGGATAATATATAGACTATGTCCACTAAAGCTCCATTCTAAATATTGGTGAATAAATTTTTGAAATCGGATGAATGGTTTCGGAGATTACCTCCTACATCTAGACGTACAAACTTTACTTCTTTACAATATTAGTATAGATGAAAACACTAGTAAATAATGTATCTCAACATTGTTTCTTTATTTTATATATACGTGGAGAATTGTGAGAACTTTCGGCGAGAGGGTAGCAGTTTTATAAAAAATGGAAGACGGCCTCAGATACTTGCGGGGAATGTGTTTAGTAGTAAAGTGCTGAACGTAATTCGGAAGAGCGAGTGAAAAAGTGGCAACTTTAAAAATTCAGGTGAGAGTATGGTGGTAGAGTTGGACCTCCATTTTCTTTCAAAAAATAAACATGTCTAGATTTTTTTTTCATTACTAAATGCTTGCTACGAAAATAGACCAAAATTGTACATACATTACTTGCGCTGGTGGAGAAAAATTTGAGACTCTTGTTGACGATCATCGCCGGAAAATATAATATAATTTCCTTTGTCTGAACCTTCCTAAAGTGTGTCCCATTTTTAATAATGGCCTGCGAGCTTTAAGACTTACGCACGTACAATTCGAAAAAAATAGTATGCCTAAGATAAAGAAAACAATTTTTTTTATTAACAGTCATATTTTATCGAACTTGATGCATAAAGCCTGATAATTCCCACGTGTTGATGAATATTATTTTTGAAAGAAATTGAAAAGGAGTACATCGATATTAGATATTCAAATGTCACGTGAATTATGCGGAACAGTCAAAATAAAAATAATACTAGTGCTGCTAACATCAGATTAATTTTATTTTTAAAATCGGGAATTATTTCTTAAAAAAATATTTGTTTTTCTGGGTCTTTTGAGCAATTTATTTAATTTTTTATTTATCTATTAATTAACGCCCTTCGGGGCTTTTGCAAACAATAAGGTAAAGTGTACATTAAATTAATTAATACTTATAGAATACATAGTGATTTCCCGTGAAATATAAACGAGAAAATATAATAATATAAAGTGGAAAGCAAATACATAGCAGTAGCACAATTTTGGAGTCGGAGTCCAAGAGAATGAGACGAAGTAAGAAGAAGAGTTTCCATTTATATCACGCCGCGAAGAAGATATAAATCCAGTGTAGAAAAAATAAAAATAATAATTTTAAAATATTACACTACACCAGCGATGGCGAACCTAGGACACGCGTACCGTAGATGGTACGTACAACAATTTTGCTGGCACGTGGACAATTTAAAGACTAATTTTATTTTAGTAAAGAACTCATGGATATCCAGACTCTTCATTTTATATTTGATTTTTTCGTATAAAAAATATTGTGCTGGCAGCACCGTAGCTGACCTCTGTTACCATCGGAGGTTATGATTTTTCTTTGCTATTCGACTCGGCTGAAGTTCGCTGTGAAATCGTTCAATATCAAGATGGTGCATCTTAAATATCTTGTTGATAGTGGATTATATTTTTACCATTATACGTAAAGAATAAAGTACTAATACGCCGTTTCTTACACATGCGAAAACACGATTTTACATGTAAATAATTGTTTTAACCAAGCAACGTTGTGAAAAGTTAAGGTGTGATTTATTTTTGTTCGAGCTTTTACTTTATTTGTGTCATTAACTAAGAAAGTAACTTAGGGGGTATTCTAGTCCAGAGGCACGAATTTCGGGCGTTTTTTAGAGCTTTGTAAAAAAGAAACAAATAATATTTTTGGTATAAATTTTTTTATGATTCGTTTATTTATATGTTAAGAATACATCAAAAATAATAAAAAATTCAAAAAGTTATCAGCTGGTAAAGTGGGGGGTCCAAAAAAAAGCGATGTTCTGGCGGACATGGTTCCAAACCTTGTGGTCATCTGAAACAAAAAATTCTAACGGATTCTTAATAAGTAAAGATGTCACTATCGCCTTTACCGTGGAAAAATTTTTTTTTTTTTTTTTAAAAATGGCGGCCGTTTGAAAAAAAATCTCATTTTTTCGCGTTTTTTTTAACAGTTAAAATATTTTTTAATAGTAAAAATAAAAATATCGACTTGAATACTTGGGGCTATAGAAGAATGTATAGAAAATGTTCACACAAAAATTTAAATGAATCGGTTTAGTAGAACTTGAGATATTATGTCCGCCAGCTTGAAAAATGATGTTTCTAGAAAAACGCATTTAAAGTTTTGAGTAAAGTTTCAGTACAGCATCCTTGCATATTTTTAATCGGCGATTCCTGCTTCATACAATGGACCTTTCTCCACTTCAAAGTGTTCATTCTCTGAAGTTCTTTATTGTAGACGAGCAGCATTTGAAGCATCCGAAGCTCGGATTTCAGAGCGTTCGATCTGAACTTCGTCCCGTTTCCCAGCGAACGCATGGGTTTCTGGACCAATCGTGATTCCCATAACGTTTGGTATTTTTAGAATGGGTATAAAACCTTCATTGAAAATACTAACAGCGAGAAAAATAGCAATTTCAATGCTCCGCGTTCCTGCATTATGTGTTTCGGAGCAAAAGTCCATATTAAAGAATTCAACGATTTTTATATTTTGACGTATAACGAAAATGTTATATTCTGCTTACATGTAGAACACAAAATTAATAATGAAAGTGATGTAAAAATTGATAAAAATTCTAAAATGCAATAGCCGTAATTTTTTTCTATTATAACTTTTTCGTCACCCGATCTTTTTAATTTTGTTGCGGATGCACTAGTGAAACTTATTTCTTCTTCTACAGTATGTTGATTACCTCTAAATTGTCTTTTCGTCTTTCTATATACACGCTTAGCACCATATGTATTTTTAACTTTTTTATCCATTTTACACGAAAACTATAATATTAATTAAAAATATTTGTAAAATATTCGCAGAGAACGCACGTCAACGATGTTTAAAGACTCGATACTAAACTGAACTAAATAGTAGAACGAAAAGATTTCAAAAAAATACGTTAATATGACCTTCAGTTAAATAAAAATTATTTAGGTATAGTATATAAGAAAGGTTTTATGAGGTAATCCATCCGCAGGTAGCCGGCAACGTTGCCCCCTCTATTGTTCGATTTGTTCCGGTTATTTTCCGCACCATCGAAATCGCTGTATTTCGGTAAATAATTGGAATTTTGAAAAATTTCTTTGAGGACATGATTCTGAATGTCTAAACTTACGAAATATACAAAAAAAAAGATTTTTTAAAATTTCTAGACTAGAACACCTCCTTAAACTAAGAATAAAATATTTTTGATTAATTTTAAATTATTTAAAAAAAAATGCATTAAGTATTATTCATGAATAAAAAAACCTTAACTCTTTAATATTTGATATATTCTATTAAACACGACTAAAAGAAATAAAAATGTAGTATGTAACAAAACAAAATAATAAAAAAACTGCAATACACGTCAGACAATCGATAAAAAATGTTTGGGAATTCTCGGCACGCGTAAAAAGGACGCCACCCCAATAACATAGACATGGTACAGTGACTACAGCGCGCCTATCTTATGGGGGGCTATTGATTGGGTTAATTTTGAAAAATGAAACAAGGCTAAAATATACACAAATTATAAATAAGTAAAAGAATACTACAAAAATTCTGGTAAGTTGGTCATTTGTCACTACCATCATTTTTTTCCATCAAGTATAATTATGTTTTTTGTTTTCTCCTACACCACTAGATAATTTAAAGTATTTGTAAGGAGAATTTTAAAGAGAAGAGAAAATTATTGTTTTCCTGAGGTAACGATATGTTATACCTATCGATCGTTTTTATCGCTTGTAAAATAACACACTTGGTTTATCCAATGGGCCGAGTACTGGCCTCTGGATCTACTAAGCGCCCTTGAGGTGACTATTCGCGAAAACGGCGCTATATAAATTATCCAAATATTATCACTCTCGAATCAAAAATATCTCGATGGAAAGAAACCTTAATATAGAGCCGCTACGGGCAAGCTAAAATACACAATTACAGCCTTGTTGAACTCTGACCCGTCGCTCGTTACGGCAACACGATACCGGCCGACGCGACGGGAGAGGTCTCGGGCTCCCCCTGCGAGGGTCCCCTGACACACCCCTGGAGCGCCCCGGCGCCGGCCCTGACGAGGGCGGGTTTACTACATCAACCGGCCGAGCAAAGTCGGCCAGATGCATCGAGGGAACATAATTAAGGGAAGTGGAGCCAAAGGAAAAACACACTAACAAGATGGGATGATTACATAAACTAAGTAGAACGAGATGCGTCAGTAAAACAGTGTGGAAGAAACTAGATGAAATGCTATGAAATTATAAGTGATTAAACCGTGTATTTTATTCATATTTTATTTTTTAGCATACACATTTCAATCTCCAATGATTCCATCAGTAATATCGATGTATGTGGTCCTTACCTATAATTGCTCTTTTATGTAGAAAAAATTTCCAACAATTTTTTTATTAAAAGAATATATAGCGTAATTAAATAAATACTTATTATTTAGGAACCGACATGTAAAGTTACCGTCATTTTTGACGGGTTACAACTAGATAAAGACATAAATAGATAAAATAAATAAAAATTAATGAAATTCTATTACTCGAGAAACCTTTATTTTCTTGCTTGCATGCTTTGCGACCATTCTAACGAGATTGTATTGTAGAGAAAAATTGTATCGCTATTTTGATATACATACTCGTATATTCAAATTCAGTGACTTTTCCCTAATCTTCTGTAAGTGTAACGTGAGGATTTCTACTAGAATTCGATGTACAAGTTTGCTCTACAAATCCTCATCAAGGGGGTCACATCAAGACCCGACAATTTGTCAACTGAATTTCTTCCCGACTTCTGACAGAACACGAACGGAGTATTATTTTGTCGAGCAGTTGCCGTATATCTTGGAAAATGGTGGTTGACAGAACACGACAGTTTAACGATTTAACATATATTTATTTATTTTATTTATTTTATTTATTTTATTTATTTATTTATTTATTTTATTAATTACACGGCTTAATAGCCTTTTACAACAGGTTTATACATAATTAAAATACAACAAACGATTAAATGTAAAAGAAAAATAAAGGGTATAAATGTAAAAAAGTATATATACATAGTTTAAACATAATGAGGTCAGACAATATGTAAAAAAAGTATATATGCAAAAAAGTGTAAAGTAGCAGGTTTATACATAATTAAAATACAACAAACGATTAAATGTAAAAGAAAAATAAAGGGTATAAATGAAAAAAGGTATATATACATAGTTTAAAATAATGAGGTTAGACATATATGTAAAAAAAGTATATATGCAAAAGGTGTAAAGTAGCAGGTTTATACATAATTAAAATACAACAAACGATTAAATGTAAAAGAAAAATAAAGGGTATAAATGAAAAAAAGTATATATACATAGTTTAAAAATAATGAGGTTAGACATATATGTAAAAAAAGTATATATGCAAAAAAGTGTAAAGTAGTGATCTCAGAAATTTTTACTCACCGATAATATAGCAATATTAAATTTGAATAGCCAGGTATATATAAAAAATTTAAGACATTATATAAAAATTTAATATTTTGAAAAGAAATGATCATATAATGATTTTTTTAATTTTGAGAGAGATAGATTTAAAATGTCGACATATGTAGGTAGTTCATTGCCAAGTTTGTGCATCCGAGGTATGCTAGAATTTGAACGATAGTTTGTGTCCAAATTGTCACAATAAAACAGCATGTTTTGGCGGGTCCTACGGTTAGGTACTTTAAAATTAATACTATTCAGGAGTTCGCAAATATAAATATAAATAAATATATAGCGCGATGTAGGATAAAGTTCACAGCGTGAAATAGGACCTCTGCTCTCGTGTAGCCTACAGTGAAATACTACCTGGATATCACAAAACAGACATGCTAAATAGTTAGCAGAAGAACGGTGTGATTTATATCGCCTTGTAGTACGTCTCATGCATTTAGTGGCTCTAGCTGTAGCTATAACTACACGTGTGCACAGCTACGCAGCGTCGCCCGATATTTGAATTCGTCAAAACGTTATTGTCTATGCAACAATGTCCGTCACTAATGCCACCAGATGGCGCTGTCTACACTCTAACACAAACAAACTACGAATTTGCTATAATTTTATTTATATATTATAAATATTATGTTAGGAGTATCCTTGAGTTGCATCTCAGGTCTGAAACCTCAAGTATCAATTCATTTAAACAGAATCGAAAGTGTTCCAAACTTTTTAAAAATCTCGACGCAGGAATACTGCTGATGTTATATTTCTTCACAAACTAGCCACTTTAAGGATTGACCGCCCAGCTTTTCTGCAAAGCATTTCCCTGACAGTACCCGGAAGATCATTAGATCGATCGACCTTGGGTCTTTTACATTATAATACCAACTCCCGGCAAAACTATTTTATACATCGCTCGTCTAATTTATTCAACACTGAATTCGGCGAATTGGACGTCTTTATTTCATCTCAATCATAAATCTTTTTTTTTTAAATAAAGCTTCTTTTTTGTCGTTTATGTATATGCAGATGTATTGCTCACATACCTTTATCCTATATTTCTTTTTCTCTTTTTTTTCCTTTTTAGACCTTCTTGGCTTGTTTTTAACTTAAAGCTTACATTTTTTGTAAATTGTTAAATTATTATTTTTAAATATTAATAAATAACTTCTGTGGAAAATAATAAGAAAGTCTCTATACCAAGAGCGTGCAATGAGGGCAAGAAACATGACTTTTTCTAAGAATCTTTTTGAAAAGAAACCGAAATAAGAGATGTATCTCGTATACACATCATAATAATTAACATATTATTCAGATTTTATTATTTCGTAACATAATATTCCGCGGGATAAATATTTAATTTTCGACTTTTTATTAAATATATGTAAATAAAAGTCAAACTTCTTGTTCTCACTGCACACCCCTGCTCTACACTACTTAATGTGTAAGCTGATTTTTATTTGTACTATTAGTTTCCCGTAAATTAATAAATAAATAAATATTGTGAAAGCAAATACCTATTAATAAGCATTTTATAAAAAACTGAAGAAAATTAAGTAGAATTTCAGTAATCAGAGATCATAGGTCATTTGAATTTACATAAATTGTGAGCTCTTCACGTTGTAATGTGTGTTTTAATGTAAAGATATAATTTGTTAACATTTTAGATTGATTTCGCAATATTTTTATTGTGTTTAACAAACGTATAATTTATTAATGTAAAGTTTAAATTCAAACATTAAAAGCCCTTAATTTTTGGCTAGTTAATGTCTCATTGTAAAACCGCTGAAAAATTTTATAACGCCAGAGCTCACTTTTGGGAGTTTTTATTGCGTCACACATACGGATATTTTGGTTTATTTACAAGATAATATCATATATTAAGTGATATACGAAGAAACAAAAATCTATCAAATAAATCTAAAATCATTTTGACAATAGTCATACATTTAATTGAGTAATAAATAATTTCACTTTTCCTAACACATCGTCATTACTGTTAATATTTCTATTAACGACCGTAAAAATCCATCCCCCACCCATATCCCGCCCCTCTAGCCTGAATAGATTATTGATGGATTGAAAAGCCATTACACTTAGTTATTTACAATAACTTACATATTCATATAAAATTACAACTGACGATGGAACGGAACTGCTCATCTGGAAAAATAATTCAACATCTATCAGGCGCGTGCAGTTGAAGCATTACTTTTAAATTTGGAAATTTGGAAAAAAATATAAATTAAATATTTATGTGACATAATATTATGATACATTAAAATATGGATAATATGATCATAATTATTGTAATAGAAATATTACAAGATATATGTTTAATTCATTTTTTTTTCAAAATATATGGTAAGTCATGCTTCAATGTTCCCACATGTATTTAGTACAATATTTAGTTAAGAGTAAATTAAAATGGCTGCCGGCTGCTAAGCTCTGTTATTCCATTTCCAGTGTATGGGGGCTTCCCCTCGAGGTGCCGAATATTAGGGGCTTACGGGGTAATAAAATATGCACGATGTCTACACGCAGGTGAAATAAAGGAAACCCACTATCCGTAATGTGGCAATATACGCTCGCTGAACAGATGGCTTTAAAGCCTCCTCGAGCCCGACTATCGCGCACAACTCCTAATACTTACGTTCAATTGTACGTTTCAGTAACCTTCTTATCCGCTACGTGCAGTGGCAGGTTCAGTGGCCACACGCACGCTGGACCAGTCAAGTTATATATACCGCGTAGTTCTAAGTTAAAAAATATGCCGCTATTCTTCTCCATCTGGAAAAAAGACTACATTTTTAAATTTCAATCGTTGTCTATGTGTTTGAAAATGAAAGAGTACTGCCGCCGCGCGCAATCTTCTGCTGTCCTATATTTTCTCTTCCCCCGACCCAGAATAGTGTAGTAATCACAAGTACGCGGAACAAGCAATAGACAATATTCTTCAGATCAATACAGGCGGAAGACCTCTTTCCATTTAAGAAAGACACTCGAATTAGTATGTGTAAGCCGTGCGTACGAGGCACATTGTTTCGTTTTTACATCAACACAACAAAACAATCTGCCTCTCACTCGCACGGCTTACACATACTAATTCAATTGTCTTTCTTAAATGGAAAGAGGTCCACCTACCAAGCGCGCCATACTTAATTGTTTGAAAGATATTTCGCAACAGTGTTCAAATAGCATTCGTTTGCATTGAATGAAAATCTGTAAAAAGCAAATTGTTGAAATAATTTGTTGGCATTTTTTATTGATATTAAAATAGTAAATACGGAAATACATACGTACGCCCAAATATAAACACAACTTATATGATTCATCAATTTGATCTGCATATTTTTGCACTAATTTATTCTTTTACACGTATATTCTGTTAACCAAAGTTTTCCTTCTTCTTACTTTTTCTGTGAATCTATTGTTAATTCATTATATTATTTTGAGCACCTGATGGCCATGAATAAATAAATAAATAAATATGTAACCTGTTTATTTTCGAAGCCTTATATTAAATTTTGATCTTATTTCCTTTTGTATTAACTATGGCATTTCGTTGAAGATATTTGTATTGTGCATTTTTATACTCTTTTGCTTCTCCTTATAATAATCTTCTTAAAATTAATAATCTTATTTTACAGCATTTAAATACTTTTACTATATCATTTATAAATGTATCTCGATAAGTGGCCACTGCGCCGAATATTCTATAATATGTACACCCATATAGCTAATAACTAACTGGACACCCCACAATACTTTCACAAATAGATTTAAATGTGCGATATCTTTTTCTAAACGACTTAGTACTACGCTATTTGTATGATATATTTCTCTGGATGATATAACGTTACGACGAATGTGTTTTCAGAACATTCAAATAAAATTATTATTAAAGATATATTGGTCTACAAAAGTAAAAAAATTAAAATATTGATTTTCAGGAGTATTGTAGTGTATTTGTTAAATAATTCGGAAGAATATCATATATACATTAACAAAAGAATATTGGTTAATACCCCACATTAAAAATATAGAGGAATCATTACTAACTGCAAAAATCTATACTATTTAATGAGAAAATACTACAGAAGTCTCTAGCGTAGTCCTCTAAAATATATGAAAATTTCCAATTTGAAACATACGCATATACAACTTTTAAAAATTTTATTTTGTGTGGATATTCCTACGATGGAATTGGTGAACGTTACATTGTGTAAAGTGATCACTTAAGCCACTTCATACAAGTTGTAAGCCAATTTGTATAAATCGTATAAAAAGACTTCCATGCGCGTTTCTCATATAAATAGCTTCGTTTCTGTGAGGACATCTATTATTGATCTTAATTAAAGATGCAATTCACTCCACGTGCATTAATAAGAATTACAATGATCAAAATAAATTGAGGGCGCATTCATAATTTTATTTGCTTGGCTCGCGGGTATAATATTATAATAAGTTAATGTTTACTATGTCACGGCACTACTCTCCTTCAAGGCATTGACGACAGCGCGCGCCGACGTGAGTAACAGTTTTTAATCGAAACCATTGTAATGATGAATTTTCATCCTCAAGAGGAGCACAGAATTAGATATTCTCGTAAACGGACACAAAACTAAATAACCTAATTTACTTTTAGTAAAATGAGTATTTTTAATGCGCTATTAAAATTTTGGAAAATATTTAGTTTAGTAAAGAATAATAACTAAATAATAAATTATTATATATTTAGTAAATCGCAAAAGTGCAAGTGTTCACACTTTTCTACTTCCACAAATCAAAAAAAACAAATCACTAACATAAGTGTTCTATAGATTGCAAGAACGTACAATAGTAGGGAAGGCCGTTTATGCGTTGTAAAATAACACGCATATTACATCCGTACAGAATTTAATTTTGTATGAAAACGAAAATAAAATATTTTATTTACCTTCTTTAATTTTTTGTATACTTTAAATATTTAAACGTCAAACATGACATTTTCAGACATCCGCGTACTTTATTTTTAAATTTTGGGTTTATTTTTTATTACTAACTTGTAAAACAATTTACAATTGACAGCGAGAACACACGGGGAGACAGGCCATTCCAGATTGAGATTTTAGCTAGGAAAAATGCATCGTCGCATCATGATTATCTTGGCAAATAATATTGTTGTATATTGCTGAACAAACTCGTGAAGCGACTCCGAAGTTTCATTTAGAAGACCAAAACCCAACAGGAGATTATAGTACTGTAATTTACAAACAATACAGTACTAAAATGACAAATTTTACAATGTTTATATAACAAACCTACTGCGTAAAGTCAATCTAGCGTACTTAGTGAAATCAATAGTTGTTATTAAAGCGTATAATTTAATCAATAAAACAAAGAGATTTTTTTGAAAATAAAAGTTATATCTGGATTCGGAACTAATCTATTCCGCTGTTCCTGTGGAGAAACGCAAGTTGGGAAGCGAGTAAATCCAGGATTCAATTTATGGAAAGTTTTCCAAATGGAAAATTTTAATCTGACTGATTTATTTCATCGGCCAAGCTCCGAGTCTAACAAACTTGATTTGAATTTTAGTCTTATTGAAAAATGTGAAAAAAAACGGAAACACATATATATTTATATAAAATTTATATAAAATATTTATATAAAAACATAAAAAAATATATTTATATAAAAAGTATTTATTTATACTAATGAAGACATAAAATGTGTGTACTAATTGGATACATAAGACATGTGTATTTATTGGAAACAGAATTATTAATTAAATTGCACTTTTTATATAACCGTTATAATAATGCTATATAATAATTATACTCAAGATAATTTTAAAAATTGAAATCTTCAAGACAACGAATTAAAAACCCATTATAAAACAACATTTTTCGCTATAGTACTATATTATTATTTGTGTAAAATTATGACGACGCAATGTTGAAATAAGTTTTCGAATAAAATTAAAGTTTGGCTCAAGATAAGTCACCTTGTTTGCAAAGTTATTATAAAATAAAATATGCGAAAACAATATAACAATCTTGAATAAAAAATAAGCTTATTAGAATTTCATATTTCCGCCAAGCCTTCGGATTACTGCTGGCACCTGAGCGAACTAACAAGGCTTGTATTATTATGTTAATTCATTTCAATGTCGATTAATTATAAGGTTTTAAACATTATAAATCTTAACGGTATTAAAATTGTGAATTGTTTTACAGGTATAAGAGGATTCGTAATATTTAAGCGTTCGTCTATTAAGTTAATTGAGATTGAAAATATAAGCGTTTTTAAAATTAAGCGTTTGTCTATTCAATTAATTAAGAATGAATATACAGGGTTATTCGGAAAACATTAATAACCTCGCAGGACTATACTCCTGCCTTGATTATGAGTGGAAAATGTTCTGAAATCTGAATTTTTTGAAATACATATATTTGAAATGAAATACAAAATACCTACTTTTATTTTGTATTTGAAATTATTTCAAAATTATTTTTCTATTTTACTTAAAATACTTTAATAAACATATTTTGTAGTATAATGCAAAATGCTTATCTTTAATTTTTTATTTCTTACTTTTTACACATTTAATTTAATCGAAAATTCCTTTTTTTTGCCAATATTGAGATCAACTCTCTACTGTATCTAATGAAAATGCCAACATTACAATATATCTGGAGCACCACAATATTTAAAAGTCTTGTGGAATGACTATTTTTATTTGGTGGAATGATAATGAGACCACATAGAAGGAACATGAAAGATGAACTGTTTGAACAAATATTAGTGTTAAATCAGCGAAATAAATTACTTGCAAAAATCTCAACTAACTAAAGGAACTTTATGTGAATAAAGGTATTTTGAAAATACGTATTGTGCATCTTCAAGTTTGTGTTTACTGGGGTATTATGCCGTGTTGTTACGACCTTTCGGGCCGACGTTTCGGATCCCATTGCAGGGTCCATCATCAGGGCTGATGTGTTGTCTTGAATGTTGGTGTTGTGGTTAAGTATCGGCTTGCAATACCGTGCCGAAAAGTCCTGATGTGTTTGTAATGTGTGTTGTATGTATGAGTCAATCTGTTTGTCTGAATCACTATCTGCGATAAGTCTGCGACGAAATGACTTTGAAGCGCCGGATACCAAGATGTTTTAATTTGAGACCATCATCTCTATTAATGTTTATCGGATGCTTGTAGATTTCTAGTGCTTCCTTGATAAGACGCGCATGGTGACTCTTAGGCTTTCCAAGGATTTTCGGTTCGAATGCAAAATGATGGCCGGTATCCAGAAAATGCTCAGCCAATGCTGATTTTTCTGGATGACCGAGTTTGCATGCCCGTTTGGAAATGGTACGCGCCGTTTGCCCCACGTATACTTTATCGCAGTCTTGACAATCGAGTCTATATACACCGTCTGTTTCTAAGCGATCTCGATCCTTCGCTGATCTCAACATATCCTTAATTTTGAAGTTGGTACCAAAAACTGTCTTAATATCTCTTTTCTTGAGAGCTCTGGCAATTCTGTCTGTAACGCTTTGGACAAAAGGCAGAAAGGCGATGCCTTTGCACTCAGGTTCTGTATGTTTTTCAGGGCGAACAGACCTCGTACTTATGACGCGTTGTATCTGTCGCTTCTGGTAACCATTGCCTTCCAGTGCGTCGCTGAGTGTTATCATTTCCTCCTGTAGATATTCATCTTGGCATATCCTTTTGGCCCTCGTGGCCAAAGTGTTGATGAGACCTCTTTTTTGAGCAGGATGATGGTGGGAGTTCGCATGTAGATAACGGTTGGTATGTGTAGGCTTCCTATAAACTCTGTGTCCGAAACTCCCATCGGCTTTCTTTTTTATTTCAACATCAAGAAAAGGCAGCACGTTGTCTTTCTCTATCTCCATGGTGAACTTCAGGTTCTTATGTAGTGAATTAAGGTGTCCCAAAAAATCACCTATTTTGTCTTCACCATGCGGCCAGATTGCAAACACGTCATCGACGTATCTCCACCAGACCTTCGGAATAAAGGATGCTGTGTTCAGTGCTGTTTCTTCGAATTTCTCCATAAAAAAGTTAGCAATCACCGGAGAAAGTGGATTACCCATCGCTACGCCTTCCACTTGTTGGAAGAGCTCACCTTGGAAAGAAAAGTATCCACTCGTCAGGCAGTCCTCAAACAGTGCGCAGATGTCTTCATCATAAATTTCTTCCAACAGACTCATAGCGTCGTCCACAGGCAGAATAGGAGTTTAAAAATCATCTTTAGGTTTTTATTATCATTTCGAATGACCATTTAGGATCTATAACGATTTAAGGTTGGTAAGCAACCATTCTCATTAAATTTTCAATACTTGTTCTTATATAATCGCATAACAGGTCTTAGGTTATTTAATTTTAATTAAATTTTCAGTACAAAATAACACTTTTAAGGCGTACCTTAACCTTTAAATCATCTAAGTATTGACTTATTAGCGTGAAAAATAATTATCGTAATATAATATATAATATAATTTTTAAAAACGAATGACAAACCCAGATAGGAATAAATAAATAATAAAAAAATTACCGTCTTATAATCCAAACTAAAAAGTGTAAAACAAAGAAAAGTTAATTTAAAAAATGAAAAAACCCAACTGCGTAAAAGTGAACTTTAAATAAAAACTGAAAAGAAAAACAAATTCAGTAGTATAGAAATCTGTTAAGTAATATTAGATAACTACACCATTTAAATAGTTTTATGATCGATACACACATAAAACGAATAATAAATTCTAATGCATAACATAGCGACTAACAGTCGGGACCCATTAAAAATCTAGACCGCGACCGGCTTAAATCTTCCCAATAATGGGTCCAGACTTTTCAGATTTTATTTAAAGTTCATTTTTACGCAGTCGAGTTTTTTGATTTTTCTAATTTACTTTTTTATTTAAATTAAGCGTTTGTCTATCAAATTAATTGAGATTGAAAATATAACCGTTTTTTAAATTAATCTTTGATTGATTGAAAATATAACCGTTTTTTAAATTAATCTTAAATTAAAATAAAAAATAAAATAATTAAATTAATTTAGATTGAAAATATAAGCATGTTTTTAAAAAAAGCATTTGTCTATTAAATTAATTGAGATTGAAAACATATAAATAACTATTGTATACAAGATGTAACAGAGCTAGTCCACAATTCTTTATAGATGGATTTCATTGCATGGTGCACGCGTATTTCGTTGCATCCGAAAATTTCACTCTAAACGCACCTAAAGATGTACAACTTCAAAAATGAAGAAATCTATTCTACCATACGTCACAGAATATAATAAATGTCATAAGACAAACCGCATCAAATTATAATAAACCAGGCGCGTGCAGTGAGTAGGTACCATTGAAGCATGATTTCCACGCAGATATTCCTATGTTTTGGGGAAAAAAATAGAAAACAGTATTTGTGTGACAGAATACTGAGACATTAAAATATGAATAATATTTTAACAAATGTGAATAGGAAAATTACGAGATTTTACCTTTGATTTCGATTATTTTTCAAAATATATGCCTACGTAAAAGTCATGCATCAATATTATTCATTGATTTAGCGATTACTTTGTAGAAATTATTCATGATTATATTATATTAACCTTGTGACTTCTACTGAGTTTAGTATATTTTATATTTCCAATACTTAAGATTCTAATACTTTGTGTCTTCCCAAAGTTGTTCTAGTAATATAAAGACTTTCATCGTCAACTATGTCCTGTTTCCTAATGAGCATATATGTTTTGTCTTAGTTGTATTAATTTCTAACTACTCGAAACTCTCACAACGCCTGCCTGTAGAATCTCAATGTTACTTATAGAGGTACAGCAAAATCTGTATAACGCTAACTGTAGTAATTTTGAAGAATCAATTTAAAATTTCTGAAGATGAAAAAAGTTTATGATAAAAACGTCCACAGTAATCGCCGAAAAATAAAACAATATTACGGTTTCCAGTTTTGTATTCTTAAAAGTGAGAGATAAAAAGACGGAAATTTAATTTAAAGTTTTACTTTTTATAAACTCGTTTTTCAACCGAAAAACTATATACTTAAAAATATAAATTGAATGCCAATGGTGTAGACAATTCAAACAATACTTTAAAATTTGAAACGATAATGAGTTCTCCAACAAAATGCGAACTTCACATACCTACCTCGCAAATTGCTTCATTCGAGTCGACAGTGTTTTTTTTATTTATTTTCATTTCAACTTCAGCCCAGTTCCCAACTTGTTTTAAAAAATGTTGAAAACCCTCCCCTAGCTGGTGAGGTTTGTCGGCCCCGAGGAGCGCTGTCACACTTATTTCCGTCGAAACTTTACCCATTTATGTGGGAAAACCCAGTTGTTCCGCCAGATACATGTCGCCCTGCAAACACCCTTCGTTTTACGTTCCTTTCACCATGCGCGAGTAAAAATATCTTATGGTGAAGGAAAACTAGATACCTATCACCTAATTATTGAATTGCGTGATACGACGACGTGTCGACGATTTTTTCTCAATTCCTTATAGATTACGATACTCCGAGTACTCTCCTTGCGGCTAGACCATCTAAACTACTGCAATAAGCTCAGGTACATCAGCTCTAATAAATTACTAACTGCATATAATAATAAACATCGGAGTGTTTTATACAAGAAAGCCATAAAGTTAAGTAGAATTTGGATGAATTTTTACAACGAGATGAATGATTTATTTTTTTATTGCCACTTATTAAGGTATTTACAGGGTTTAACAGAGCTAGTCCACAATACTTTGTATCTTCCTTGATTATGAGTCAAAAATGTGGAAGCAACCATGACCTAATTAATATCCATAGTTACAGAGTTTATATCAAAATTTGCATTTTTTTTTCAATATTTCTGCCTTATTTTTTGCAAAACGCTGGACTATCATTACAGTACAGTAAAAATTTCAATTTGTGTGTTTTTTCTGGGTTTTTATTATTTCATTTAACTTTTTTTGAAAGAAATGTATTTTTCGTATTCGATTTAAGTTACTGTAATGATATCTCAACGTCTTGTAAAAAATAAGCAATAATAATAATCAAGGCAGGATTATAGTCCTATGAGGTATCAATGTTTTCCAAATAACCGTGTATATATATAATGGTGGTGAAGACATGATTGCTAAGATAATATAGGGGAATTATCAATATTTTTAAAGAATTACATATTTTTGGTGCAGACTGTTACACATACAGAGCTAATTGAATCCCTACGTAATATCTAATCTACTGAATGTATGTATACCTGATTCCTTTTAGCTTTCTTAATACCAGTATTTTGGCATGCGGTTCGTGTAACTTTTCGGAAGGGCATAAACACTTCAGGGCGAGCGCGTAATAAATTTTCAACGGTTAGTTGGATACGGTGGTGGTACGAGTACATCTCTTGATGATCATTGCGTCGTGTCGCGAATCCTCTCTTTTTCGGGCGTAATATTGAGCTTCTTCAATCGGCTTTGGAAGTTTTTCTATTCTTCTTCTCCAGTCGGTTGCCTCATTACAGAGGACGATGAAATCCAGGTTGTGGTCTGATGATGTCCTTAATAATTTTCCTCTATTTTCTCAGCCGTACTAACAGGGTAGCCAGTAGTGATGGGTCCGCTCTGTACTCACTACTACAATGTAGTACTACACTACATTGAAGTGCACACTTCGCACATTTTGATGTGTAGTGCACACTACAAACTACAAACACCAAAGTTATTGAAAGTATAAACTTCAAATAGTACACTTCATTTCAAAGCGAACACTACAAAGTACATACACTTCAAAGTTATCGAAAGTATGAGAAACATACTTTAAATAGTGCATTTTTTACGTGAAATTTTTGGAAAGTTGACGTAGATATATGAAGAATTTTCTGGAATCTGTAACAACCACCCCCCCCATGGTTTGAAAAATTTTTGGGAAGTTGATGTAGCTAAACGGAGAAATCTTTGGAAACTGTAACAACCCCCCCCCCCCATGGTTTGAAAATTTTTTGGAATCGAACGAAGAAATCTGTCTGGCGACCTTACTGGCGAATGTTACTTTGGAGAAAATATCGTCATTTATTTAAATATTTTTGTCGTTGACCTTTTTTTTTTTTTTTAGCTCGCTAAATTTTTATTTGGGAAAAAAATACTTCATTTCATTTAAAAATTTACTTCACTATTACTTCATTTCATTACTTCACTTCATTATTATTACAATTACTTCATTTCATTACTTCACTTCATTAATACTACAATTACTTCATTACATTACTTCACTTCATTACATTACTTCACTTCATTACATTACTTCACTTCATTAATACTACAATTACTTCATTTCATTACTTCACTTCATTAATACTACAATTACTTCATTACTTCACTTCATTTACTTCACTTCATTTCGTAATACTACAATTGTAGTGTACACTTTGTAGTCTTCAAACTGGTGAACGTGTGTGTTTGTAGTCTTCATTTTGAAATGAAGTTTTTCCCTTCGCTAGTAGCCAGTGGCAGCCTTGGTCTGGTCAGTCCATAATGTCGAAGATTGGCCTCTTCCTTTTTGATCTTCCTCTTCTTATTTTCTTCTCCGTCTTGGGCGAGGTTAGTTATAACAGAATTTAAGCGTTGGTGCGCATTACTTTTCACGGATTATTAAGAATTATAAACGTTCTTCTTAGACATATTATTAGGTCGATGCATAATTATTCACATACATGAAAGAACTGGAGAAAGCACAAAAAGCATTAATTAAAATTGATTGTTCGAAGAATATTTTTTCTTCTGAAAAAAGGCTTGAACTTTTTGGTGACATTATTATTAAAATAAAACACAAATCACTTTGTTTTCACCACTTTATTAGATTATACAATCTACATGTTTCGAGAGCAATGTTCTCTTTATCAGGATTGTTTGTGTACTAAAAATTGAAAAAGTTAAACCATGCAAGTGTGTTACGGTGAAGAAGATGGTGAGGGGTGGATGAAGGAAGGGGGGTCGGAGGTGTTAATTATTAGGAAAGTCATCTAAAGGGGATAGAATCTTAAATGGAAAAATATTCAATAGTGGGTTGTGCACAAATTTAGTCTGAGTGTTTATTATATTTGAATTAATGTTAACATTTTTCCTTATTTCAAGTATTTCTAAATTATTTATTTGTGGGATCTTATAACCAATATGTAAAAATTTTAAACCTGTATTAACTTTAAATGTATGATCATATTCAATTAAGTGTTTTATAAAATCCGACTCAACATTGCTAGTTAAAGCTTTGATGTGTTCTTTAACCCTAGTTTCAAAATTTATTTTTGTTTTACCAATATAAAAATGATCACAATCGTTACAATTAAGTTTATAAACTCCTGATTTCGTGTTAGGATCATCGCTGTCTTTGTTATTTAGTATGTATTATTTTAATTTGTTACTCGTATAAAAGGCCGGCTGAATTGAATTAAGAATATTTTTAGTTATTATTTTTGCCAAATCGTTATCGACAAATAAAATTCTACGCCATTATTTATATATTTTGTCTTGGGATAAATAAGTTGTTTAAAAAATGTTGTTTTATCTTTTTATTTAATAAATTATCTATTAATTTAGTAGAATAACCATTATTATATGGTATCTGTTTTATAAGATTTAATTCAGATGTATAATAAAGATCAGATAAAGGAATTGTAATTAATCTATGTATCATGGAGTGAAACGCCGCAAGTGGGAAAAGTGATGATTCGATGAATTCAAATTTAAATCTAAAAATTTTAAACTCTTATCCTTACCTATTTCTAGTATGAACCGAATGTTTGTATGTAATTTATTGAGAAAATTTAAAAATATATTCAATTGTTCCTAACCGTATGCAAAATATGTCGTCAACGTACCTTTTCCAATAAAATACATTTTTTAATAAAAGGGCACCATTATTAAAAAAATTATTAATTAAAAAAAAATTAAAAATATCATATTTATCCGACAGACTGAATATCAAGTAGAGTTCTTTTCATTTAAGAAAGACAATCGAACAAGTGTGTGTAAGCCGTGCGTACGAGACACATTGTGTTGTTGTGTTGGTGTTTATACCCATAGAAACAATCTGCGTCATACACACGGCTTACATATACATATTCGATTGTCTATCTTAAGTGAAAAGACCTATACCTGACGTCAGAAAACTCTACATATTTACAATTTCACACAACCCAGTCACCATACTCACTCCCACATACTTTATTCATAACTCATCTGAGGAAGGAAACGGAGTTGTGCTATACTAAAAAATAAACTAGTAGGAAAAAACAAAAGTAGTGTTTTATTCATAATTATTAAAATAGAGTCGAAAATGTTTAACCAAACATAACCATTAACATCAATAGTTATGGCGATATATCAAACAAAGTTTGCATTTTTTTTCTATATTTATGACTTATTTTTTGTAAAACGTTGGACTATCATAACAGTAATTTATATCGAATATAAAAAAATCATTTCTCTAAATAAAGATCAAATAAAATGATAAAATAATATTGTAAAAAACGGACACAATTTATGTTAACACCCAATAGATGGAATTTTTTAAATCTTTCCGTAATTGATCCATCTTTTTTATAATTATTACTAAACTATTTCTTCAATACGGTACTAATATATAAAGGTCATAATTCATAATTCCTTGCCCAAATCCTAAACTATACCGCAGGAGTCAAGTCATACATCTAGTCTCCGGGAGCGTACAAAAATCGTTGCGCGGAGAGATGGTACCTACTTCAGAGAGATTTATTGAGCAAACACATGCGGCCCTTGTCCGATCCGTGTACGCACGTACAATGTACACACGTTAACTAAAATAATGTAGCGCTGTGTGAGAATGCGTAACAAACACATGGTTAGGTCCAATAATATATGAACCTAACGACTGCTTGACAAACTGTCGTTGGAGAATTATGATCTGATTGAAAATGAATCAAATTTAAAGAACAGAAGAATAAAAATAATAAAATGTCGATTTTTTAATAATTAATCCGTTAGCGATTAATAATTTACAGCGTTTTCGTTCACATGACACGTGACAGTATTATGGACTAGCTTTGTTACACCTGTATAAATAAACATAAATATACAGTTTAGAATGGTTGTTGTGCATCTATATACGCCGATAAGGGATGGCGGTAGGTTGATCAGGGTGGTGTGTGATTTTGGGTAGTGAGGGTTATTCGAGGGAAGCGGGTGACGTGGTCATGTGGGGGGATACCGCCCTAAAACGCCGGACGTATTAAGCAATATTATATACAGGTTGTCCGAAATTCTAACACGCGAATTTTATGCGAAGCAAAATCTATATATTAATTACTCCAACCAATGTCGTTTCTGCATATGGATAATTTCTGTTGCCAGTTTAAAAAAAAACATTTTAGAGTACATTAAAAAGATTAAAAAATATAGGAATACGAACAAACTGATATCAAAAAACATCCAAATCCAAATTATCGAAAATTAAAATATCGGAATTTATAGATTTTTTTAAATATTTTCGTGGAATCCGTGTATTCAAAACAGCCAACGTAATTGCAGTCAACGAATTTTTGTGCTGGTCATACCACAGAATGACGCTTTATGACATTGACAGTAAGTATACGTTTACGCTTTTCTTTTTATTGTTTTTGCATTAATCTTGCTTCAATAAACGTTCAAAACATTTATTTATTAAACATTTATTACGCTTTATATTTTATTTAAACTGCAAAGTGAACTTAACCTTAGATTAACGTCATAACGTCTCTCATATAACCTCAAAAGACTCACAGCGCGTGGCGCGAATGTCATTTTACGTGTCATTTTCTCCGTATTTATACATAAATATTATTATTTTTCAGAATTCCAGAATTTCGGAAGACTCAACATCACAAACCGGCAATTTGATAATGCGATTCGAGTTCACAATATGAAAGAAGAAATGCCAGACGTAGAGAAATGCCAGAAGAAATGTCAAACATAACAGAAGAGGAATGTGAAAGAAGGAATGCTGACCAGCGGGAACGTAAAAATGCTAGGCAAAGAGTGTATGCTGAAGGAAGAAATGCGAAATCTTATTTTAAATGTGCAGTACAACTGTGCTAATGCATTTGCATCTTTCGGAGTGCAAATAAGTGACATACCAGGTGTAGGCCCGTATTGTTTAAAAATTTCAGGTGAAGTATATCATAGAACGTCTAGAAGTTTGCAGAGTGATGGAGAGGTGCCGGCATATGCGCAACTATATGTTTACGATGCGGATGAAGCAGTCAGGGTACGTATGAGCCATCCGTCTAACCTTAAATGTCAACAAAATATAATGGAAACTATTGATAATGTCATCCGTCGTGTAAGTCCATATGCTCTCCAATACAAAAGGTTGAAAGAAGCGGTTGAGGAAGAAGAATCTATAGTTGCAGAGCACGGGGGCCAGATGCGGAATATTCAACTACTCTTTACGCGTTCTTCGTTAGATGACCAAAGAAGGTATAATGCTCCATCTAATAATAATGAAGTCGCCATTGTGTATGTAGCAGATTACGAAGGTAGGTTACCGCCAAACGTAGATTTTGCTGTTCACCCTAAGAATGTAGGAGGTCTCCAGCGTATTAATATGTTATCAAAACATTTAGATCCGATGGTTTTTCCATTGTTATTTCCATCAGGTGAATTTGGTTGGACTCTACAGCCTTAAATAATACAACATTAACTGCATGGTTTAAACTTAACCAACAGGCATGTAATATTAAGTATCAGGATTTAACTAATTTCTATGTTTTTTCTAGCAATAAGCAGTGGAAGAAGAGGCAATGTGGCGGGGACAAGATTATTGGTCGCATGTCCCCCGTTTCTCCTAGAAATATAGAATTATACCATTTAAGACTTATTCTTTTACAAGTGACTGGGGCTACGTCCTTTGAATCTTTGCGGACTATTAATGGTTGTCTTAGTTCCTACATTTCGTGATGCAGTACGAGAATTAGGACTCATCGATGATATTGGAGAATGGCAGCGTTGCATGGCTGAAGCTTCAACGTATATGATGCCCAAAGCTCTTCGTGACCTATTTGTCTTATTAATGATTCATTGCCTCCCACCAGATCCGTTGCAGCTGTGGAACGATTTCAAAGATTTGATGTCAGAAGACTTTAGTCGTCAAGGTGCTACTGCAGAAATTGCACAAAATTGTTCCCTTTTGTATATTCAAAAGGCATTAATAAATGAAAATTCTTCATGCACATCACAGGGTTTGCCGGGACCAGATTACCGCAATACTTATAATGAAGTGGTTGATATTAATTTAGCATTAGAAAGTTCTTTAGGGTTAGAGATGGCTGGAAAACTCAATCGAGAACATTGTGCTTTCAACAGTATATTAAGTAAAAAATTTCAGATGTACCTGAATCAAAAAAATGTTTCTTTATTGACGGTCCTGGTGGCACAGGTAAAACGTTCCTTTATAAGACTATTGTACATACTTGAAGAGGAAGATCTAAGAAAGTTTTATCTGTTGCTTGGACAGGAATATCAGCAATTTTATTACCAGGTGGACGTACATGTCACATGGCTTTTAATTTACTTCTTGATTTATAGAATAACACAACATGCAGAGTGACATCCAAGAACCGTGCAATTATAAGTGCAGCTGATGTTATCATCTGGGATGAAGCGCCGATGGCGCCAGTTATAGCTTTAGATATAATTGAACGTACTCTGCGCGATATAATGGGTAATAATGATATTTTTGGCAATAAAGTAATCATTTTGGGCGGCGACTAGACAAATTCTACCAGTTTCTCGAAGGGCTTCTCGCGGTCAGTTAGTAGCGACATCTATTAAAAACAGCCAACATTGGAAAAATTTTACTATTTTCAATTTGAAAACTAATGTCCCCGCTTTAGAAGGTGAAAATTCATTTACACAGTGGCTTTTAGATTTAGGCGATGGAAAGCTGCCTCCTGTGGAAGGAAAGTATGCGTCATCAGTGCTTATTCCAAATGAAAGTGTAAGTCAAAATGTTGTTCAAAGCATATATAATGAAGTACATTCTATAGTTCCCTAATGAGAAAACGAGCGATACTGTGTCCAAAGAATGAACATGCTCGATTGGTTAACGAAGATGTACTCGGGCGTTTAGAAGGCCCAATCTTTACATTTTATTCTGTGTATTGATAGTATTGAAGATGATGGTCGTGAAATGGACTGCAAAATGATATATTTTTAAAATACATTAATTTATCAATAATCATTAAACTAAAATGCTATGTAATTTATTAATAAATAAGACGCTGTAATTTTATCGATAAAAATAAATACAAATAATAATTCGATAGATGTTTCATTTTTTGTATGTCACTGACAGATACCATAGACAGTAAAACCTGATTTTTTCATTGAAGTTTTGTCTGTCACTGACAGCTACCATAGACACTAAAACCTGAATTTTTTCTCCTCAATGTTGATGAATTCATTATTTTAAGACCAGCCAAACTTAAAAACTCAAAGTTGACAGCATCACAATGTTATACAGTAACTGTCAAGAAACAAAAAAAGAAATATTGCTTACTTCAGAATACGGCCGATTATCAAATTCTATTAACTTTGTAACAATAAAGAAAACAATTGTGTTTGTTGCAGAGCAAACACAATTGGCCGCGAGACGACCGTCATTGGCCGCGAAGCGGCCACAATAGCATAAATGGAAATTTGCCAGATACAATTGGCCGCGAAGCGGCTGACGTAGGCATAGGTAAACAATTGTGTTTGCTGCACAGCAAACATAATTGGCCGCGCGGCGGCCATCGCTGGCCGCGGAGCGGCCGTCATTGGCCGCGAAGCGGCCACAATAGCCGCCCGCAGGGCCTAGCAGTAAGCAATCGGCGAAGCCGATTGCTTTCCTGCTAGTCTGATTTTAAAATGCATAACATTTTCTCCAACACGGAATATGAATTAAATTATATCCCCAAATGCTCGTCCCCGACTAAACGAGACACACTGTTGATCATTACAGATAAGCAAATCATCATTCCACAATGACAAATTATTTCAAACGATTGATTCCTCAAATATCGGGTATCTTATCCGGCGTGACAGACAAATAAACAAAAACGCTGAGCATATATTAAGTCAAGAACCAGAATGCAAAAGAAACTCAAAGTGTTGCGAGTAGTTCGCCGAAACCGAAATGGTAATTCGAGTTTAGTGTATTGATACATTTTAATTATGGAACGATATATGTAGATAAATCTTGAGATTGTCGTTCAATTTGGCATGTAAGTAGCAGATGCGTGCAGTGGGAACCTTGAAGCATGACTTTTTTGTAAACGTATATTTTGGAAAAAAACAGAAATCAAATATTTATGCTACAGATTTTTATGATGTATCAAAATATCAATACTATGATAACAATTGTGATAGAAATATTACGAAGTATATGTTGTATTCCGATTTTTTTTCCAAATAATTGGCCACGTATAAGTCATGCTGCGATGTTCCCACTATCGTTACAGTAACTTATATCGAATATGAAAAATTCATTTCCTTTAACACAAGTCAAATAAAAAAATAAAAACCTTCAAATTCCAATTGGAATTTTTTCAGACTTTTCATCATTTTATTTAACTTTTATTGAAACGAATGAATTTTTCGTAATCGATATGAGTTACTGTAATGATAGTCCAACGTTTTACAAAAAATAAGTCATAAATATTGAAAAAAAAAATGCAAACTTTGATGTCGCATATCTCCTTAACTATTGATATTAGGTCATAATAGCTTGAACATTTTCGACTCACAATCAAGGCAGGAACATAGTCCTGCGAGCTTATTAATGTTTTACAAATAACCCTGTATACTGAAGATAATAGTGTAAAATTGGATTTGTTAATTACGCATATTATATTTCGAAATATGTAATCTGTATCGCGTCCCAGAGGTCCGGCACCGCTGCTCCTTCGCCCGAGTCGCTCCCACAGATGCTGCGATGTCCAGTCCTATCAAGTCCCGTGGACCGATATCGACAAATCGCTCTGAACACCACAAGAAGTTAACACGAAAAAATCCTTATCTCACATTGGGTATTCGGCCGTGCCGAGCGGGATGGCGTCTTCCCTTTCCTTTTTTCTGGCCAAATCGCTCATCGCCACCTTCGGGATAATTACACCTCGGATCATACTTAAATTATGCAAAAGATATAATAAATATTACTGCATTAATTATTTTAAGATTAAGAACAAACAACGCTTTGAATGGCAGTGGCGTCGTACGCCTATGCAACCAATGCGACGCATTAAGGCTCACGTAAGATAGGCGCTAAAAATGACCGTGGTCAACAATGCATTTGGTAAAAAAAAAAAAAAAAAATTATTTAATTTGTGGTACAAATACAGTTCTTATATATAACATATCAGATAAAACATTTTTTTTAAATACTTAGTATTAGTCATGTAGACCTCATCAGTGAAGAGAAGCTCTTGAGTCTGATGAGGGAGCCACAGTACTTATTCCTTGTTATAATATATAGGTACATAGTGTATACAAGTTATTTAATAATATAGTAAAAAGGTAAATTGATAATGAAAGTATAGAAGTTATTTTGAAAAAAGCTATAGATTTAAATGATTTAAGAATTTAAGTTTGATAATTTTGAAAGTATCGGTACTTTTCCCAATGTTTATATGGGGTTATTTTTTTTTAAATTCCCCACCGCAAGGAATGGAATTGTAAATTTTCAAAAGATACGAGGAGAAATATTCAAAGTTCACAGCATACCATTGGTGCTATTGGTATTTCTAGCGTTATTATATTAAAACAATATAAAACGTATTCCGTGCACTCATCTCTATTTTATTAAAGAAAAAAAAATCATCACTGTCTTGACAAGATTATTTTTTATTTTAATAAAAATAGAGAAGCGTACACGGAATACGCGTCGCATTAATATTCTTACTTTTCTTTAAGCCAAAAGCCTGTGCTATGAAAATAGGACTAACTTACTAATATCCTGGAATGGGTCTCGAACCACCGACCACCAGATAACTAGGCGTGCGTCATGACTACTACATCAACAAGATACTCACAGAGACGTAGCTATTTTTGTGAACATATATAGGTACTAAAAAGAATATTGCTTATTACTCCACTTTAAAATATACGGGTAACATTACCAGCAGCGAAATCTATGTGGGTATACTATTTCACGAGAAGGACTACAGATGTCTCTAGCATTGTCCATTCAAGTATCTTAAAGGTTTTCATATTTGGAACATATGTACATCTTTCAACATTTTGACAATATGTGTATGTTCTTACGATGGAATAGGTGAACGTTGCATTGTGTAGAGTGATCACTTAAACTAGCTCATACAGGTCATACAAGCCCCGGGTCATTCTATTAAAAAGACTTCACTACACTTTTCTCATATAAATAGCTTCGTCTCTGTGAGACTTCTATAATTTATCTTATTATATATTAAAAATTGAATGCTAATCCCATAAAGAAAAATGTTCAAAAAAAGTTGGGATTTCAACACAGAAAAGTTATAATCACGAATATTGGAGCTTGTTTTTAAAATTAAAACAAACTCAAATAATGTTATATTAAATTTATTATTAAAGGATATTATTATTATAATTAAAGGATGGTTTTAAGACAGACTATTAGGGCTTGATTAAAACCTTATTTCTCGTTCTAGCAAAGTTGACTCAATTTTCCCACAACACCGGACAATGTACCCACCTTTACTAATTGAAATCCGAATAGGCGACAGTATGTCTTCTTCTGTTCCAGACGTCTGGAGATAAAAGTTCATTAGCACCAGCCGATTAACTATTCTTTTTTTTTCATATTGAAAACCACAGATCCGTCTCAGGTTTACTAAAAAAACAAAGTATCTCATATCTCATCAGTATCAGCTGCTCGGGCGACAAACTTTAATGAACTCGTGCTAGAAAATTTATTTTCTATAATTTTTTTAGATCGCGATTGACTGTTGCAATCCATGGCGTTCGCGGTTTCTCGGTCTATTCTTGTCGGTCTTGATAATCACGTGATCTTCCTCAATTCGCATCACATTCCATCCGAATAGGTCTTTCTTTAGACTAAAGGAACCGCAAATATATATTTTTTAAATTTTGATTTTGCCAAAATTATGACTAGTAATAATAGTAGATAATAATATAATGAAACAATAATTAATTAGTCATTTATTTTGGAGTATCTTCTTTTTATGGTGCCATCTCCTATCGGAGGCCGGCGATCATTCTGGCGATTACAACTACATTTACCGCCGCACGGAACAACTACGTCGAGTTAAGGTTCTGATACACATGCTTATTTTTGAGCATGCTCATTAGCATGCTTTACCAACTGTATGCACCTGTTCGTTATTAGTATGCTTATTTTAAGCCTGCACATCAATGAGCATACCCAAAGCTAACAATCAAACACACATGCTTATTACTGGTATGCTCTGTCATAGAATAGAGACGCTCTTGTTCAAAATGGAAACTTTGCAAACTGAAATAGGAAATTCAATGTTTTGTCATCTCCCCAACGCGCTATATTTGTTTCATCTGTCGCGGACTGAGAAGATCGCAATGATCGCATCGATAATCGATACTAGCCACGAATGACATTAGCATGTTCATAAGCAAGCCTGTTTACACATGCTCAAAAGATACCCCTTCCACCCGCAAACCAAATGAGCATGCACATAAATCAACCGGCGGTTGATTTTTGAGCGTGCTAGTAATGAGCATGCTCATTACTAGCAATGTGCGCACACACATGCTATTAAGTAGTAATTACTCAAGAAGCTCAATACTGCGCATGCTCACGTGGTACTAATGAGCATGTGTATCATTACCTTTACACTTATATCAGTCCCTCAAGTTACGCAACCATGAGATGCGGCGTCTTCCTACGCTTCTTTTACCGGTTTTTTCCCCTGGATGATGAGTTGGTTTATACTATATTTTGGAGTATGTTTGAAATAATTCTAACGATCTCTATAGGCGCATGTTTCCTCTATCTGATATATTTTATTCATTTGTGGCTATACGATGTGTCAAAGGTATTTGGTAAATATAAATATCCCCTAATTTGATCTGTTTGCTGCGCAGAACAAATATTTTCGCGACTAAGTAAGTAACCGTAATATTTTCGCTCGCTGTAAGTCTAAATGTACTTTATATTTTTGGGACAATTTTCAGCTGATAATAAAATGAAAAATAGACCTTATTAAGCACCAAAGCCCTAAAATTCGAAACAAAGCCGAAAAAACAAATTGATGCGAATACCCAAATCATTTAAGTCCGTGATCGAGAAACTCGTACTCAAAATTGGAAAATAAACAATTTTAAAAGTGTCGTAAATCTCTTGGAGAAATTTGGAGCCATCTTATAACGCTTATTTATTTTATCGAAATTGGTACTGAAGAGATAAATTTTTTTTAATGGGAGCGTGCACTCATTACTTTCCATACTTTATTAGCATGCATTAAAAAAAAACACATACATAACATAGGTATGTTCCAACTCAAGGTATACAACATAAACTAGAATGTCTGTCAATGAAAGTTCTTCATCAACGTCTAATACATCTTACCATTGTTAATGCGAGCACGTATTGGTACTTTTTATTTTCTTTTGCTTTATTTATTTTATATTAAAAATAAATTTTAAAAAATACCAATATGTATATAGCGTATGGCCTAAAAGTCCATTCTAAATATTTGTGAAAGAATTTTTGAAATCGGACGAGTAGTTTCGGAGATTACCTCCTGCATCCAAACTTACAAACTTTACCTCTATATTGTTTCAGAGGTAAGTCTGTAGAGCTCCATAATCACACTTATGGAAATAAAAGCAATTGTTTTTTTAGTTCTACCTTTTTAATTTATTGAGACGCGTATCGCTCATGAGGGCATTATTAATCTTAATATTTTACATTTAACAACTTGCATTTATATTACTAGTACTAGAAAGAGATGCTATATAATTTTGAGAATTAATTAACGTTTTTGGATTTTCTGTATAATTCTGAGAAACAATTCTGTTCAAACACTAATGACAAGTAATATTTACGTAAAGATGAGGATAGATTTATAACTGGATATAAATGTAATATTCTTGGAAACAAATTATGTTTGTGTACTAATGATAATTTTCAATGTTGTGCTTTTTGAACAAAAATTTGCGGTGGTAAATTTTAATAATTTAATCTCTTTGTAAAAAAAATAACAGTGGTGTATTATTGTTGAATTATTCGTATTCGTATTCGTATTTGTATTCGCCGAATAGGTTTGATTTTCGTATTCGTGAAAGTAGTATTCGTTGCATCACTAAAAAATATAACATGGCCTTTATTAGCATGTGCACTTTTCATAAAATAGTATTCAACAATGTCTTCACTTAGAAGAATTGCTATTGGTAAAATATTGGACATATTGGATGAGTCATGACTTCATGGTGTGAATAATTCCGTGTCACGATACGCGTGCATTTTGTTGCAAATCTCAATTAATCTAATAAGCTTTTTTATTCAGAATATTTTGAGTTTGTTCAAATCTTTCAGAACAGTGCTAGATTTATGTCACAGAGACATTATTAATCAATTAATGTATATTATAGAAATCTCACAGAGACGAAACTGTATTTCTTACGGGAAAGTAGGTATAGAAGTCATTTGGGTGTATATTAATTGACAAATAATGTCTCTGTGACATAAATCCAGCACTGTTCTGAAAGATTTGAACAAACTCAAAATATTCTGAATTGTTAATACTGGTAAAAAAGGAATTTAATAAAAATTGGAAATGTTATTTCCTGGCGTATCCTAGTGTAATGCAAATAATTCGGATGAATTTCATTACACAAAAAAGTATATTGCTCTCAAATTCCGTAAATCAATCGTAGATTTTCTCATTAACGATATTAAAAATAATTAGCGACATCTGTGGGGATTTAGGGGAATGAAAACGGCTTTGTACAGGCCGCGTGGAAAGGCGGTTACAACTCATATGTGAAAGCTTGTCACACAATTTGAACATATATAGGTCTATATATGTTCAAATTGTGAAAAATTAGTAAGCATGGTATATTCTATCATGGGTGGAAATGGCGAATGTTATATTGTGTAAAGTGATCACTTAAGCCAACCATAAGATAGGTCATAAGTCCTATGTACACCCAAATGACTTCTATTCCTACTTTCCCATAAGAAATACAGTTTCGTCTCTGTGAGATTTCTATAATATACATTAACTTTTTTATTGTTTGAATGAATTCTGAGTCCGCCTCTGGGGAACTATATTTCAAGAACGGTAACCGGTAATCGCCAAAACGTCACTTTATTAAACATCTCTCTCTGCATGGTAGGAAGCACTCGAGGAATCTGAACCCTAAATTGTATATCTATACATACATACCTAGGTGCTTGGTTGTCCATATTATATCCACTCACACAGCCTTAAGTCCTCTTACTTATTAAGATCAGACCACCACCTTCTCAAGTATCTAGAATGGACGCAGGTTTTTAATTCAATATTTGAATGTTAGAGTAAATTTTTTGCATATATATCAATGTCAGTGGCCGATCATTTTGGTATATTTAACTACTTGTAGTGTTTCTACCTCAGTGTATAAATTTATACTTTTTCCGTACGGATTCTCGATGCCACGAAATAATGCAAAATTTCAAACGCGTGCCGCACAATACCTACAAGATTTATATCAATGACATATAGATCGTTGGATAGAAGAAGGATAAGTAATCATATAGATATCTATAAAGTCTACTCTACAGGTCCTTAAGGGACGAAGATGAGTGCGGCGAAAAAGATTAACTTTAGCGTCGTCTTATTTATTAATTGAAAATACTGCAGATGTATATACATACATACATATGCTCTAATACAAACAAAATTTCATCATTTTATAACCTATTCTAACGAACACAACACAAATGTTCGAAATTTTGATTTATTTTTAAAATGTTTTTTGTTCCTTTCTATGAAATGTCTATGGCATCTTGTTGAACATCTTCGTTGCACTGACAAAGTGATTGAGGCATCTTACCTACACCTAGCCTACGCCTCGGAGGGTAAGATACCTAAATCTCGCTGTAGTTTCCTTAATATTTTTTCGTTTAATTTTTTAGTATATGCCAAAGTTTCTTAAATAGTTTTGGAATTACCTTCGTTATTTGGTCCTGTCGCCATATTTTTTTTTTAATTTAAAAAAAAAAAAAAATTTTGCGAAAATAGACTTTTTCACTATCCAAGGGGGCCGCTTTCCTGTAGGCAGAAATAAAATACATATTAAAATTTAATTCAATTCTTCCTAGTCAGTTGGATTGAAACCAAAAAATGTATTTTAAGTATATAATATATTAAATATATTTTCGAGACATTTGTCTGAAAATGTGCAATAAATTGGTTTAGGTTTTGACAAAAAATTGAGTTAGGGGTAATTGCGGACGCCCGTATTTACCCCAGGAAGCTTGTCCGCAATAAACCCAACGAGTTTAAAAAATAACAAGGACAATTATTTGTTAGTTAACAAAATTTATCATCGAAAGTTATTGTGTAATTTATTCTCCATTAACGAGATAATCGATAGAAAATATCACTTTTTATTGTCTCTTACTTCATAGACATAGCACTCAAAATACTGAATAAACACTGAAAATTAGATCAAAATTCAAAAAATATTTGATTTTATTTATCTTGAAAATTGTGCGCAGCTTTCTTTCGTGAATGTTTGCTCGGCACTAAAGATGGTGGAAAATAACACGTGATCGTGGCGGCCGGGCGCGGAAGTAAGGGTACGAACATGCCAAAGATGCCTCACTGCGATACCTCGCGGTCGCGGTTTCAGCTCGCTATCTCGATGTCGATACTCGCTGTTTACATGGATGGCGGTGCGAACATGTCGGTTCAGTCGCACCTCGATGTCGATGCTCGCTATTTGTTGTGGTGATTTTTCTCCCGCTTATCCCACAAAGCAGGAATATTAAAAATCAAATCAATTAGCACCTCCTTATCCATAATTCAATTCACAGTATTTATCAAGTAAAAACAGTTTAAAAGATAACTATAGCGATCGTGACATGAGCAATACGGGATTAATGACAGATGACAGATCCATTTGTTTTTACATCGCGGTCGACAGCGAGCAGCGATGTGATCTGGATCGTGATTGGACAGATTCGCTAGGCTGAGGCGAATATGACCAATCACGAGCCAGAACACATCGCTGCTCGCGGTCGACCGCGATGTGAAAACAAAATATTTTGTTATCACGAAAGCATCGAGCTAAACCTCCATGTAGGCCGCGATGTATCGCAGTGAGGTATCTTTCGGCATGTGCGTGCGTATCTACTAGCGTGTATTTGTTTTACATGGAGGTGACATCGAGATAGCGAGCTAAACCGCGACCGCGAGGTATCGCAGTGAAGCATCTTTGGCATGTTCGTACCCTAAGGGATTGAGTAGATATCTGCTAGTCCGTATTTACCCCACGTCCGCAATCACCCCATCGTCCCCTACCTAGGCAGCGAGGATAAAACATATTATATTATTATCCTCTCCAGACATTAATATATAGGTACATCATATCCCATATCCTGGCACACCACGTTCGTTTCAACCTCATTTATACGCATTCACTATTATACTCTTTGATTGCTCAAGAATTAATTAATGAATATTATAATTTCTTATAATAATTATAATTATAAATATATATATTGTATTGTAAATATGTGTCGTAATTGTTTCTCAGATTTGGTACTGATAGTGACATCTATCGTAATTATGAGTAACACAAATAATATTTGGGAAAAAAATACCGCCATCTAGCGATAGCTAAAAGTTATAAAAAGTATATGCATATAAAATTTCAATAATTAATCGTAAGATGTCGGTAATATGTTCTCTCAGATTCCAGAAATCTTTCTGCTATATTACACATTAAGTTTCCATATAAATCCGCGAGGTGTCATTAATGTTCGCCTCATTATTATATCCCTGCTAACATTTTGATATTTAAAATTTATTTGAACTAGAATATCGATACAAATACTCATTTTGTTTAGGTTAACCATTCAAGCCAATGAACTTATTGTTTAAATTAGTCCTTAGGTTGGGGTATTTCATATGAAGACAAAGAAATGAATCTTTAACATTTAACCTGTCTAGCCCTCTAGGCCAATGAACTTAGTAAATTGTTTATATTAACACCATAAAAATCCCTTTTTTGGGAATTTGGGAACAAAGGAAATAGAGTATAAATAGTACGAAGGGGTCTCAGATGTATCACTGTGTTTCTGATTTTTGTTCTGTAAAGTTCTTCTTAAATAAATTTATTAATTCTCTTGTAGTGTTTAATTGATATAAAATCCTTTAAATACTGATACACCTGTGCGGGAAATTTAATTTCATACATTTCTTTATCTATCTATATTATTTGAATTAAATTATTATAATACGTTAATGTAATAGGTATACGTTACGCTATTGTATTGGTGTGTTAAATTATTTAAGTTTATTCAGAAGATATCGTTAATGTGCTTTTCTAAATTGACTTTTGCTTTGGAATGTAACGAATGACGCTCTTGTACTTTGGTAGGATAATATTTGAAGGCAACTATTTACCAACATTTTATTATTGAACAAAATTTAATTATTTTTTCTAATGTTGCTGATTTATTAAGCCTCAAAATGATTATTCTGTAACGTATTCTTCCCTAATTACCATAAAATGTTTTCCACTGCCTACTATAAGGCTGTGCATTCACTGCAAATGCATAGGTAGGTACTGGAGGTCTTTTTAAAAATGTGAGTTTTTATTATTCATTTATATCAGAATGTATATTATGCTAAACTAGATTTTTTTAGGACAAAAACGTGGATCGAACCTTTGTTCTAATATAAAACATTATTATTATATGAACATTATTTACAATATTTAAGAAAATATAAGCATTAATCAACAGACCGCGGCCAAAAATCCAATCATAGGATATTCAGTACCTATCTGAGTACCTATACCTACCTATACCATGAGGTGTAGATATATATAGGTACTTAGATAGAACATTCTAAGCGGGGAGGTAGTTTGCATAAGTCTAAGACAAGTAAGGCATTACTAAAAATAATTTTGATAATTGAGAAAAACATTTAAAAAAATATTTTGTTTGATAAAATGAGTAATCTATATAAATATAATGGTTAAAATTGAGCTCTTGTCAAAATAATAAAGGATAAGAATTTTATACTTTCATTCGCTTTCATACAAGTCAAATAAAATTACATATTAAAATTTTTCAAAAACATCCAAGTATTTCCAATTTCTACACGGTTTTAATCATTTTATTTGACTTGTATAGAAGCGAATAAATTTTTAATACTCAGTGAAAATTACTTTTATGATAATCTAATATTTAATCAAATGTGTAAAGAATATTTTCTATTCAAAATTCAATAAGAAGACTCCCCAGAAGATTATGTTACTTGCCACGAAACATCTTTTATACTATATATTTCATGTGTGTAGTTCTATAAATGGTTATAATACCTATCTCTTGAGAATATTTTAAATTCCCGATTGTTGGACTATGTCATCAGTCATTAGACCACCTTTTGGAAAGTCTTCCTATGCTTCTATTTTTCGTCCAGGGCCTCCACTTAGGATTCTGGGTGCCCAACTAGTATCCTCCTGTCGAGCCATTTATCCAACCCACTGCCATTTTAATTCCGCAATACGGTCCATAATATCGGCAACTTTTGTTCGGCGTCTTATTTATTCATTTCTGATTTTATCTCGAAGGCTCACGCCGAGCATACCTTTCCATGGCCCGCTGTGTACAATTTAATTTGTCTATGCATTTTACCGTTAGTGTTGCTGTTTCTAGGCCACATGTCAACATCGGTAGGATACATCCTTAGAGTATAAAGACTACATCTATCGAACATTTTTCTTTTCAGGCGTACTGTGATTTCTCTATTTTCAAACAAGTGTTTCAATTTACCAAATGCAGCCCATCCCAAACCTCTTCTTCTTGGTAGTTCTGCTGTTTGGTTTTCTTTTCCCAGCTTTATCTTATGACCAATGTACACATGTTCGTCAACTGTTTCTATTTGCCACATCTATATTATATCATTTTGCCGCAAAGTTTGGAGTTGGCGTAGTAACTTATTGTTCAGCATGGGAACAATCAACTCCAGTATCCTCGCTTCATACTTGTTGGTGACTTTAGGAATGGTTAATCGCAAATTATTAATCCCAAATTGTGTGTTTCTTCCATATGAAACCAACTTGATAATACCTTATTGTGTTTTTCTTGTTTAATTAATCGGTTATATTAAGAACGTCGATGGAAGAGAAAATCAAACAACATTAAAAATATTATTATTTCGATAATAAAACCGGCAAACCACCAAAATAAACTTGTTTAATTGACTTGAGACGCATTGTGATATTTCTCCTTTCAGCGTGAGGGTTCCATATTGGCAATAAAACACCGGCGTCATTTCACACGTTTATTCCAGAATAATACAACACTATATTCAATTAGTTTCTCTGGCGACCGTTCGTTTTTCAGAGCAAGCCCGTTAATTTGGAATACTCCGTTCTACCGTGCCGTCTCCCGCTACCGGCACATACACATACACAACCGCTTACACACATGCATGCATATCTATCGAGTTACACTACACCCTCTCCATTTAACTCATGCCTTCACCCGTGTCCTCTCGAAGTGATCGAATTACGACACCAAACTAACGGCTTAACCTTCGTAAGGTCTTCGGGTCAATTTTGACCCATTTTGGGATGAATGAGCAATTTTCTCGAAAATTAACGGTTTTTAAACATTGATATTTTATGACTTTTATTTAATTGCTGTCTTAAGCTTATTTTCAAATTAATCTTTTTTTTTTGTTGTGCGTATGAAATTTTTTACTCTAACGGCCTTCGGGTCAAGTTTGACCCACAGGTAATAACAAGTTCATTTTTAATGCACGAAACGTTTTGTCTGGTTATCGTTCATTAGAATTGAGGTAATTAGTTCCGATTTGTTTATAAGATCATGTTCATGTGGCTTTTGTAATTCTACCTACATTGCCAGTGATACAAAAACAACAGTATGATAATCTGTCTCTGATTATATTATTCTCTCAGTCTAACAACGCATTCTTTAGTTCACGGTTATAAAACTAATTTGGGCCTCTAAAAATGAGAGACAGTGATACAGAAATTATGTTAGAAGTGTCAGATGATCAAGAATCATTTTCGGCTTAATTCAACATTTTGTATTGATATCAAAGTTAATGTATGGTAAGATACAACGTTCTAATTGGTGTGAAATTATTAGATTGATAAAACTGTCACGTGACACAAGAAGCAGAAATAATTATTGCACGTAATGGAGTATTTTACAGCACTACACCTTTTAAACTAAATTGGAAATTACTACAAAGGACAATCAACAAAACAATTAAAAACAGACATCATTTATCAATTGTTTAAGCCATTTTTTCTGCACATAATCGGTAGAAACGCAATCACAAATTTAAACTGCAAGAAATGCAATTTTAAGATGTAATTTTAATTTTGATAATTATTTGTCACTACTATCGCCACTATATTACGTAATAATGGGAATTAAGATTATGATATGAGTTTAGGAATTGCCTTTTATTGCACCGCTTGAACCAGAGAGCAGTGGCGTGCAGCGCATACAAGCAAAAAAGCTGTGCATTAAGCTTTATTGCTTTATTGCATATGCACAATATGCACAAAGCATAAGCATTAAAGATTATGGGAAACAAAAGAAAAAGATGATTTAAAATTCTAGCCGTAATTCGTCCTACGGCTAGAAGTTTTATTTCTGACGTTTCCGTTTAACGTGACGTATCTGTTTTTCCCGGTTTAAAATTCTAGCCATAATTCGTCCTACGGCTAGAAGTTTTATTTCCGACTTTTCTGTGCCTAACTTCATGTCAATTAGTCATTTATTTCGCCCAATATTTCGTTCCATAGATAGTCAAGTCGAGAAAAAAACCATGTATTTTTAAGGCTGCGAGTTTTGTGTAATAGACAAGTAAATTTAGCGTACTTCTTCGAAAGGTCCTATGCCATGTGAGAACTACGCGCACGTAATTGCAGAAATGTTATTTTTTACAAATTCCACTCAATATTTTCGGTGTAAATTTCTTTTCTATGGTGAATGTAAATACAATACAAATACCATCCGTCATCTGTCATATCATAACATATCATAATGATATCATAAAATGTTTAATTTATTTCTTCGAAATATATTGAAATTTTTTGCCGTATTAGCTATACCTATATAAAATATTTATTTATTTAGGAAATATTTACATTACATACAATACAATTGCAATACTTCTTTTATAGTGCAGTTATTTTTAAGGATTGAAGCTACTCAAAATAATTCATTATATATAGTTAAAAAATTTTAATAAATGTATATACCATTATAAGTATATGCGTATATACAGGGTTATTTGGAAAACATTAATAACTTCGCAGGAATATATTCCTACCTTGATTATGAGTTATATTATGCCTTGAATTTTTCGTAATCGATATGAGTTACTGTAATGATAGTCTAACATTTTACAAAAAATAAGTCAGAATTATTGAAAAAAAATGCAAACTTTGATGTCGAATATCTCCATAACTTTGATATTAGGTCATAATAGCAAAACATTTTCGACTCATGATCAAGGCAGGAATATAGTCCTGCGAGGTTATCAATGTTTTCTAAATAACCCTTTTTATATATATATATATATATTTTTTTTTTAATACACCTAGGTATATAGTCGGTCACAGCATAACCTAAGTTTATACCCACTGCACGCCACTGCCAGAGAGGTATTTATGACGGTTAAATAAGAGGGTTCGGTATTCATTATTTAAAGCCTAAAATTTAGAAGCAAATTAATGATTTTTTACCAGGAAATGACTAACTATTTTTAGCTTTCTTCTTTGGCACTTAAGGTACATATTTTTTTTAAATGTCCGCCTCATGTTTATTTCCGTGAAGCTCCTCCGCCGTGACTGAGTTTCAATTTTCATACAAATACAAAAAATTAGTTGTATAAACATGAACTTATTTAGCAATTAAATATCTGAGATGTAGCATAAGGATTTTATTCATCCGGCAAAATAATTTTTTAAAAAACGATCGTTCAAAATGCCCCCATTAATATTCCACATTTCAGATATTTCATTTCTTAATAAGTACACGATCTTCTTTTCTGTCTCGAACAATCGTACACCGGAGAAAATGCATGTCAGTCACGGAAGAGGAGCTCCATGGAAATACACATGACGCGGCCATTGGGCTTTTTCTCCGAAAATTTTCCAATAAAAAAATTGTTTAACATGTACCTTAATATGTCTACACAAATTTCAGGCTCCCGGAGCAGTGTGACCCCTTGATGAATTAGGGGTCTAAATACTTGTAAGAAACCCGAGAGGGTGTTAGGAGAGCATACGGAAGTTCAAATTAATTTCTCCATGCACCTTCGTACGTCCTGGCAAAAGCTAATCGAATCAAATATCCGTCGTGTTCATTAGTTCTTAATTGAGTAAATATAACCGGAAACCCGGTAACCCTCCCCTCCAACCCTTACCTTCAGCCTTGGTATTCGAGAAACATTTCAAACGGTGCAGCGATTTGATTTAAAATATTTCTCCGAGGAGATTACAAGAAAATGAATGGCAATATATATTTCTTTTCAGCAGAAAGCAGATTTAAAAAAAAATATTAGTAATTTCACGTTAAAATATGTCACATTAAACAAAGGCGATTTTGCTATTATATTTTCATTGTTTTTAAATGAATTGAAGTTATACTAATTATAAATTTCTAGTAAATAATTAAAGATTTGTGCATTTCCATAAAACAAAAATTAAACAGTGTCAGATTCAATTAAATATTATTTGAAATAATAAACTTATTTATTTTCAATATAATTAATAAAAATTAACAAATCGAAAATCAACCGTGTCCTTTTTACGATTAGTTACGTTTTAAATTTTTCATGCTAGAAGGTACTTAATTATTATTCATTTCCCATGTATAAATTTTATATTTTGATTCTATACTTCGATGTTTGATTTTTAATTTGTTAGTTATACTTATTGTATCCTGACGAAGGGGCCATGGGCTCTGAAACATTTCGATATTTTTCAATACATAAGTGGTGAAAACAAAGTTCATTTTTGTTAATAATATAATGTCACCATAAAATTATTTTGAAAAAGTTATTTATTTTCTTTTATTATTTTTTCCCACTCTTTCTCTTTCCCATTTTTACTCTTAGGTATTTTAAAAAATGCGTATCCAAACCGGGTTGCAATATATCCAGCCTGAAGATGATTTTAAGAAGTGAATGGATACAGAAATATAATAACTTTGAGGTTATTAATAATGAACTAAACAAGATTGATTGGGATTTATTGCTAGCGGATAAGCCCGTTGAGCAAGCATTGAGATCATTTTACCAGGTACTTTACACTATTCTCGACAAATGCGTACCATGCAAGACGGGAAATTTTGATAATTTCCCTCCTTGGTACACTGCGGTACTCAAAAAAATTATCAGAGAAAAATTCAAGTACTTTCGTAAATTTAAAATTTATGGCAATAAATCTGACGAATTATCTTTTAATATTTTACGCGATAGAGCCAAGTCATTGGAAAACGAATGTTACTTGAATTACATCTCTAAAATAGAGGAGTCTGTAGTACGTAACCCCAAAACGTTCTGGTCATTTATTAAATCAAAATCTAAATCATTCAACCTGCCAAGTAATATGACATACGGTCTCAATACTGCCACATCAGGATCCGACATATGTAACTATTTTTCCGATTATTTTTATTCTACGTTTTCAAATCCCTCTTCAAGTACTCAAAATACGAATTCTCTGTCCAATTACGAACCAATCACCGATTGTTTCATTTCATCAATAGAAGTCAGTAAATCGAACATAATAAATCAATTAAAGCATCTTGATATAAATAAATCTGCTGGACCTGATCAAATACCACCAATATATTTAATTAAATGTGCTGATATAATTGCTGTACCTGTAACAATTTTATTTAAAAATTCTATTAAGGATGGATTTGTGCCAGATATCTGGAAATCGGCATTTATTACGCCGATTCATGAAAAAGGCTCGAAATCAGACGTCGCACAGTAAATTATTTTGGTAATCTAGCTCAACTTTATTATAAAAACCGATATTTTTGTAACGGTTTCATTTTAATTCGAAAAGCTACTTAAATGTCCAATTTATTAAGATTATTAAAAATAAAAATTGTAATATTTGCTTGGGAAGCGTGGCAATGTCGCAAATCCTTCACATCCCGCACTGCGAGCAGGACGTTTTTAATTAGTCGAGTTTGGATCTCTCCGCGAGTGGACGTGTGCGTGTCATCTTGATAATTTGATTAAAATAACAGTGCTTTTTCGAAATCTTTATGATGGATTTAACGAATTCAGGTAAATATTATAAATATACAATGTGTGTTTTAGTATACTAAAAACCGCTGAAATAATTAATATTCTAAACGAATTTTTTCTAAAACATTATATTTTAAAGAGACTTTTAAAAATGTAGCTCCATGTAGCTCGTGAGATTTTATGGTTTTTGAGTGTAATGGATACTAATATATCAAATTACGTTTACATTGTCTCAACATTTGTATACCTCCCTAACACCTTTTTCGTTTTTTCAGCAGCAGGGAAAATTCTGACAAATAGATTGATATATAATAAATGGCGGATATCTGTTAAGAGTGATCGAATTAAAGACATTTCTTCTTACATTCTTCAATATTTTGGTATTACTGACTGTAATAAAAAAGATTTTCGTGCCTTACAGGTTCAGGTCAGTTCAATTTGTTCTAAAATAACAGTTAAATGGATAAAATCTTGTAAAATCCCAAAAAGGTTCGAAAACAAAAACATTAAATGGCTGGACAGTGAAGTATTATTACCTCATGGGTTTTATGTTAATATTCCATCTAATAGCTCATCATCGTCATCAACACCTACACCTTTCATCCGCACAGGCCCCGGACGCCCAAAAAAACTATTTGAGAACTGTACACTAAATGTTAAAAAACGAAAAGCAAAGGAATTAGCGGAAACCAAAACATCAAATGAAATAGCCCTTGCTGCCGAAATATCACTGCGAGCTTCGGGAAGGAGAGACGCTGCCAATTTAGTAAAGGAACTTACCGTTGCATCACCGAGAAGAGCTACAACAATTAAAAAAATTAGAAAAAATGCAAGTATTGTTCAAAATACCATGACAGCAGAAGATGGTCTCGCAATTATGGTAAACGTAAAATTGAGTTCCACACAATATAAAAATCTCCGTCAGCATATAAAAAACTTTGGTCCTACTTCTCTACCACCATACTACTTAATACAAGAGGCTAAACGTCTGTGCTATCCACCAGAGGAAGCAATTTTAGTAACAGATGTTTCTGCGGAAATAAATTTGCAGGAGTTACTGAACATAACAATTGACCGAATCTGCACTGTACAAGCTGAAGTTTTTATTTGTACTTCTAATGATCAATCACAAACATTTCGATTAATATCTAAATGGGGCTGTGACGGAAGTTCGGGACAAAGTCGATATAAACAGAAACTCGATGATGCTGACTATTGTGATGAAAATCTGTTCGCAATATCGCTTGTGCCATTACGACTTGTTAATGTATCAAACAATGCTATTATTTGGTAAAACCCAAGACCGTCTTCAACAAGATACTGTCGACTAATCAAATTCATATATAAAAAAGAAACAAAACAAGTAATTAAATCAAAAACTGAAAGGATCAAATATCAGATCAGAAATTTGACGCCATCAAAAATAAATATATGTGGTAAAGAGATTGAGGTAGAGCATAAGCTTCTTTTTACCATGGTGGATGGAAAAATATGTAGCACTCTGTCACAGTACGACTCGTCGCAAAAATGTTATATTTGTGGCGCTACTCCCAAGGAGATGAATAATGAGAAAGAGTTGCAGAAACATAGTCCCGATGAAGAATTATATTCATTCGGAATATCCCCACTTCATTCTTGGATTCGTTTATATGAATGTCTCATTCATATATCATATAAACTTAATATAAAAAAATGGCAGGCACGAACCATTGAGGATAAGAATGATGTTGCCATTCGAAAAAAATATATCCAGGATAGGTTCAGGTCCGAAATTGGTCTATTAATAGATATGCCTAAACAAGGATCTGGCAACACGAATGACGGTAATACAGCTAGACGATTTTTTAGAAATACTGCTGTTGCAGCCGACATTACGGGCATTAATGTGGATTTAATTTACCATTTCCGTGTTATTCTTGAGGCCCTGTCAAGTGATTTTGAAATTGATGCAGAAAAATTCTCAAGTTATGCCAAAGAAACGAAAGACTTATACTTAAAAGATTATTCGTGGTACCACATGCCATCCAGTATGCACAAAATATTATATCACACGAAAGAGATAATTGAAACGTGTATTTTGCCATTAGGGCAACTCTCAGAAGAAGCACAGGAAGTCTGCAATAAGGAGTACAGGAGGTTTAGAGAGAACTTCAGCAGGAAAACATCACGAGCAAATACAAATAGAGATGTGCTGAATAGGTTTTTAATATCATCTGATCCAGTAATTTCGAGCAAACAATTACCTCGTCCGAAAAAAAATAATTTCATTCCATCGGAAACTTTAAATTTGCTAAAATGTCCAGATCCATCTTCTCGGCTTATTCCTTTGATTAATAATGCTAGTGACGATGAAAATGATGATAGTGATTGAAGTGAGTTATTAATAGATATAATTAATTTTTACATTAAAAAAATGTATATGAAAGTACATAAATGAGTGAATTTGTCTTTTCTTTATAAAAATGTTACTTGCCATAAGTGTTAAATGGAGCAGGAAGAGGTTAACTCAAACCATATATTAAAAAAAAAAAAAAAGTAATGAAAGAATCAATTATTTTGTCCCAAAAACATACAAAAATAATAAAGTTGAGCTAGATACTCGATATTACTCACTGTGCGGCGCCATCGAGAAGCGTTAGTTTTGTTAGCATTATTTCTGCCACGAGTAAGGGCTGTGAAAACCGTGCTTTCTGGAGAAGCGAACTGTCTTAGACGTTAGCGTAAGTTACAGAGATTGTTACATAGAGAATTGTGTGTTTTGATGATGTTGGAAAATGCTTGATATCAAAGATCAAAAGAAATTTTTCAACTTCTTCTTCAAATGTAGGAAATTTATTTTATGGTAACATAATTATAATTGATATAAATTAACTTTGTTTAAACCACTTATTTATTGAAAAAAATCAACATATTTCGAAGTCAATGGCTTCTTCGTCAGGAAAACAAAATAATATTTAAAGATCGAAGTGTAGATCAAAATATTAAAAAGTTATGTATGGAAAATGATAATATAAAGTACCTAATTAACATGAAAATAAATTTAAAAGATAACTATTTGCAAAAAGGACCTGATTATTTATAATATTTAATTTAATATTTACACTCTTTCTTATTTCCAAAATTTCTAATTTATCAAATTGTGATTCTGTATAATTTGTATGTAAAATTTGTAAACCCTTATTAATATCAAAAGAATGATCCATAGCCAAAAGATGGTTAGCAAATTCTGAATAATTATTACTATTTAAACACCTTAAGTGTTCCTTAACTCTTTTTTTTTTTTTTTTAATTTTTCTTTTAATTTTTCTTTTTTAATTTAACTTTTCCTTACTTTCAAAATTTCTACACGTTTTTCCTATATAAAAATAATCATAATCATTACAAATTAATTTATAAACACCAAACATAATTTTAATATTTTGATCTATACTTCGATTTTGTTTTCCTGGCGAAGAAGCCATTGGCTTCGAAACATGTTGATTTTTTTCAATAAATAAGTGGTTTAAACAAAGTTAATTTATATCAATTGAAATTTTTCAATTTTGAGTGAACTATGTTAATCCTAGAAGGCTAATATTATCCGTTTCGACTAATATGGCGAACATTTCCTGCTTTCTCTTTCGAACTATCGAGTGTATTGCGATGATTCTTTGTATCAACTCAGTCCCGACAGAACATTGAAAGAGACGGCTATGTCACGCTGGTAAATACCACCATTAGGTACATCGATTAGGCCAACTTTTTATTAGTCGAAGCCTAATCGACTAATAAAAATGCACCGCATAGAAAAAATATCAAAAGCCTTCTAAGGTTAATATATTTCTCAATATGCAGACATTTATTTTGGTAGTTATAATATGGCTCTCATGATAGAAGTCACTAAAATAAAATTGTTAGGTGTCGTATTGGATTGTAGATAAGGCTTGTCGGAAAATATAAGGTACGTGAAAATAAGGTAAAAGAGAATCTCCTCTTTGGAAAGGATTAGAAGATCCATCAGTACCAGGTGTAAAATAATATATAACTCTATTATTTTTATTCTAATAAACTACTGCAACAGGATTTTATTCTTCGTGAAGAAACACGACGATCATTAGTGCAGTGAAATAAAGCTTTGAGAACTGTTTTTCTGGAGAGAAACAAACAACAAAGAAACTCGGATCAGTTCGATGTTGAAAGAATATAATATAAAGTTTGTATGGAAAATATATTATAATGTAATGGGTTTCATAATCCTTACTGGAATTTTAAAATTCGTACTGCAAAAATATCAGCAGAATTCATAATAAAAATTGAAGGAATTTAACATGATACAAGCTCTTCCATGATATTATAATGAGACTACCATTCAAGAAGATGGCCAAATCTCAAAATGATGTGCAATGCGATGTAGATTTTTAATGAAATGTCAGAGGACATAAGAGAGAAGGAAATTTTTAAAATTTAAAATTGAACTGCGTGGGTTGTAATGAATAAAAAATGATAATAATAATTGTTTGGCGCAAAACCGTACACCTGTGTTCCCTTCCTACTTCCTACCTACAATCTCGTTGTTACTCCAATTATAAAACAGCTTCTGAGTTGGGTGCGTCTGCCACCTAGTGCATATCTGTTTTTTTTTTTTTCTGCATATTTTTCTTTGACATAACCCTAAATAATAATTCACTTTTCCGACTAAAAATCGAGTGAATGCGTTTTGGTTGAGTTGGTGACTTACATAGTGCGTTGGTGACTTATCGCGCTATCCTACAAACAGGAAACAATATACGTAACTTTTTAAATCAATGCAGTCCAACTATAAAAAAATCGTCTGTTTTCAGTAAACGGGACGACGCACGAACTGATGAAAAATCACGGGACACACTTATAAAACTACCTTAAATAATGTCTAGACAGCGTAGTTTGGTGACGCGACCTTTGCGTGTAGCCTGAGCCGCGCGCTGATTGACGAGTCGCGCTCGGCTGCCCGCTTTTATGCTTTTTCACTCTCATTAGCGGCTAGTCGATGTAGTTGCAAGTTATGGACGGACATTCGAAATTGGGATGTTAATTTGCATTTATTATAGCCAACACAGACCAAATACATATTTAACGCAGATGTTACTCCAACTTTTGTTTTATATTCTCGATAGTTATCTATTGTCATACTAGCTGAAACCCGTCAAAAATGACGGTAAATTTACTTGCCGGTTCCTAAAGAATAAGTATTTACTTATTTATAGCCAATACTCATGAAATGGTAATAACGATTTTTTTCATAATATTTTAACATTATTTTAATATTTCCCCTGCGGGCAGTAAATGGTACTACTTTAAACCCTGGCGGTTGTACTGGGCAGAACATGAAATGGTTTGCGTATTTGCTAAGTCTTATATGTACTGTATTTTTGACGGGTAACGTAAGCTTGGTGTTAGCAACATCGCTATCGTTGCCACCTTCGGGTTTGCTGGCCCGGGGTTCAAGCCCCATCTCCGGCCGTTTAATTTCATTTTTGTAGCCGTGAATTCGAACGAAATTACGGATGTAACACTATGTTACGGGGATAGACAGATAGACAAACGGACTGACGGACAGACAACGAAATTATTTTGCTTGATGATACGCTGCTAGTAAGATAGTTTAGTCCCTGATGTATTACAGAAATGGAATCCAAAAAATAATACGTGTTTGAACCTACTTATCTTTCACATAATAATTTTTCAACCATTTCAGGGGGTTAATCAAGCCTTAACCATCTACCCAGTGTTCCACACTGTGCATCGTCACACGTGAAAAGCTGCATGGAAACGGAAATAGTCTTTGACGTATAAATTGAAAACCATGGCGCCGATAATCGAGTGAAGGTTCTGATTGAAAAGCGTGAGATACATTGACATACGTGAGCGTGAGTAGAAACGCTGCGACTCTAGTTGTAAAAAAACTGAAATTAATACAAGATGATGCAGCCATTTTAATTTAACCACAGTGGGACAAGGAGAAATAATATTTGGTATAAAAGAAGTTAAGAATAACCGAAGCTGAAATATTCTGAATTATGACGAAACATTGATTATATCATTAGAGCAAAGAAATATGAAATTTTTTGAGAATTTACAAGATAGTTTACAAGACTGAAGACACTTATCATCAAGGAGCAATCTACTATATCTCTTCACTTAATCACAGCTAATTAAGGTAAGAGCCTTTTTTATCATTTATTTAGAAGACGGAAAGTTTGTTTTCTATTATTTTGGATTTTTTTTTTCAAAAATAAACTATGTAGGTAGGTACAAGTTACTATACACCTAACTCAGTTGTTATATTTTAAAGAGATTCAGTCCCTTTCATCAAAGGGTTTTAATAATCATAATTAAGTTTTCAATTCACTTTACGGCACCATTTTATAAATAAAATAATGTGAACTGCTTTGACCACACATAATTTTTTTTAAAACGAAATTTAAGTTTGGTTAAAACCAATTTTTCATTATTATATTTATTATTGTTACGTTAAAAAGTAAAAATAGTAATCACAAATATTTTAATTGCATTGTTGCCTAGAGTTTTGGCAGAGATTAAAACATTTATTTGTCACCCCATCCGAAATACTAAATGTTTACTTTTCTTTAATACGAATATACGAACAGTTGTACTTGTATACAGAGTGTCCCGTATCTCGACATCAAGCCGAAATCGGCTGATAGGCCATAATAATAGTTATCATAATAGTTATTAGAAAAATATTTTTAAAAAATTAAAAAACTGTTTGCTATCAATACTTGGTTTGGTCAAAAAGTGACATATTCTTCCAAGCTGGAGCAGTTGGTTTTGAATTTTGGACAAAAATTTACTGAAGCATTATTCAGGATTACATAATAATAATAAAAAATGAAGAAAAATAAATATTTGTAGCAACAGGAGTGAAAAGACCGTCACAGGGTGTAAATTTTATTGATTTTTTTAAATGCTTATAATTTTTAAAACACATGATATAGATTTTTTTTTAATATTTTCTGATAACTATTATGACTTGGCCTATCCTCAAATTTTGGCTTGACGTCGAGATACGGGACACTTTGTATATCAATGAAAAAATACATATTTTTATTAATTATGAAACCAAAAGACGGTAAACTCTTCTTAAAATATTCCCTTACATTCACATACGGTAAATCGGTCAATATTTTTTTAATATCTAATATACCGGATTGCACGGGTTGAAAATGATAACTTCTAGAACCTTCGTCCCTACCTTTGACGTGCCTATATTTATAATATTTCATACAACCAGGCATTGCGTGCGTATCTAATAAATAGACATTTTAAACATTCTAGAAGGAACTTTGAATAATAACACAGCGCTGAACATTCATAGGAAATCGTGTATAAAATATACAACACATTTTTTTTATACATCTGTGGTTACGTGTCCGGGAAATTATGCGAACTTTTAAGTAAAAATGATGGAGACCAATCAAACATGCGGCAGGTGTAGGAGCATGTTAATTGTATAGAGAAGCACGTGAGAATTGTGGTTTCGCCCGTACTCTGTTAGAGTTGTTAAAGCACACCCCAGGCAAACATAGCGCATAGTTCCGTGCAGGGCAGGAATTACTACGACACGGACGTTTACCGCGTGACGCATTATCGTGTAATTAATTTCGCAAACTAGTATCTGCATCGCCGCTCGCTCTGTGGGTGTAATTTAGTAGGTGCACATCAAATGCAGTACAGTACTAAAATTTCGGCAATAATAAAAAGCTTCAGATAAATCACAGTACCAAAAATATACAGAAAAAGTATAATTTACTCGAATCGGGAATAGGATTTACTGGTAATAGAAAATTCCGTTTTCGAATCCCTGCGGTAAACGTACTTTCTCGGTTAGTAGATTTTTCTAAATATCTTTCTTTTTTATACTTGTATTATTTTATATTTACTCTGTATTTAAGTTTTATATCTTTGTTATTTTATTCTGACTTTTGTCACTATTACGCTTTTTATATTTACTCTGTATTTTATATCTTTTATCTTTGTTATCTTATACTTACTTTTATTTACTTTCTCAATTTATATTATTAATTATTGTTTCATTTTATGTCATAAATTACTTTGTCACTTTATATTATAAGATGTATTTTGTGTAACATAAAATTACTTCTTAGAGAAATAAGGCAGTCCATTTTAGTTTCTAACTCTGTTGCTACATAATTTCATAAATTGTAATTAATTCTCATATGTTAACTTTTTCATACTATTGAATATATATTACTTCTTCTTAATACTTTTGTTATTGTATATTTACTCTTTATTATCTTATACTTACTTTTACTTACTCTCTCATTTTATATTGTAAGGTAATTAGTACAACATCAAATTACTGTAATAGGTTTAGTAACAGTTGAAATAAATAAATACCCATGTTCACAAAATGAAACTTCTTCTTCTTCTTCTCCCCCTTATCCTATTGGCAGGGTCCCTGCACCGCATTGAAAGTTCCAACTCTTCCTATCTTGGGCTGCGCTCTCCACGTCAGCCCAATTTAATTGCAACCTCGCTTCGCAGCAGTCCTCTGTTTCCGCCAGCTCCTCCTAGGACAGCTCCTCGGTCTTCTGCCTTCTGGTCTTGCCTGGAATATCCGCTTTGGCAGTCTATCTACACAAAATGAGACATAATGCATCTGAGAAATTTAGTTTAGACAAATCTCAATAATACCATACACACATGTCGAAATTTTGAATTGGATATGAACTCTGATTTGTCTTAGAGTTCATCTTCAATTCAAAATCTCAACATGTAGATTAGCTCTAATTTGTCTTAAATCATTTTGTATCTCTCTATTAATCTCAAGACCAAATTGAGATTAAGACACAAAAACTCATACTCTAATTTTTTTTAAACTTTAATTATTTTATTTATTATTATTATTGGTCTATTTTACAGTTATACAACATTGTAAACTTCGTCAATTTAGACGCTACGTGATGAATATTATATGGAATCAATACTAACATTATGATGAAAGTTATTAGAAAATTAAAAAACATCTACTAATTTGTTTACCCAGGGTGTTTAAATATTAAATTTAAGCCGATATTTTGGCACTTAAATAGAAATTATAATATTTGATCGGTGTCTTTATATTTTTCATATAAATTTTACGGGAACACATTGTCACGGGACGTGACTGTGAGCAAATGAGGCAAATAAAAACATTAAAACTTAATTAGAACTTTTATTTACTACGCAAAAAGTCACTGGATAAGAATTTAGTAGGAACACTGTTATAGTTGTTAAGTTCTTAAATTTATCGATAAAAAAATTCTAGAATATTCCAAAATCTTATTTTTACGCTATTTCTTAATTCGCACTTTAATTTACTCTAGTCACAACTACTTCTATTACATTACATCGTTTCTATTACATCGATCACTTTCAGTTGCAGGAAGCAGGCACGGTTGTAGCACATCCAGGAAATTATTTTTCTGGAACCTTCTGTGTTCCTATTGGCCTTTTTTCCCTCGCGGTGATTGGAGCGTCTACTCGCCCACAGATGTCAGCCTTGTGTTGCTTTTGTCGCCGCTCGACACTCGCGTCCCCGCACTACTTTATTATACCCGCAGCGAAACTGTGATTTTTAATCATTTCAAAAGAAAAAAAACTTTTTCTTTTACTTTATCATACATTTCCACTAAATATTGAGAATTTAATGTAAAATATTGTTAGATATGGTCATATCACTCGGAGAACAACCTATTCAACAACCAAGAATAAAAAATTATTCGCTTTTGCTTTAAATAATTTTTCACTACCTACTTATTATTTTTATATACTTTTATATTGTGCGATTGTATAGATACGTAACAGGTTTAATGCGCCCGCTAGCCTTCTGTGTCATTGCATAGCTACTGGCTATGAAGGTTAAGCAAATATCTTGTTACTGATTCACATATCTTTAATGTTATTCTGACGTGAAAACTCGAAAAATCTAAAAAAAATATAGATTCTATTTAAATTAAAAATCTTAAATTAAAAATAAAAAATCATGACAATTGTCTTTATCAAACAATTCATATTAACTAAAGATTCATATTATCTTTCATATTAAATAGAGGTTTAAAAAAAATATGTATTCGCTTTTGCTTTAAATAATTTTTCACTACTTATTATTTTTATATACTTTTATATAGTGCGATTGTACAGATACGTAACAGGTTTAATGCGCCCGCTAGCCTTCTGTGTCGTTACATAGCTACTGGCTATGAAAGGTTAAGCAAATATCTTGTTACTTATTCAAATGTCTTAAATGTTATTCTGACGAGAAAATTCAAGAAATCTAAAAAAAATATAGATTCTATTTAAATTAAAAAATTTTGAAAAATACAATTTTCCGGTCATTAATTAAAATGTGCGTCAAAAAACTACTTATTTATTTTATCATTATTTATTTATTTGATCGTCTGTTCACTTTTAGATAAATAGCGTTTATCGAAGGGCTCCGGCGGCAAAGTAAACACTTTCTCCATCACGCTGTCTACCACATTGCTAGTTTTCTACAGAATAATACCAGACAGAGCTTTTCTGTATTGCTCAGCAAATATTATCTGGATACGAAAACAAATAGGTAGATGCTGTATTTTGAGATGATTAAATCAGTGGCGTAGCAACATTTGGACGTTCAGAAGTTAATACTTTGTTAACACTTGTCGATCGTACCATTTAACAAAGGTGGTTCCACGATATAAGGCTCACGTGGCAAAAGATCCAGGCGGCATTAGATCCAACAACATTGTGACAACTACATTTCATTTTTTTTTTGCGAAAGAGCTTTAAAAATAAATTAATGAATTGATAATGGTGACGAAATCGTTAATATACTCTCGTATAAAAGTAGCCGATCAAATCAGTGGGCAAAAATATTGAATACGTTTTGATTTTATCTTGTATATTTATTTTTTTGTTTATTTTATCTTCTTATCTTATTTATCTGGTATATTGGTTTAATTATCTTTATTTTACTCTATTACCAATTTGTTAAAGGTTTCTAATTATTACAGTTTGCTCGTGCACTAATCATCGTTTATATATATATTGTTCATTTCTATTGTTAATTTATTTTATACTGTTTATTTTATATTGTTTTACATTGTTATATTTCATATCGTTCATTTATATTAAAGATGTTTATTTATATATTTTTTTAAATAGAGATGTGAACACGGAATACATCTCGCATCAATATTCTTCTAACTAAGCTAAACGCTTGTGCTATGAAAATAGAACTAACTTGCTGGTCTGGAGTGAGATTCGAACCCGCAACCTTTGGATCACGAGGCGAGAGTCCCAACCACAAGACCAACAAGCTACTATTATTTTTTTAATTATTTACTGTAAAATGTGTTTTATGTTAGGTACCTACATAAAAATCTTTTTAATTTTCTTGTACTGTAAAAGTCCACTAGGGCGTTCATTAATAAATAAAATAAAATAAATAAATATGATCTGATGAAAGTGCAGTATTTCTAACAGCCATTGGAAACAATGGAGCCAGTATATTATATAACTGCGCAAACTGCACTTTTCTTTAGCCTAATTATCTTATATATATATGTTTATTTTTTGTTATAATTCGCAAAATGTTATATGCAACACTTACTTATTGATTTGATCAGGTACGTTTTAAAAATAGTTAAAGGAAGTATATTCAGTGATTTTGTCACCATTACCATCAATCATTAAATGTATTTAAAACTCTTTCATAAAAAAAAATTGAAATTTTGCTTGTTGCCATTATGTCGTTCAATCTTATGTCACGTGGATACTTTGTCGCCTGGATCTTTTGTCCGCGGGCCTTTTATCGTGTATCCTTTTTTGTTGAACCAAATATTCATAGAACCTTTTTTCAGGTACCTAATTATTGGCTTTCTGTGTGCGCGAAAAATCTTTTGTGCTCTAAGATATAATACTATAAAAACTATTGTACAGTTAAGGTCTAATGCTATCAATAATTACTGCTACAATACTGGGAGATAAATATATCCCATCAGTATATAGAGGCAATATAACTGTGGTTTGGTGGAGATAAATCTCAAGACCATTTATTTACATGGTATGAGATTTTGTTCTAGGGATGAATGCACGAGATTGGAAGAAAGAGACAAACTGAAGCGCACGACGCCGACGCACATACAGCTAATCAGGGCAGCTAAAATTATCTTGCTTTTAGATGCTTTTAGATAAATCAATGGTAAAAACACATTTCAGTAAAAAAATACTGGGAGATAAATATATCCCATCAGTATATAGAGGCAATATAACTGTGGTTTGGTTGAGATAAATCTCAAGACCATTTATTTACATGGTATGAGGTTTTGTTCTAGGGATGAATGCACGAGATTGGAAGAAAGAGACAAACTGGAGCGCACAACGCACATACAGCTAATCAGGGCAGCTGAAATTATCTTGCTTTTAGATGCTTTTAGACAAATCAATGGTAAAAACACATTTCAGTAAAAAAATAAGATTCTGTCGCGACAGGATCTGAATTTAATAAAAGCCTGTTTTTCACAGCGTGCATGTGTTACAGGAATTTCTAGCAAAATTTTGTCTATATATTTGAAAATTATTGTAACGCCCTTCTTTTATTGTTTATTAATCATAATCTATATACTATAAATTATATTTTTACAAGGTATATTTCTAAATTATTTGTGCAGTTTGTATGCAAGAATCGCTCTAGCAGCCTCTTCTGATAACTGGCCTGTCGGAAGCATCACTTTTTCTATAAATTCGGACCCATGTATTAAAATGTTGCGCTTCGTAGGAGTCATATAGAACGCCACAGATAGAGTTAAATATAAAGCTCTGCTATATTCTTCGCATAAACAGGAAACTTTTCAGAATGGATATCCACTCAATAATGTTTCTAATATAACTTTCATATATTTGAGATTCAAATCAATTGCAGTAATTTCTGATGCCAGTTCGCGATTAAAACGACTGGTGTTACCATCATTTACATTAACCGTAACCCAGTTTAGGCATATCCATTATTGAACCCATGTTTATCCGGAACTCTTTTTGAATTTTTAACTTCTTCTTTACTACAGAGTTTTACTTTCTGCTTTTAGTTGTCATTTTTCGATAGATAGTTTAAAAGACAAATGTTAAAGATACTTAAATAATCGGAATAGGGCATGCAAATTAGAGAGTCCAAAATCAAGTGTCTTCGGATTGATTGTTTTCTTAGTGTTAAACAGTAAAATATTTGGAAGTCAAAATATAAAACTTTATAAACCACAAATATAAAACTTTATTGTAGAAGTTGTGTTTTGTAAGCATAGGGAAAACCTTGCTTCATTTTTTTCACGCCCTCGTCAGAAAAATGATCTAATTTTGATAGGTAGTTTTGCGAATATTCATAATTTTCAATTTGTGTAGCCTCGTATACAACCTGAAATAGTGAGGTTCAGACCCTCACCGTAAGGGTTGTGTAGGATCATTATGATACGGATACATAAGTGTGGCAAGAAGGGTGGCAGCGGTAAACTGTTTCCTCTTGAAAAAATGTTTCCACAAAATACAGAACCCTCGGCGGAAAAACTTATCTCCGCTATTGCGGAAAGCGTTTGCGACACGTGCCTCCATGTGTCAGCTGTTTCCGCTTTCTAATTCAACGTTTTTTATTTCGAAACAATAACATGTCTTATTTGGATATTTCTGATTATAATTTAAAAAAATCGAAAAATGCATACACGCTTTTGTTTCGCTTATTTTTTGCCAGTCACAAATCTTGTTATCAAAATTTGACACGTACATTGTATTCTGGATGACAATAAAATGATTCATTACTTTAACAAATTCAATTTATTTTTTTCAATATATTTATTTAAAATGCTGATGCGTTATTTTATCGGATATTGTACATGCAGGTGTCATCTGTCAGTGTGCATTATTTTAATTCCTTCCTGTAGAGGTTAGATTGTTTACAAGTTTTAATGTGACGAAGACAAAGTAAAAAGTAGAAAATAAAATTATATTAAAAAAATAAAAACAAAAAAATAACTAAAAATGAGAAAATATCATTTTTAAAAGCCATAGTACCAAAAGCGGTTACATATATAGGTGTGTATGTCTATGTCAATATAATCAAAAACGTTTATCTTATTTACACACACATAAACTTTGATTGCTCTTAGTATGTTAATGTTTATATAATGTAATGTTTAACATAAGCTCTTCGCAATATTTGAAAATGTAACAAAATCGTTTCAAGATAAATATAATTGAATGTTCAATAGATAATATTTTTAACCCATTGTTCTCTCTTTTAGAAGGTAAATATGCTCATGGCTGAGCATCGTGGTTCTTTATTCTGCTTCTACTCTTCCCGATCCTGGGCTGTTGCGACGTTCCATAAATGACCATCTTGTTGAGGATCGACCTGTTGGCCTCCATCTTTGTGCATTACCAATCATTAATTTGCCATCGTTTTTATATCTCTTACCTCTTTTTTTCTTTTTATACTCTTACTAATCATTAATTGCCATCTTTTTATATCTCTAAGCATCAAAGGAAGAACAAATTATTTTCCTCCGTATCTTTATCCAGTATAGAGAATACATTACTCTTCTATCCTTTAAGCTTATTAAATTTTTATACTTCTGTCAAAAATAATGACAGAATATAAAAAAATAATCAAAGTACATGATAAATAAATTGTAGATGAAGTGACATGGGTATGTCTTAAAATAACGTTGGATTAAAATACGCCAGCTATACATACCCGTCAAAAATGACATATTTTTACTGTGTGTATATCGCCAGCGCTATCTAGAGTAGCGTGTCGTCTTGATAACCATAGTTATGAACATTATTTATTAGAGAATTATGCTTTTTTGCTTTTTATATCTCATTATTATTTGTACCATCTGCTAGCGTTAGTGACGAACATTGTTACGTAGAGAGGTATACTTATTTTTTTACCTTATTTTATACACCTCATCATTATTAGTGCCATCTGGTAGCGTTAGTGACCAACTTTGATACATAGAGCATCATATATTTTGATTAATGATTAATACCAATGACAAACGATTTAGTAATGGATGCACTTGTTAGCTTTAATTTTCATTAAACTGAAAAGTTTTAAAAATATATAAATATTTAAAAAAAAATTAGAGTAGGTACTTTATTAAAAAAGCGTATTTTCTGTTTATTTAATAACAATTTTGAAATTATAATAATTTTGAAAACGGAATTAGATCAGCTATGAAGTTACGAACGGATAACGAAATTATTATTAATGGGGTTTGGATTATTACATACCTATGTACATATATATTGAACGCAATATTCAGTCGCTTCAACCTGAAATTCAATTAAACAAAATAATTATGAAGAGTACCTAACACAGTTAATCGCCCATAACTCAAATTCAGCAGAAAACTTTTTGATCATGCAATGGACTTTCAAAACTTAGATACATACAAAGATTAATCTTTCAGTAGTGAAAAAGAAAGAAGAAAATTCAGAATAACTTGAGTTTGTCAGTCAATATATTATAGATGTCTCACACTAATAATTCGGAAGAATCTCATTACATATAAAGGATATTGCTAAAAAAAAATTCCAAAAATCATAAATAGATATCTCATTAATGACATCTGTGGTCATTTAAGGGGATTGAAAAAGCTTTGAATGCCGGTCGCGCTAAGGATTGTTGCAACACATATACGGGACATGTCGTATAATTTAAATACATATATACAACTTCCAAAAATTTAACAGACATGGTATTCTAACATGGGTGGAAATGGTGAACGTTACATTGTGCAAAGTGATCACTTAAGCCAGTCGTACGATAGGTCATAAACCCTTTGAACACCCAAAGACTACTTTCCCATAAAAATAGTGACTTTAATATAACGAATAAAACTATACAAGATGTCATGCTTATGTAGATATGCATGCTGGTACTTCACGGAAATAAAAGCTGGAAGCCTTTGAAATGTGACACTGAAAGCCTTTGAAGTACGGTGTTGAAGAAAAATGATGGAAATTAATTGGATGGTAATGCTACGAAATGACAGAGTTTTTAAAAAATGTAAGACTAGACCAGTTTTACACCTAAAACACTTAGAACAACTACATGTGTAGCCACAGAGATACAGTGAATGGACACCCACCGCATTCCCAGGGCCATTTTATGAGCGAAAGCTGATATATCGACCCTACTCATACGTCGCCAGTTGACATTTTTTCCTCTAAAAAAACAAAACGAAAAAAAAACAAGAAAAACAAAATAAAGGACACAGAATTAAGGCGAGAAAAGGGGACAGTGAGGAAGCGAAGGTATACGAACACACTCCCTAAACACAGTACAAAGAAAGAAAGAAAGCACAGAGATACAGGGGAAGGTACAGAAAATATAACGGCTGAGAAGAGTTTGTGGAGAAAATGGGTCTGTGGTCTAAATAGGCTTTAATTAGAGCGGGCCAACCAATCCAGACGTCTGAAACACAGCGGCAACGAAGAACCCCGCTCGTCAGTGGCTTTTCGATCGACTAGAAGCATTTAATTTTAAAAGTGTAATTTCACTTGGATCCTCGATTCATCTTTACTAAATTCAGTCTAAATAGACTGTGAGTATTATTCCTGAGTGTGATGATTGCCACATATCACGTGACACATTCTACAAATATTGGAAGATTCCGTAGGTAGGGTGGGTGGTAATTCTGCCACCAAATTGCTTCTTTTTAGTAATTACATGGCAGGTTGCTTCATTTACTTAGCAATTTACGAGGTGAGTGAGTACTTATATGGAAGCAATCTTCTGGCTGATGCTATTAATGCTATGATTAAACACATCTGCTTGATTGCTTAGTTCATTTGAAAATTGCACACTACACGCTATGGTGTGCCTATTCATTATATACGATCTACAGTTTCGGACATCGCATAATGTAAGACCTCGATTATCTCAATCTAGCAATGCGGTAATTTAGTCAACCCTCCTATATATAACTTTGTATTTTATATATTATATTAAAAATATATTTCTTTATATTATATATGTACGTATCATGCTAAGGTATTCAGTTTTTCCGAATACTTAAACGCACGACTTGATGTTGATCAATCACTTGAATTCTTTCGATACAAAAAAAATGCACAAAGACGCTCGCATTTCACGAATGAGAAAAACGTTTCTTTAGCATTTTCTGAGCGTTCCTAAATATTTATCGATGAACATTTTACGAATCAAAGAGTTTTTGTTACCCGCACAACCCTCAAGTATTTCGGCAGTATCGATAAACCCTAGACCGTACGTGCCTCACGAAGAAATAGAGATTTTTCAAGTGGATACTGTTCAAATAATATTTTCCAGCAGTTTTCCTAAAAATATTCTTACGTCCTCCGTCCTCAGGATTATGGGCAGAGGGTAAACACGTCACTCCTCATTGTTGAGTGCTGGCTGCTCTGGGTGACGTGCCAGACAGCAAGCGCCAGAAAGGTCTCGAACAATAAAGAAATTAACAAACAAGTGAACATTCCAATGGATGCGTGGTAATGGGGCAGAAAAACAAACGCTCGCACGTAATTTTAATAATTACATTCTTATTTTATTACTTACTAGCTGGTCGTACCCGGCATTGCACTGGTTAAGGATTAAGTAAAAAATAAGTTTGTGAGGGAAAACAAAGGGTCCGCTGTTCTCTAAAAAACAATGTTTCCATCTAATGTTAACATAAGTTATTGTAACATAACTGAGATACTTAGATATATGGTATTGCAGACTTTTTTGTAGATATTAATGTCCTCTATAAAACTGTAGTACATTACTTTGCTCTATTGGCAATAATTTCCGCAGCGTACGCAAAATAAGGTTTTTTTATTTTCGTAATTTTTTCACACGTTGGGTTACATTATCGAAGTTTTCATACGGATCCCTAACATTTTGGAAAATATTCTGTAGCCTATGTTCATCAGGGATAATGTAGAATTCTGAATGTGAAAGAATTTTTCAAATCGGTCCAGTAGTTTCGGAGCCTATTCAATTCAAACACACAATCAAATCTTTCCTCTTTATAATATTAGTATAGATTTATTTATTTTATTCGGTCATCCAACAGGTAGACAATTATTGCTTGAGACAAAATACAGAACAAAATAGTTAATTGTCTCCCACAATTTTATGTCTTATCTGCTTCATCCTTTAATTATTAAAGGATGATAAAACAATTATAGATAAAACAATTTTTAATATTGTTCCTAATTTAACTTTGACGTAAATATAAAAGGGTTCGTAATGTATATAATGCACGTGGTCAGGGAAGAGGACGAGTTTCTAGTATCTGCCTCACTATATGACGGTACTCTTCATATTTAGTATTAAAAATATCCATTGAATTCAAAAGGTTTTTGAATTCAAAATTTTATTACTATCACCATATTTCAGAGATTTTTTTCCAATATCTTACAATATCTTCATATGCAGTTTTTGTGTAAGAATACATTATATGATATTATATTTTTAACATATCAACAAAACTACCACTTTATAGTTATCGTAATTTCTCACAATTCCTTCTCAAATTTCTTTAAAATGCTTTCTATTTTGTATTTTCCTTTTTCATTTGTTAGTCTGTTTGTTGGCTTGTTAAATAATTTAAGAATTCTGCACTGTTTGGTTCGGTCTTGTTGTTGTTTGTTGTTTATTTTTTCTTCAAAAGTTTGTTTTTTTCTAGTTTTTTAATTCTTTATTTGCCTTGTTGTGTACATGTATAGTTAAGTAATCATATAGTTAAGTTGTTTTTGTATCGGGAAGATTTTACACATTTAAAATATCTTGTCAGGTTTTTTGCATATTTTTGTTTTTTAATTATTCTTAACTAGCTGCAACCCGTCAAAAATGACGGAACACGTCTTTGCTAAACCCTAGAATATAAATATCTATAATATCTTTTTGGCGATCCACGGCGAGGCTGCCATAGCAACGTGCGTTGAGCGGCCGGTTTGGGTTTGCTAGCCCGGGATTCAAACCCCATCTCCGGCAGTTTAATTCCGTTTTTTTAGCCGTAAATTCGAACGAAATAACGGACGTTACATGAAGTTACGGGGACAGACAGTTGGACAGACGGACGGACGAACGGATAGACGGAAGACAACGAAATTATTATGTTTGATTGAAGTTGTTTTATTTTTTCTTAAATAATTTAAAACGTTAGTCCATAAGTGTTTAAGTCGTAGTTTATAATTGAATCTAGAATACTTCTAGTATAAACAATATCGTCTGTGTCTTGGTGAAAAAATTTTTGACTATCGTCAGTATTTTAGGTAATTTTTTTTTACTATATATTTATGTATTTTTAAGCTATACTGATACTATTTTTTTTTAAGTTAAACTTCTTTAGGTGCATTTAAAGTGAAATTTCAGGATGCCGGATGAAATGCACGCGCATCATGCAACGGAAAATTTTCACACCATGAAATCGCGATTCACCTATCAAAAGCTAAGATGGCGATTTCCGCCTAAAGTGATATTCAAACTTTAGTAATTATTATAAATGATGACATCCAGTTGTTCGAAAATGTGTGATCAAAATTGCATATAATCCGGGCGCTGTAATTAACAAAACGCTTTTATGAAAATTGATTACGCCTCGGGCGCTCTTGTTTATTTTCCATTTAGTGATGTAGTTTTCATAATATAATTCATAATATAATATAATTTCATAATGGTTTATTGTGGTTATTGAATAATGTGCTCACTGTTTTATTTTTCCATCTTTATACACGGAAGAGGTTTAATTTTAACTTACGCGGGTAATTTGACACTCGCAGTACACGCATCCATTTTTTTTTTCAATTTTTTTTCAGTGACATTTGCACATTTTGTCGATTTTACACTTTCCGCACGAGCATTTTTTGATGCTTGTCACTGAAACTATAAGAAATATATTAATTTTCAACGAAAATTTATGAAATATTGATAATTTCCGCAAGGTTTTTTCCTTTATTTTCGATCCTTTTTTGTATAAAATTTTTGGTGAAATATGGTTCAGTAGATATCTCGGCTAATTTTTGTGATATTTGAATTTTGAATCATACAGATACCACATAAAATTAAAATTATTATTTCTTCATTATTGTTATCATTTTAAATATTATTTTTTCTTTTTTTATAAATGATTTTTTGGTTATTTTTGATTTTGAAGTTCAGTTAGTATCGAAAAAACAAATTCTGTTTGTAAATGAGAAAAATGTAAATTTATCTTATTTTTAGACAGGGCATCTTATCATAACGTAATTTAACGTAACGTAACGTAACATACATAACATAACGTAATTTATTCACTATTACATATATTTCTATTCGATTCTATTCTATATTCAACATACTTCTATTAGACTTTCACCTGTATTTCATTGCTGGCTCATCTCTTTTCGACGTCGTCCCAGCAGTAATCCGCAAGTGCGCTTCCGGTGCATTTTCCATTCCTAATAAATTCCATCCTTTGAGCTCTGAAGATTAGAGTTCTGTTTGATTTTTTGACAAATTCAGATTACGGACCAGACTGTCCTTTTTTATGTTCATGTCATAGACATGTCAATTCTGTAATTCCCAGATTACACTCATTAGGGAATGAACATGTAGAGGCGGCTGACATTTTTGCTGATAGTATAACTGTGTATAGGACAAAGCTGATACAATTGTTTACAGCTCAACGAAATGGAAATGGACAATTAATTTTTCTATTTTACCTTTAACTATTATTATTTGTACCTTTAACTGTATTATTATTTTATCTGTCTTATGTTTTTCTGTATTATTATTATTATTATTATTACCTTTTAACTATTATTATTGTAACTTTTAACTGTATTATTATTTTAACTGTCTTATGTTATTTTTAAAAAAAATATTCTGTATATTTGTAAAAGCCCGTAAGGGCGTTAAATAAATAAATAAATAAATAAAATAAATAAATAAATAAAATCAGGGTCCACTTCCCTATTACTTGTCCCTCGAAATTATCTAGTGCGTCCTCCTCAGGAGTCCATGAATTTGGTGGAGATGGTATAGGAAAGTCCGTAGTATTGCACAGCATTTAGCTAATGGGTGGTTTTGATATTTTTGGAAGTTCTTGACTTACTTGGTTTGGCTACGATTTTAGTAAGCAGCAAGTACAAAAGTAGCCATCTGAAAAATGGTACCTTGGCTCTCTCCATATCATTGGAACTACAAACTAATCATGTAAGCTGGAAAACACATATTAAAACAGCAGGTGTGTGGATCCCAAACCTTATACTGATATCCAATTTTCCACCCAAAGTACAGTTCATCACTTTTTTGATTAGTAGTGTTATATGAATGAAAATGAAGCATTGTTTTAAAGTGACTTCTAAAATTAGAAATTTGAAGAATTAAACATAGAGAGCAAGATATGATAACGTGAGAGTAAAACATACATATTCGGATTCAGCAGGCAAAATTACATAAGAATCGGCGAGAGTTGTTCCTGTAGCAAAATCTTTATTTACCAGTGTTATTTGTATCCTCGCAGAAATAGTTCAGCGCGTGAAGATTCCGCCTCTGCCAAATTCGACAAGTAATTGCTTTTTTACACATGTTTTAGAAATTGTGTGAATTTGTAAATACCGAATACAAATATCGGATGATGGTTTTCCAGCGCGATGGGTGCCTGATCAAAACGTGAAACGTCAATACAAATTTAAAGAACTTATTAAGCGATATTGTAAGAATACAATCTTGGAAAGTAATGATAATGAAAAATTTTGGAATTTTAAAAGACAACATTATATTATGAATATAACTTATGAAGTAGCATTATAATTTTAACACTAAGTAAGTACTTGCAGTATTAAAATAGTTATGCAAGTAGTAGGTTTATAATCATGGTCTCCATATAGTCAAATACGCACTGTTCGCTTTCGAATTCTGAAGACTCACGTCCGTCCGTGACGTCACGTCACGTCTGAAGACTCAAGACTGTCACGCGACACGTCCGTGACGTTACGTCACGTCTGAAGACTCAAGACTGTCATGCGACACGTATTCAGACGTTAACCTTGGAACTCATGCACATTCTAAAGAACGGTAGTTTTAATATCTTCATTGTCATCAATTGTCAATGTATGTAGGTATAACATAAGTTAATTTTAACGTTGTTTCTTATATTCCAACAACAAAAGGTTTTCTTGTAAAATTATATTTTGATAGTTGTTTTTTATTTAATTTTATATTATTAACTAGTTGCTACCCGTCAAAAATGACAGAACTATGGTTCGCATCTTTGCTAAGCCCAATTTAAGGGATCTTTTTGGCGGGTCGCGGATATGCAATGATGGCAAGATCGATAGCTTCCTGCGCTAGCATTCGCGCGCCCGTGGTTTGCGCCCTACCTCCAGCCGTTTAATTTGTTTTTTAGCCGTGAATTCGAACGAAATTATTGACGTTTCAAAAAATTCGGACGGACAGTCGGACAGACGAACTGACGGACTGACGAACTGACGGACTGACGAACAGACGAACAAACGAACTGACGAACAGACGGACGACAGACGGACGGAAGGACGGACAGATGGACAGACGGATGGACGGACAGACGGACAGACGAACTGACGGAAGGACGGACAGACGGGCAAACGAACTGACGAACGGACGAACGACAGACGGACGGAAGGACGGACAGACGGACAGACGAACTGACGGACGGATGGATGGACGGATAGACAACGAAATTATTATGTTGATTTATTTATGTTTATATTTTAGACACTTAGCTAAACAGAGTAATAACTAATATAACAAAAAAATAAGAAAAATGAAAGTCCCTAGACTGCAAATGTATTTTTATGTGAGATATTATCACAGGACGTGGCTGTGCGAGACAAATGAAACACTAAACCAAAAAGTCACTGGATACGAATTAATTGTGAGCACTATTTCGCGATTAATAACTCATCTGTGGAACACTTTATTATCGCATGCTAAAATATTCCCACACAGGTTCGTAGAGAATCCGCGTCAATTCGAACGTAAGTGATTGCACTTATTTTCAAACGTCAGTTAGGTAGGTACTCCGCTTAATTTATTGCCATTGTCCGTATTCGTATTCGTCAAAACAATAAACTCGCTCCACCGTACGCGCCCTAGACTCTTTATAGGTGACATCGCTTTCTAGGTATTTCGACGATTTTCTTCATACTTCCAGAGAGGGTCCGAAACGATTCCAGAGTATTCCATGATGTTGTTGTCTTCGATAAATTTCGAAAGGTTTTGACAGCGCTTAATTCTGTTTGACTCACCATCTCGTTACAATACTTAACAACTATAAAACAGAAGAACTATGCATAATAACTTTTTCACCATTAATTATAACATTAAATTATAGACAATACTTATTTATCGAAGAGCCCTATATTATTTATTTGCTTTATGTCACTAATAAAGGCCATTATAGAATTCAATGGCGGTATACAGGAATCCATGCCGTTTTCTATTCGTTCTCGATACCTATATCACTTCTTATATTATCTCTCATTATTTTTCAATTTTACTAAAATATATTTGTACCTACCAGGATCATTACCTACCTGATTATTTATCAATTAAAAAATTAAAAAATATGTTTATTGTACTGCCATTCATTATGTTACATTTATATGTATAAAATTTTAAAAATTCAAGACCTTACGTCATTTAAAAATGAACTAAAAAAAAATTTTAAAAAGCCTCTTGAAATTCTCATGAGCTTTTCCCTATGCATCTATTTATTTTGTTTCTCAATATTCTTAAAACCTTACTATTGCAATTTAAATATCCATGAAGTGAACTGATGTTATTACTCCTCCCATAAGCACGAGCGTCAGCTCTTTTATGGCGAGTAAAACGTTTTAATTATAAATATAGACATAATTAAAAATATTTTTTAATATCTATAGAAGAACATTCTCATTACCATTTTCAATGTCTGCTACGTTTTCACTGTTATGTAAAATTAAATTTCAATTTTAATTCTATTTTAATTTCATTCCATTATAGCTTAATTTAATAAACTACGGGAGTATCTATCCCATTGCTTTATATTTAAAGTCTCTTATATAATCAACTTAATTAAAAATTTTATTAAAAAAGTTTTTTGCTTCGTAACTGACAAACGCTCAAATGCAGTAACGTAGCACTGAAAGTACTCCGCAGTTAACTGAAGCATTAAACTGTGTCGCTTAGTGATAGTTTATCTTAAACTAAAGTAAGTTAAAAGCTTTTGCTAAAGATTAAGTCGGGAGCGACTATGTACATACCTATCCTATGTAAGGAAGAACCAGCACGGAGAACATTTTTGAATCATGATAATTTAAAATATATTTATACTATTTTTGTTTACCACTAAAACGATTATTTATTGCATTTCGGATGGCATAAGGCATTGCGTCACATTGTATCGGACTTCATCACTATTTGTGAAACTGAGCAGCTAATTCATTCAATGAAATAATCTTAAAAGTAAACTTCCTAGAGAAATCAATTGCCTAAAACAATGAAAGAAAAAACGAGTTTTTAGTAAATGGCAGATTATTTATTGGGATGCATGCGATGCGGATAGCTGTAATATATGTGTTGCTATGCGACAGCGTCACCATAATGTGAAAATTATTATAGAAGTTATATACCTACTGAATTTAATATTATATTATGTATCTACTGAATTTAAAAACGCCCACTGTTGGGTATTGAAAATGGTATCAAAAATGTAATTAATATTCAAACTCCATCTATAATGTCCCCTCTTCTGCGCTTAATGACCACGCCCACATATCCAGCGGACTCTAATTTCCACTCCACTGCTCACACCGTCCTTTAGTCTTAAGTTTAGTATTAGTAACATTACTGAAGATGATGCATTAAAACGTTCTAATCGCTATATACAAATAGTGAAAGTAAACAAAGTTATAATTATAATTTATAGACATAAACTTTGTTTACACCTTTTTTTTTTTGAAAAAATCAACATGTCTCAGAGCACATGACCCCTTCGTCAGGATACAAATGTATACTAACAAAATTAAATTTAAAAATCGAAGCATAGATAATCAAAATGTTAAAAAGTTATATATGGAAAATGAATAATAATTAAGTACCTACTTAACATGAAAATAGATTTAAAAGATATCTATTTGTAAAATGGACCTGTTTATATATAATATTCAATTTACCATTAACACTTTTTCTTATGTACAAAATTTCTAATTTATCAAAATGTGATTCTGTATAATTTGTAGGCAAAATTTGTAAACCCTTATTAATATCAAAAGAATGATCCATAACCAAAAGATGGTTAGCGAATTCAGAGTTTACAAATAGTTATCTTTTAAATTTATATGTGCTTGAGTACATTTTTTTAAGTACAATTAAATTGTGTGCAACGCTTGAACGTGATGCGCACAATAATACTGGTGTTATTTGTACTGCACGACGTACTTTTTTAATCCAAAATATTCTTCTATTTCGGTATACACGTCGGGTTATTTTACATTATTCAACATCAGCACTCATCTTGAAAAAGTACCCAGAAAATTTACTTTAAAAATAAAACCGTTTTCGATAAATGAAGTTTCATTTATCGGAGAGTCGTTTCAAAAAGTCGTTTAAAAAAAAATAAAGTGGAAAATCGACTCGACGACTGAGGCAAGAGCGAAAGAATTAATCTACATTGCGCTATTGTGATTGGATTGTGAATTAGAAAACGATTCAGAGTGACACTTAGTGACGCTATTTTTACCGTAAAAGTTAAAAAAAAATGCAGCGTAATAAAATGAATACTGTAATTATGTAAAATATTGCGTTCATGGGGCTATTTCATCTTGTGGTATTAAAAAATATTAAAAATTTCAAATGGACATAACCACTGAAAATGAAACATTATTTTTATTATCATTGTTTACGGCATAAATCAATTAATATTTTTCATAAAAAAATTATGTTCAAAATTTCAAAATGGCGGAACTATGTGCTGTTCCGCAGATGTCCTTCTCCGTGAAGCGCGTTACTGGTGGAGCTCTTTTGAAAAATTGTGTGCAATGAAAGCGGTTTGAAAATATTTTTAATGTTTTCCCTAGAAAATCGAAGTTAATAATTCCTAATTAGCAAACGGCGCACTTAATAAAAAAATCTTATGTGTCATGATAAATAATATATCTTTACTATATTTCCCTTTCTTATATATCTTATATATATATATATATATGTTTATTTTTTGTTCTAATTCGCAAAATGTTATCTCCGGGGCCGGCGCTCTGATCACTGAGCTATAGGAGCGGAAAGGAGGTGACCCAGGTTCGAATCCCGGCACTAGCCAAAATATTTTTTCGTGGATTAAATTTTTCTGTATGTCTTTCTAATTGATTAATTAATTTGGTTTTAAAAACTTCACAGAACTTTGTTCTGAAAAAGTACGACTTCACAAATATGAAGGTGTTCTTGAATTTAAATTAAAATTTATTAGAAATATTTTTGACAAATTTTAATAAAATCAACTAAGAAGTTTTTGAAATATTTTATCAACCAGGCTGAAAAACAAATTTCGAGAGGAACGCAAAAGAATAATGAAATTCATTTAATATTCACCATCCGCGCTAGCTTTAAATTAGCACACAGCCAATTTTCGTAATTTTTGAATAAGTTATGACTCAAATTATTTTTAAAACTTCAAGCTTTAAGATAAAATAAAAAATGATTTTTTTAATATCAAGGAGGTGTGTACTCTTAAAAGACCTGATTTTAATTTATTTTAATGATAAATTTCATCGCCAATTTTATGACCACACATTCGAAATATTTATATACCTCACATTAAAAATGTTTATCATGATGAGAAGAGAAAAAACACAATTCTTTAGGATTCCATAAGGTCTGAGGTTTTCACGACAGTGAACAATCGCCCACGTATCACCTAGACACACGCCAGGAGGTAGACACTATGAAAGTAATAACTCTTTTGCAATTTTTTAGAAAATTTTCCGACCGAAAATTCCTTTTCAAAAATGATCTGTATCACTGTCACACACCCTGTTGCTTTTACAAATTATATTTTAACCAACGCGGACAAAAACAACAAAGGATAAACTTAATAATACTATTTTTTTTTTGAAGTTTCTTGACCACGTATTTGTGGACCCTGTCTTTCAATGTTGAAAATATAATTTATTATCAAAAAAGAAATTCGTGTCAAAGATAAATTTATCCAACCAATTAATGCAACTAAATTATTTTTTAGTAAATAATTTATTTATTATTAATATTTTAACTATTATTTTTTAATTATTAAAATTTAATTTATTTTAAATTTCAATAATAATAAAAAAATAAATTAATATTTTAAAATAGAGATGCGATTTTCAAATTAAGCGAAGCTTTTGTGCTATGAAAATAGAACAAATTTGCTTGTGTCCGGAACGGAGCTCGAACTGCCAACCACTGGATCACTAGGCGAGAGTCATAACCACTACATCAACAAGCTACTCTGAAGCTACTTTAGTAATTTATTTAAAATGGTCGCACTATTATTAAAGACATGCTATTAAAATTATTTAAATACTTAACTTAATACGTAATCTACCTTTCCGGAAGTGACACATGTCCGTAATGTTTCATAGACGAGTATATTCTTGAAATCAAAATAGACCAGTTCAATCCGTAAGTCATTCGTAGAGCCGACAAATTAAGACACCAATGAATATATGGAGGGGAAAAAATAAGTAAAGAGGAAGCCTATATAAAAATCTACACGACATTCGAGAAAAAGTTCATGTCAGCGCTAAAACACCAAATGATTAATAATGTGAAAAAGTTGGTCTACGTGGCGATTTATTAACATAATCTAATTTTTTTCCCACCCCTTCCGAAATTATCATTCCTTGTCTTATCATATAAGGTTGTTATTTATTTTCGTTTTTATTTAACTTATTTATTTAAAATATATATTATGGATAATTAGAAATGTGTACAGACATAATCGGCATAAGTATGGAAAGAAAAAAATTTTTGACCCCCTGTGATTACGAGAAATTTGAGACGTGGTCTTATTGACGTCGTCTTGTATAGATGACACATATATTATTCAAATAGCTATCAACTTTCTATAGCAATTATTTCCAAAAACCTATGAGTAAAATATGCTTGGTTACACAAGGTATACAGAAAAGTCTATTTATGTTCTTAAATTATAACTCCACAATAAAACATTTTTTTACCAAAAAAAATATATTTAACAGTTCACAACCCATCATCGTCAGTCAAAATGTTACAATTTTATTCAATCCTAAAATAAAGATGAGTTTTAAAACTAATTATTTTGATTAAATCTATTGATGATTTTTTAAATAAAGAAGTACGGAAAATTTACGAACCAGTTAAGGATTGGGAACAACCTAAAATGTGAAATTCTTAAAAACAATTTTTATATTATGTGTGTAACGCTCTGGTGAATATCTAACTTGAGTATAACTCAGTTCTATGGCTCCCCTGTTATGACGTAACTGTTATGATAAATTCTTAAGATTTATGAAGAAATTAAATCTTTAATTAATTAATCACAACATTCTTATGAAAAAATCCAAAATCCTTAGTTTGTCAGATAAAAGGATATTAATAGAATCAACATTTCTTATACAAAATTATCGATTCTCCAATTGATAGCCAAGATTTTCTTTGAAGTATATCTTAGGGTTTCGACGACAACGTGCCCAAAAGATATATTCTATTACGGTAATATGAGAACTAACTACCACATACACTCAACACTGCCGAGACTTCACAGACTGGGCAATGAATACAGTGAGTTTGTACTTATATTCCACGATAGCTTGACTACATCCAAGCTAAACATGCAGTCAATTGTTAGACAGTGATAATGTTACTGTATAACAAATGTATTTGGTGGGTCATAGCTTTGTTTACTTATTCTTATATTTTATCATATAGTGTTATATTTAATTGATTTGATTTCTTTTTATATTTCGACTTATTTTAAAATGTAAAGTGCTTTTGTAAATGTTTTTAGATTACCTTCGTTTGCATTTTTGTAATATTTTTTAGCCTGTAAGAATATTTGTTTCTATTATTTATTTCAATGGCGCTGTACACCGTATACACAGAAATAAATGAAACGCACAAACGCTGGATTATCGAGGTTTTCCAAATATATTAGCCTTGTTAAAGATGAGAAGACTATGATGGCAGAACATTTTGTTGTACGCGACACCATAGCACTCTATTAAGTCTATAGGGGAACGTCAGAAGGAACACGCCCGCTGGGACGACAAAGCATGAAACGAGCTGACATGTTGGAAAGGATGATTCCCTGTTGGGATACCACAGCTCACAGGATAACAGAAAGGCCTGCGGGTTGTAGTGTCGGCCACAGATCTAACTAAAAGTCCCCCAGAACTAAATATATATATTTTTTAGAATATTTTGAGTTTGTTCAAATCTTTCAGAACAGTGCTGGATTTCTTGTCACAGAGACATTATTAATCAATTAATGTATATTATAGATGTCTCACAGTGACGAAACTGTATTTTATTTATGGGAAAGTAGGTATAGAAGTCTTTTGGGTGTACATAGTGTAACGTAGCTACCTGTACACCTAAGCTAAATACCTAACTATAAAGTTTAATAATATAAGTTTTACGAAAAGCCCAAAGCTTGAGACTTTAAGCTACCGAATTGAGCTTTATTACGGCTTTTGGGACTTTTAAGCACACACTTTATGCTTTAAGCTACTAGATAAAAACTTAAGTCAAACTTAGAACTTCGGAAGTATATTTACATGAAAGCTAATATTATTTTTTTTTTTGTTAAGAATTTATATTTTCAAATTGGCCAGTCGTGATCTATCTAGTGGTTAGGAAAATTCCCCCTCCGTTGTGTCCGTAGCTATCCAAAATTCTTTTGATACGTGGTGAAATTCGTATTCTTGTTAACGCGACTAGACTAATATAGAACGAATTCTTACCTAACTATGGAAATAACAAACGCATGTAACTAATCCGTACTCGTAAATAACATAACGGATTTATTTACTAAAGATGATAGATCGCCTAACCGTTATCGACTCGAAATTCACGTACAATCTTCGAACACTTATAGACGAAATGCCAGAGACATAAAACATATTTCCGAAATTACTTTGGCCCTTCTAGAAACCGTTCCAGAATTCTACAGTTTCGCCTATACGAGAGACAGCCGATATCGTCCACGTCCTGAGTCGGCCTAAAAGCCAACTATATGCGGCGTAGCTGAGGAATAAACGCTAGTAGCAAAACTCCCCTACATTGTACCGCCATAACTATAATACCACCGGGGTTAAAATACTGTAATATAAACAATACAATCGTTGCCAAGTTAGCGGCATACGCTAAAGATTCCGCCCGCATTGATTATCAACATCTCATAATAGCAGCTTAGAACAGTGTCAGCACAACCACATGCGGCACCCATTTATGACAGATTTACAAGATATAATAGCATACGTTATATTCAAAACACAAGTAAGAAACCTACCGATAGCGCGTCTCACGTTGTCCAATCTGCTCAATCTGTTCATAGTACATAGTAGGGGAAGACAACATATATATATTCACAACAACTAGGCGCAACAGAGGCTCAGGGCAAGCTTTGTCTGACATTATCACGGCCCGAGATTCTAAGGGAATGGAAGATACAATTTTGTAAGTGAAATTTAAGAAGTGTCTAACCACTTCTGTTCAAACGTGGATTCTAGATGC